>CM053564.1:21536832-21614065 GCA_028646485.1 Cryptoprocta ferox
GGTGAGGTTGGGGTAGGAGGCGGGGCCATGTCCTTCGATGCCGTCAGCAAAGTGGGTGGGGAAAGATTCTGGGGGAGCGGTCTGGATGGTGAAGGCGGGGTCCGGGATAGTGAGGGCCGGGCCTTGGGAGCACCTAGGACGGAGCTGGGGCTCTCACCTGCGGCTGGCTCGATCACGCGCCCCAGGCCGGGCCAGGCTCTGTAGGCAGCTGGCCCTGTAGCCCTCATAGAGAATATCGTGGGTCACCTCCTTCAGGTCCTGCAGGTGTGTCTGCACCAGCATCCGTCGCAGGTTCAGGAAATCGCAGTGATGTGGGTTCTCCACTGAGGGGCAGACCGGCGGGCGTCAGGGAGCTTCCTGGCCGGGTCGGGTCTGCCCGGAGTCCTAGCCCCCCTAAGTGAGGATCTGCAGTCCAAGGACCTCTCTTTTGACTCTTAAAACCCCTGGGAACGGAGATCGCCCCAACTACATATGTGGGTGCCATTAACTCAGTGGCGTTCTGGGCTCCCTGTTGGCCTCAGAACGCGTGCCCCACCTTACTCACCCTCCACAGTACCCCAGGAGTAGCGGCGTCCCCTCACGGGACGGGTCCCGCCGTCCCTCACTACCTCGCAGGAACCGACGACTGCGAAAGGGATGCTTTCCTGGAAGACAGGAGTCAGGGATCACCGTTGGCCCCTCCTTGTCAGAAACCTCGTTGTCAGCTTCCACCTCCATATCCGCCTGCCCTGCTTCTTCCTCTGCCCCTTCCTCCTTTGCCTCTGCACCTTCATCTCTGCATCCTGCCTCTTGAAGTCCTCATCCTCATCAGAGTCACAGTCGGGAAACTGGTAGATGTTGATCTCCTCCTCCTTCAACTGGTCGCGGATCTGGGAGCAGACACAGAGAGAAACACAGAGGCTGTGAGCAGCAGATATTGCATGCTGGGAGACCGGGAGATACAGGTACCGGGTGGTCAGCGACAGAGAGGAAGACATGAAAGACAGAGATGGTGAGAGATGGACATACAGGAGACCCCAAACCAAAATCTCAAAGGAGAGCCTGGCTGGCTCAGTCAGTAGAGCATGTGACTCTTGATCTTGGGGTTGTAAGTTCTAGCCCCACGTTGGGTGTAGAGATTACTTAAGTCACTATCCTGGGGCTGGAGGGCTATCAAGAGTCATCATATTTTTGCTGCCACTCTCAGGCCTTAGCCAAGCATCCAGCCCAGGGATTCTATTCTGAGCCTCCAGAGACATGGCTCCTTCCGCCAGCTTACTACCAATCTTCCTTAGAAACTTTCTCCCACAGACTAAAGGCTACCCCAAGATCAAAGAAGTCAAAGCTGTGTTCAGGTTTGAAGACGACTTTTGGTTTCATGTAGGGCCAAAGATAAGAGGTCACCAGACATACCCTCTGCTTGAGGGCCTGCGTTTCCTTAGGCATTAGGGCATCTGCTTTGCCAATGACTGGGATGATGTTGACCTTTTCGTGCACTGCCCGGAGAAAGGCCACATCTAGGGGCCGGAGCCTGCACAGAGGGATTAGTCAGGGTTCAATCTTAGGCCACAGAGACCCCCCCCACCCCTCCCCAAATACCCCAACCCCCCAGGGTATCCCCCAGACCCTCGGCCAAAGGGTGAGATGAAGTAGAGGCAGCAGTGGACACGGGAATCCTGAATGTTCTTCCGGTTCAGGCCACTCTCATCCCTAAGATACTGCTCAAACTGCTCCTCAATAAAGCGCACCACAGGCAGCCAGCTGGGGTGTGGGAGGAGAGAGTACGGTCAGAGATGAGGGGCCACAGCATAGGGAAGGGGCCAAGGCTAGCCAGGACTGGGGGGGTGGGGACTGGTTTCTTTGGCTGCAACCAAAGACATCAGAAGAGATTGGCAGCGGTAGGTCAGGAGTCCAGGAAACACATGGGATACATGGACACCAGAAATAGGCCCCACTTTTTGGGGAGGTTGCAAGGGCACCTGCAGGGGCAGAGCAGACCAGCCCTGTAACTGATCCCTCAGTCTTCATAGAGTAGCCTCACTGGGAAGCTTAGGCCCCGCTCCTTCCCCTGCTCCTCACCAGTCTGAGCAATCCACTGAGTCCCCAAAGCCAGGTGTGTCCACCAGGGTCAGCTTCACCTTTATACCCCCCTCCTCGATCTCCACGCCCCGGCGCTCAATGGTCAGCGTTTGTGTCAAGCGAGCTATGGGACGGGGAGAGGTCAGGGAGCTGGGTAGGGATCTGAGACAGGACTGATAACCATTTTCAGAATACCAGTTGCCCCCACCCATTTTTCAGGCGAGTCTCCGAAAAGCAGTGAGCTGCCTGAGTCCCCCAGAAAGTCATGGGAGAGCCAGATGAAAAGAAAGAGCGTGCAGGCTGGGGATGGGAGAGACAGAGTACTCGGAGAGGACTAGAGGGTCTTACCACTGGCCTCTGGCAGTTGCCGGTCCTCATAGAGATTGGTGAGAAACAGGCTGTTGATGAGGGTGGATTTTCCCAGGCCTGACTCCCCTGTAGGCAGCACAGACCCTCATGGTCAGGTGAGGAGACAGCAGGGTCTCTTGAGGATCCCCCCCTCCACCCACACACACGCACACACCCATCCCCTATACAAAACCCATCAGACCTGCTACCATGAGTGTGAAGTCAAAGCCCTTCTTGACGGACTTGCGGTGCAGCTGGTTGGGGAGGGCGGCGAAACCCACATACTCCTTGTCCTGTTGGCGGGGGGTGGACAGTATGAGGCTGCGGGAAGCAGCAGGCAGGGCCCTCCGGTATAACCTGACCTCAGGAACGAGGACAAGTCAGCCTACTGTGGGTTGGCCTGGGCCTGGCTACTCTCGGGCTGGGGGCTGAGGGCAGAGATGCCTGTATTCCTGGGCATAAGGACTCACCATGACCCTGCTAGCTGTCGCTGCACCTGCTGTCTCTCCCCACTTCCTCTGGTGAGGCAGGAAGTTGAGCGTGGCAAATAAGGGGGCGGGCAATGTAGGAAGCTGAGATGCTCGAACTGGGCCAGAGAGGTGGGGAAAGCCAAGACCAAGAATACCTGGAGTTCTCACTTACGGGATCCCTTTGGCAACCCCCCTTCCCCACCCTGCCCCCCACCATGGGAAGCTCCAACCCCTCAGTTCTCTGCACACCCTTTCCCAAGCCCCCACTGTAGCCCCATCACCCTGGTGGGTGGTGGGGTGTAGGCAGAGAGGAAGGTAGCAGGTTCATATCTCTAGTAAGTGACATGAAGGCTTTGATTGGGATGGTTAAAATTAAAAAAAAAAAAGTTCCCAGGGTCTGAGTGGACCAAAAGTCATAACAGGATTGGAGGTGGGAGGGGCCATCAATTTTCCTTACCAGCTTATACAATTGATTCTTAAAAGAACTTTGAGTGTTTGGCCACCACTGCCAGAGATACCTTCCTTTAGAATCTTGGCCAAGGCACCTCCCTGCTCTAGCGCCTCCAGGGGCTTCCCAGTGACCTCAGAATTAAGTCGTTAACTTTTTCATTCAGCACTATTTAAAAACAATTGTTTTTAAGTTTTTTTGTTTTGTTTTTGTGACTGGTAGTCGGAGCCTTCCACATCTGGCCTCAACACCCCATCTCTCACTCGCCCTTGGAGAGTGCCCACATCCTTTGTTCTGCCCACATTGAGTTTTTCCTTCTGCTCTTCTTGATCCTTCAAGGGTTTGATTCAAAGACCTCTTCTTCCTCCTATAAGAAATCTTGCACAGCTACCCCAGGTGGAGTCATTTTCCCTCCTTCAGACTCTAACAACTTTCACAGGCCTCTCCAATGCTCGCATTTGTTTCTCTGGCTATCTTTTCCACCGGCTGAGCTTTCTGAGGCTGGGGACCATGTCCTCTTCATGTCTACATCCTCAGTGTCTTGCACAGGGCCTGGCACAGAGAAGGTGCCAATAAATAATATACTAGACGAATGAGTGCTTAAAATAATGCGTGAATGAAGTTGGTCAGGGCCCAAAGCTGAGAGGCTGCGGAACATGCAAAAGGAGCCCTGCTTTGGAGCCAGAAAGAACTCCGCAAACCTCAGTTCTACCACTTACTACGTGACCTTGGGCAAGTCATTTGACCTCTCTAAACTCCATTTCCCTCATGGTAAAATGACATGCATGCATCTCCACTCAGTTTTCAGGACTCCAAGTAGTTTCAGATGACATGTGCTTTGGAATCAATCAGCTATGCACACAAACCCTGGCGTTAGGTTTATGAACCGAGTGACCTCTCTGAGCCTTTACAGCTAATCTCCTTCTATGGCTTATTGCGCCCTGCTTCATCTGGATCCTGTCTACTGCTCCAACCTCATTTTCTTTTTCCATTCCTTGTGGTTCTATGTATTATTTCCCTGTTAACCCCTGTTGTGACCGACCTCAACTGTTCCCCCCACACACACTCCAAATTCATGTGATGGAGCCCTAACCCCCAATGTGACTGTATTTGGAGATAGGGCCTTTAAGAAGGTAATTAAGGTTAAATGGAGTCATAAGGGTGGGACTTTAATCCAATAGTAGGTCTGGGGTCCTTATAAGAAGAGACACCTGTGATCTCTGCGCAGGCCCAGAGGAGAGGCCATGTGACCATGTGAGGACACAGGGAGAAGGTGGCTCTCTGCAACTCAAGGAGACCGGAAATCAACCTCGCCAGAAACCAACTCTGCTGGCCCCTTGATATTGGACTTCCAGTCTCCGGAACTATGAGAAAATCAGTCAGTGTCTTTTGTTTAAGACTCCTAGTCCGTGGTGTTCTGTTATGGCTGCCGGAGCAGACTTAATGCAACCTCATAGCTCACTGCTACCCCTCACCCCAATGTGCTACCCCTCACACAATGTGCTTTGTGTGTAAATTTTTGGTTTGTATACATTTTGAAAAATGTGTAGTATGCAGTGCACGTTTACACAAATGGTTATGTATCTATGAATACATATTCGTTAACTTTTTCATTCAGCACTATTTAAAAACAAATTTTTTTAAGTTGTTTTGTTTTGTTTTTGTGATCTCTATACCCAACATGGGCCTCGAACCCATGACCCCGAGATCAAGACTCGCACGTTCTTCTGACAGAGCCAGCCAGGTGCCCCCCGTTCAGCATTATTTTTTAAGATCCATCCATTTTGCCATGTGGATAGCTTATCCTTACTTCAAATTCATTTCTATTACTGTCCCCTTCATGTAACCTTGGAGAAAACCTCTCTGGGCTTTACTTTATGTATCAGATGGGATTGGAAGTTCCTGCCACACTAAACTCAGATGTCGTGCGAGAGTCCTAGGATTATAGAGACATCATGATTAAGAGATGTGTGACCTTGCTGTGTGATCTTGGCCATCTTACTTTAACTTCTCTGGGACTTAGTTTCTATATCTGTTAAAGGTGAAATTAATTCTTCTACCTCTTAGGGCCACAATGGGGATTCTATGGTCTAATCCACGTTAAGCTCTTAGTTGAGTGCCCAGCATATGAGATGAGCTCACGCAGAATGCTAGTTATTGCTGGCATTACTTGAGCGGAGGGGTGTGACATGCCACCATCTCAAATCTGCTCCTTGCTGAGGATCCAGACAGTGAATCAATCAGGGTTTTGGCCCTCTGGGGAGACAGAGACAGCCGCCACAAGTAAGTGTGTCACAGAGCACTGGTGCTAAAAATGTAGTGTAACAAGGAGATAAACAGAGTACTTTGAGAAGCCAAGGGAAGGGATAATAAAGCCCCTCCTCACACCACCGCAACTCTTCCTCTTACATTTCTTATCACTCCGAGCAGCCCTAAGGTCTTAATTTAAACTCTGAACTCCTTCCCCCTGCTCTCCACAAGTGCAGTTGACCCTTGAACAACATGGGTTTAAACTGTGCAGGGCCACTTATATGCAGATTTTTTTCAATAAATATAGTACAGTACTATAAAGGTATTTTCTCTTAAGATTTTTTAAAATTTTTTTATTTCGGAGAGAGAAAGAGAGTGGCGGCGAGGGAGGGGGCAGAGGGAGAGAGAGAGTATCCCAAGCAGGCTCTATGCCCAGTATGGAGTGTGATGCGGGGCTTGATTCCCATGACCTTGGGGCATGACCTGAGCCGATACCGAGTCAGAAGCTCAACTGACTGAGTCACCCAGGTGCCCCTCTTATGATTAAAAAAAATTTTTTTTAATATTTATTTATTTTTCAGAGAGAGACAGAGCATGAGTGGGGGAGGAGCAGAGAGAGGGAGACAGGGAATCTGAAGCAGGCTCCAGGCTCCGAGCTGTCGGCACACAGCCCGATGCGGGGCTCGAACTCACAAACTGTGAGATCATGACCTGCGCCAAGGTAGGCGCTCAACCGACTAAGCCACCCAGGCGCTCCTCTTATGATTTTAATAACATTTTCTTTTCTCCAATTTACTTTATTGTAAAAACACAGTATATATACAAAATATAGGTAACTTGTTGTCATTGAGGCTTCTTGTCAACAGTATTTTATTAGTAGTTAAGTTTTGGAGGAGTCAAAAGTTGTACGTGGATTTTCAAACTGTGCAGAAACTTGGCATCCCTAATCCCTGCATTGTTCAAGGGCCAACTGAATATCCAACTGGTTTCAAAGACCTTCCTACCAATCAGAAAATTTTGTCTCCCTCTCTCTACACCCTCCACCCCCTTGCACCTGCCCTGGGTTCAAACTGATCAGGTCTTCTCTGAGTTATTCAACAGCCTTTAAGAAAATAGCATGTTTACTGGGGTGCGTGGGTGGCTCAGTGGGTTAAGCGGCCAACTTCAGCTCAGGTCATGATCTCATGGTTTGTGGGTTTGAGCCCTGCGTTGGGCTCTGTGCTGACAGCTCAGGGCCTAGAGCCTACTTCTGATTCTGTGTCTCCCTCTCTCTCTGACTCTCCCCCGCTCACACTCTGTGTGTGTGTCTCCCTCTCTCAAAAACAAACATTAAAAAAATTAGAAAAGTACATGTATATTCATTCATTTGCTGTATAATCAACACATTCTCACAGAAAAAAAATAGAAAATGCAAATGGAATAGAAACATATGCCTTTAGGGGCACCTGGGTGGCTCAGTTGGTTAAGCATTCAACTTTGGCTCAGGTTATGATCTCACAGTTCATGAGTTCAAGCCCCACGTTCGGCTCTTTGCTGATAGCTTAGAGCCTGAAGCCTGCTTTGGATTCTGTCTCCCTCTCTACTGCTCACCTGCTCACACTCTGTCTGTCTCTCTCTTTCTCTCAAAAGTAAACCTTAAAAACTTTTTAAAAAGAAGTATATACATCTAATATCACTACCATGATATAACCCCATTTTGATGTTTATCCTTCTAGATTTTCTCCTGTCTCTATAAATGTGAATAAACATATATACAAAACTACAATCATACTGTAACTTTGGAATTTTGTTTTTGTCACTTCATATGTTTTGTACATTGTTCTATAGTAAATACACATCTATACTATTTTTTGACATGTTCATTTATTTTTAGAATAACATTTAACAATTTGATGAGTGCTTTTTCTTTTTTAAAGTTTTTATTTTAATTCCAGTTAGTTAGCAGTGTTATATTAGCTTCAGGTGTACCTTATAATGATTCAACAGTTCTATACATCACCCAGTGCTCATCACAACAGGCAGACTCCTTCATTCCATCACCTATTTAGTTCATTTCTCCACCCTCCTCCCCTCTGGTAACCGTCAATTTGTTCTCCATAATTAAGAGTCTGTTTCTTGGTTTGTCTCTCCCCTGCTCTTTGCTGATTTGTTTCTTAAATTCCACACGAGTCAAATCATACAGTATTTATCTTTCTCTGATTGACTTCATTTAGCATCATACTCTAGCTCCATTCATGTCATTGCAAATGGCAAGATTTTGTTCTTTTTTATGGCTGACTAACATTCCATTGCATATACATATCACATCTTCTTTATCCATTCATTAGTTGATGAACATTTGGGGTCTTTCCATAGTTTGGCTATTGTTGATAATGTTGCTATAAACATTGGGGTGCAAATATCCCTTTAAATTAGTGGTGTTGTATTCTTTGAGTAAATACCCAGTAGTGCGATTGCTGCATCATAGGGTAGTTTTATTTTTAACTTTTTGAGGAAATTCCATACTGTTTTCCACAGTGGCTGTACCCATTTGGATTCCCACCAACAGGGCACAAGAGCTCCTTTTTCTCCATATCTTAGCTACACCTATTTCTTGGGTTGTTGATTTTAGACCCTCTGACAGGTGTGAGGTAAAATCTCATTGTAGTTTTGATTTGCATTTCCCTGATCAGTGATGTTGAGCATCTTTTCAGGTGTCTGTTTATAGGTATTTGGTATTTAGGTTGATTCCCATTCTTCCCAGTGATAAACAATGCTGAGATGGGATGGACATGTTTGTGGTGCCATCGCTGTGTACTTGTCCCACTTCCTTAGGGGAAGGGGAATTACTGAATCAAAGGAAGTCACATATCTAAGGCATTTGTGCATATTAGCAAATTACCCTGTGGGAAAGGCTCTTGTCTAGTGTAGAGATGACATGAATTACTAGTGACATAATATTCCATTTACATGCTTATTATTCAAACAATTGTCTAATCATTCATATCACATGGTTTGGGGCCTGTTCAGAGGCAGATCCTGCCTTGAGATTCCTATGAGACAATATATGGTGGACTGTATTCCCATTTAATTATCTAGATTAGTTCTTTTTCATCTTGCCATCAAACCTGCAATAGCAACCTATGGCCCCACCTGGCAACCCTAGAAGGGCTTCTGTATCTTTAGACCTGAGTTCAGGTTCAGACTTAGTAACTTCAGGCTTTCTCTTCTCAGTCAAAGCTAGCTCTGAGAGTGAGTATGGTGTGTGGGCTTGGCCACCTTTCAGGGGAAGGTTCCTCCAAGAGGGGCTAGCTCTTTGCCATTTGGTTCCCTCTTATCTCTGCTTTCCAGTACAAGTACCTGGCACATGGGGGACCCTCATTTGTGGAACAAATGAATGAACATTCCACTCTAGCTTCCACTGCTTTCCTATTATGTAAACTCATGACACCATGACACATTAAAACAGAACTATTCTCTATTCTCCTCTTTGAGGGTAGGTCTTAACCATCTTTAGATCTCAAGCTTCTAGCACATAGTAAGTTTTCAATTAGTGTATAGGCAATTGTTCATTTCATTCGCTCTGCCTGGAGTTCTTCATTCAGCCCCCACCTCAGCCAGCTCTGGACTTTGCCGAAATCTTAGCTGTGCCATCAGGATTAGCTCAAAAATGCCACCTTCTTTCTTAGTTATTCCAACCCAAAGAGTAAAAGCTGATATTTTTGGCTAAGTGCTTTACACATATTATACCTATTAATCCTCAACCATTCAGATTCGGTATCATCATCCCCATTTTACAGTTTAGGAAATAGGAAGTAATTTCTGCAGGGTCAAACACCAGTGACAAGGTCAGGAATCAGACTCTGCATAAAGGGCCTTAAAGACAAAGTCCACAGCCACTACAGAAGCTATCTCTCTCTGCCCTACATTCCTATTATATTTTATTGGATTGGTATAGATCTGTCTCGTCATCTGCACATCTCCATATTCTACTGGATCAAGAGCTCCCTGGGGAGTTTAAGTCTAGGGCCTACACAGTGTCTAGATACTGGTTCCTGATCCTTAAGTATGTGCTGATTGGTCTGTGGTCCTAGTTTCTGTCAGTGTCTAATACCCACGCATACGAGGAGTCTAGAACCATGCAGTCTCACTCCCACAGTTTAGAATTCTTCTTGCTCTCCCACACTGTCTTGAACTGGTGCATGTAACCACACTCTTACAATTCTTTTTCATGGTTTGTGTACTTGCCCCTTAAAACCGGTAGCATCCAAGGGTAAATCTTACATGTGTTTCATCTCTTTATCCCAAACGCTTGGCTTAGCAGTGAGGTGCTAATAAATGTGAATTAATCTACAAACCTCGGTCACCCCTCCCTTATCATCAGATAATAAACACTTCCAAGAACTCCCCCCTTCCCCAAACGCAAGCTTGCCCAGAGTACAGATACTGGGGATCATGCCCCAGGTCCACTGGAATGGCCTCATCAAGCTGGGAACCACAGTTTAATGTTTTAGCCTCTCCCTGGGTGTGGCCCTTGTAGGGCTGTCGACCTGTCCCTAGTCTCCCTATGGCCTATTTCTTTGTGTTTTTCTTTGTCTCTGCCAGTTTCTCTGTCTTTTGTTCCTCTGCCTCTGGACCTGCTTCTCTCCAGATTCCCTTCCTTTTCTTATAGCTCCTCCGACTGTGCTCCAATGACTTCATATCTATTATGTTTCTACCTCTCTTTGTCTCTGGAGGCCAATCTTTTGCTCCTGTATTTTTGGTGCGCCACCGTCTCTCAGTCTCTCTCGGCTTTTGCGTTCTGACTCGGAGTTCTGGGTTACGACTTTGTGTCTGGCTCAGGGTCTCCGCCCCAGGCCCCGGGCCTGATTTCAACGGCCGCCTCTCCCCAGCGTTTCCCAGACGACTGCTTCTAGCCTCTAGCTGCCGCTCAGGCCTCGGTCTCCCGCAGCCCAGCCCCCATCCCCACCCCGGCCCCGGCCCCAGGCCTCTCGGACCCGCCGCGCTTTGTTTCCTGTCTCGGCGCCCCGCCCCCGCCCCGTCTGGGGTCTCCGCCGCCCTTTGTTTGCCTTGGTCTCTCCCCCACCCCTCTCCCTGGGTCAGTCTTCCATCTCTCTTTGTCTCTCCCGGCCAGGGTGGCTGGCGCAGTCGGCCAGCCCCGGGGGTCGGCGCAGGTGGCCCGACACAGCGACAATTAGGAAGACTCTTCGGCCCTCATCACCCGGCTCCAGCCCAGGAGGTACACGGTTAATACCACCGAGTTCGGGCAACTGTCCTCGGCTTAGAGTAGCCCTCTCCGCGGCACGCGGCCTTCCGCTGGCCACCGAGCGCCGGAGGACGCGGGCGGCCTCCACAGGCTTGCAGCTCCTCCCAAGTCCTAGAGCGGCTTGGTGCGGCCTAGCGCTTCCGCTTCCCGTCCCCGCCCCCGGCGGCCGCCCCCGGGACGCCTGGGTCCGAGCCCCCTCCCCATTTGGCGCGGAGCCCGCATCCCCCGGCCGCCGGCTGCTCCGGCAGCGAAACGCCGCCAAGGAGCTCGTGAGGGCGCCGGTGTGGCACCGCGGGAGGCGGCTGGGAGGAGAAGGGGGCGCTGCGGGCCGGAAGGAGCAGCAGGTGCAGGGACCGCCGGCGGCGCGGGCGGGGGTCACCGGGAACCGCGCCCCGCACCTCAGTCCCCGCCGCTGCCCGGTGCCGGCGCTGGCCGGCAGAGGGCAGCGACAGGGCGCCGCGGGCCGCACATGGCTGTGTGACCGTGGGATTGTGTCTGTCCCCTTGCTCAGGGCGGCGTGCGGGCGATGGAGCGCGCGGTGGAGCCCTGGGGCCCGGATCTCCAGGGCGCCGAGGAGAGGGAGCAGCTGAGAGGCGCCCGCACAGGTGAGGGCCGGGGCGGTGCCCCGCCACGGGCAGGTAAAGGCTGGGTGGGGACTCCGGTGCTGGGCTCCGGCTGGCCGAAACCCAGAAAAATCGGACGTGAACCGTGCTTCCAGGAGGAGGGGGAGGGGAGCAAAAACCGAGGGAGGGAGCCAACGTTTCTGAGCACCTACTGTGCGTCAGGCCGTGAGGGGCATCCTCGTAAGGACTCTCCCCGCTCCTGGACGGTCATCAGCAGCCTCGCTGCCTCTGCCCTACTTCAGGCCTCGTTCTGTCTCATCTTGAGAATTGCAAAAGCCTCCCCACAGCCCTTTTCTCTAAAGCGATGCACTCAGCAGCCACACTGATCCCAGTCCAGATGGAATCCTGTTTGCCTTCTCAAAAACCTTCCCTAGTTCCCTTCTGCCTACTAATTAAAAGCCTCAACGGAGTGTTCGAGCTAGGCCGTACGTGCTTAATCTAGTCCCACCATCCCTTTCCAGCTTTATCTTCCATTCCTCTCCATGGTTTACTCTTCTCTGTGCTGTGAAAGCTTGGTCGTATCCCCTCATTTCCTCTCTCTGGTGACCATAGTTCTTCTGAGTCCACAATTATAATTATTTGTGCTTGATCTTGTCTCTCCTACTAACCCTAAGCATTTTGAGGGACAGGTGTGCGTCTGGGTCCTCCCAGGTACACGCAAGGTAACTGAGATAATACATTACACAATGGGCTAATATAAGAAGTTACAATAGAAATAGTAAATACTAGGCTTTCCAAATAGAGACAGTATAACGGAGTGGTTAACGCAGGCTTGGGAATCAGAGCTGAGTGAGAAACGTGGCTTTAATACTTTCTAACCCCATCGCTCCTTGGCCTTTTGGTTAAGATTAAGTGTAATGTCTGTTCTTATCAGTGTAATACTTTATAATCTTAAAACAAGTGACTTAAATTCTTGGAATCTCCATGTCTGTAAAATGGGAGTAGTAATAGTATTGTATCATAGGATTGTTTGCGAGGATTCAGTGATGCTTAGCTCAGTATTAAGGGCATGCTAAAAGGAAGTTACCATTGTTGATGACAGGCACCAATAATAAGTGTTTCAGAAGTTCAGAGGGGAGAGGAGAGACATCTTTGTGCCCACAGATTGTCAAGGAAGCCTTCCTGGGGAAGTTGCTATCAAAGATAGGAGCTGAGCCAAAGGGCAGGGTCTACTACTCCCTTTTGTTTCCCCAGGTATAGGGAGTGAGAATGTGGAGATTTCTCAGCCGGAGGAGTTTGAACATACCCCCCAGGAGGATGACTTGGGGTTCAAGGAAGAGGAAGATTTGGCTCCAGGTCATGAAGTAGGAAATGCCTCTCTCAAACCTGAAGGCATCCAGACCTGGGATGACTTGTGGGTCCAGAGAGAGGGACCAGGAAAACCTCAGGCTCGGGACAGAGGTCCCCGGCTCCTGGGAGAGCCACGCTGGGGCCAGGCTAGTGATCGGGCTGCCGTGTGTGGTGAGTGTGGCAAGAGCTTTCGGCAGATGTCAGATCTGGTGAAACACCAGCGGACCCACACGGGGGAGAAACCCTACAAGTGTGGGGTCTGCGGCAAGGGCTTTGGGGATAGCTCTGCCCGTATCAAACACCAGCGAACTCATAGTGGTGAAAAGCCCTACAGAGCCCGACCGCCAGCCCAGGGTCCCCCAAAGATTCCTCGGGCCAGGATCCCGGCTGGTGAGCGCCCCACTATCTGCGGCGAATGTGGCAAGAGCTTCCGGCAGAGTTCTGACCTGGTGAAACACCAGCGGACACACACGGGTGAGAAGCCCTACAAATGTGGCATCTGCGGCAAGGGCTTTGGTGACAGTTCTGCTCGCATAAAGCACCAGCGGACACACCGGGGGGAGCAGCCGCCCCGGCCGGTGGTGCCCAGACGGCAGCCTTCTCGAGCAGCCCCGGCAGTCACCCAGGGACCCAAGGTCCAGGACAAGCCATACATCTGCACCGATTGTGGCAAAAGATTTGTGCTCAGCTGTAGCCTTCTGAGCCACCAGCGCAGTCACCTGGGGCCCAAACCTTTTGGCTGTGATGTGTGTGGAAAGGAGTTTGCCCGGGGCTCAGACCTGGTGAAGCACCTGCGGGTGCACACGGGAGAGAAGCCCTACCTGTGCCCTGAGTGTGGCAAGGGCTTTGCAGACAGCTCTGCCCGGGTCAAACACCTCCGCACCCACAGCGGGGAGAGGCCTCACGCCTGTCCGGAATGTGACCGCACCTTCAGCCTCAGCTCCACCCTTCTCCGCCACCGCCTCACTCACATGGAGCCCCAGGACTTCAGCTTCCCAGGCTACCCCTTGGCCCCCCTGATCCCCAGCCCTCCCCCCAGCTCAAGCCCACCCCCACCTCCTCTTGGCACGAGCCCCCCACTGACACCTCGAAGCCCTCCACACTCAGGCGATGGGCCTTTTGGCCTGCCTGGCTTGGAGCCAGAGCCTGGGGGCCCACAGGCGGGTGAGCCACCGCCACCACTGGCGGGTGACAAGCCCCACAAGTGCCCTGAGTGTGGCAAGGGCTTCCGCCGAAGCTCGGACCTGGTGAAACACCATCGTGTGCACACAGGGGAAAAACCCTACCTCTGCCCTGAATGCGGCAAGGGTTTTGCTGACAGCTCGGCCCGAGTCAAGCACCTCCGCACCCACCGAGGTGAACGGGCTCGGCCACCACCACCGTCCACTCTCCTGAGGCCACATAACCCCCCTGGCCCAGCACCCGTGGCCCCTCGACCCCGAGTCCGAGCCCAGCCCTCTGGACCCAGCCAGCCCCACGTGTGTGGCTTCTGTGGGAAGGAGTTTCCCCGGAGCTCAGATCTGGTCAAACATAGGCGAACACACACTGGGGAGAAGCCATATAAATGTGCAGAGTGTGGCAAAGGTTTTGGTGACAGTTCTGCCCGAATCAAGCACCAGCGTGGGCACTTGGTCCTGAGGCCCTTTGGGACAGGGGAAGGTCGGGCAAGGCCCCTCAAAGAGGAGCCGCCAACAGGACTGGAATGATGGGGTCCAGGGAAGGTGGAGGCCCAGGAGACCAAAGGGAGGGTATCTGCTACTTAAGCAGAGAAGAAAGGGCCGGGGAGGTGGTGGGAGGGAGACGAAGGGGAAGAAATGGGAGAAAGGAGTGAATAGATAGAAATAGAGATTGGAGACAATGACCTTGAAGCTCAGGAAACTGTCTTGGCTGGGCTCAGTCGGGACCTTGACAGTGTGGTCTATACCCCCAGCTTCTAGAACACTGCCTTGTACTCTGAATAGTGTAGGCACTCAATAAATATTTGTTGAATGAATAAACTGGCCTTAGCCTGAGGGCCCTTAAAGAACTCTAAATTCCTGCTGCCTCTTACCCCGTTAAGAATTGCTCCTACCCACCCCAACCTTGCCCCCAGGAGACCAGCACCCTGGCCAGCACCAAACAGGGTTTGACTTGATGAGTTTCCAACAGTGAGACTTCAGGAGTTTTGGGTGGTAGAGAGGCAGGAGCACCTGCCTTGAACCCTCTGATGGGGAGAGTGTTGCTGTGTGGACCGCAATACGCAGGCTCAGGCCCCTGGACATGGTCTTAGCCAGGAAGGGTGCTCTTGGACAGCCCAGACCCATCTGCCCAGAAGAGCCCCAACCTGCCCTGACACACCTGGACACTGGCAGAATAGACCAGAGACAGCAGAAGGAGCACTCCTGCACTCGATGCCAAGCCCAGGTCCTGGTGGACGTCAGTGGAGACAAACTGGCTGGGAGAAGGGCAGGACTGAAGTGAGGAGAGGCCAGGGAAGCTCCAAGGCAGGACAGCCACATTTCCATGTATCTCCTTGCCAATAAACTTTCTTGTCTGAAGCTTGGACTCTGTGCTTGTGTGTGCGCACAGGGTGAGGGGTGGAAAAGATGTCAAAGCCTCACCACGGTTGGGAAGCCGTGTGTCCCCTGGTGAGGGTCTCTTACCCTCTTTGACCTCTGATGCCCCCCCTGCCAGACCTGAGTCTGGCTGCCCAGAGGCGCCACCTACACCACAACGTCCCCCAAAAGGAAAAACACTTGGCACCACAGGGTGGGCTGGGGTAGAGGTGGAGGTGGGGGTCGGTGAGCGCCGATGCTATGGCGGCAGGTCCCAGGAGAAAGGTGGCCGTCCGTCTAGTACAGGCACAGAAGTCCCCGGCACTGATGCTCTGCCTACTGGGAAACCCCGCCTCCCTGAGGCCCCCTTTTATTTGTCGGGAAACAGGTCATTTGACCGCATAGTCCAAAGGGAGGGCACAAGGGATGCCTCTAACCCCTGTAAAAAAAAAAAAACAACCGTATTTTCTCAGCGACCCATGCGTCATTAGAAGGAGGACTACAATTCCTAGCTTTTTCCGAGGAGGACGCCAATGGGGAGGAAAAGCGGAACTGACCTGATTGGCCAGGGACAAAGAAGACGAGGGCAGTTAACCCATCTGAGGAAAGAAGTACAAGATCGCTTTGCAACTTCGCGGGTTGGGCGTCTCCGCTATCCTGCGTGGGGGGAATGGTCCCCGGATAGAAGCTCTCGCGAGATCCTAACCCTCCGCCAGGCTTCCCTAGAAACCAATGAAAGCTTGCTAGAGCGCCCTTCCTCCGGGTCTTCCCACCTCTGCCAAGTTGTTAAATGCACTCTCGAAACCCTAGAATGTTGCTTTCAGGCCTGGGATTCTTGGAGACTTCGGTCCTTAAGTGCGCACACACCCAAAGGCCTGAATGGAGGCCTCTGGGGGCTTAAGGAAGATCGCCCCTGCTGCTCTCCGTATTTCCCCTCCCAACCAGTCGCCCTCCAAGCCGGCCTGCAGTGAACTTTGTAAAATCACATCTGACTGTGTCGCTCCCCTATTAAAATCCCTGCCGTATTTCCACATTTCTCTTCTGAAAAACGTAACTCCTTGGCATTCAAGTTGGCATTCAAGGTCTTCCATTTGTGTGGTTTCAGCCCTGTGCCTCTCAAATATTACTTGGAATGCCCATCCCCATCCCCGCTCCCTCCCACTTGTTAACCTCTCCAAGTCAGAGCACTTCAAGCATTACTTTCCCCCCTGCAAGCCTTCCCTGAACCTCCTGCCTGGGTTAGAATCTACTTATCCTCAATACTTAACACATCGAGAACTTCTTGAGGATAATTAGTCACTCAACAGCATTACCTACTGTGTGCTGGATATGGGGGATAGGAGGATGAATAAGAAAGTCTCTGCCCTCAGTTTCTATGCAGAAGATGGACGTTGGACAAATAATTACAAGTGTAGTAAGGACTATGCAGGAAGTATACATACAGAAGAGAATCCTACCCGATTCAAAGGCCTCTCCAAAGAAGTGGCAACTATGTTTAGACCAGAAGTAAGCTAAGAAAAGGCGTGGGGGATGGGATAGGAGCTGGAGTCTTCTAGGCAGAAAGAAGAGTATGCACCAAGTCCTTGGGCAATCAGGAATTGAAGTAAAATTCTAGTGAGTCTGAAGGCAAACAGTGAAATGCAGAATGGTGAGGTGTAAGATGAAGGAAGACTTTTCCACATTCAACTTTCTACCTCCCAGTCCTAACAGCAGCGTGGCACACAACAGGCCTCACTAAATGCTTTGGTAAACAGTGTCCTTGGAATATGATGGGCTCTTCACAAGAGTTTACAATCCCATAAACTGCCACTTCCTTGTCAATATGGCAAACTCCCACTCAACTTTGAAGGTCCTTCACATTTATCTCTTCTGCGAGGGCTGCACCCAATAACCACTCCCTTCCAAGGGGGGGGGGGTTATTCAGTTATTCACTCATCTTACTATGCTGCCAGAACCCTTATACACCTATTGTTTTCCCTTTCATATGTGTATATTTATATTTATTCATATATATTTTTTTATCACAATCTTTTTTTACTAGACTACGAGATTCTCAAGAACAGAAACTAGATCTGAGTTCAGGTATATGCTCATACATATCTGTAGAGCAAATGGACAGAAGTCCTCTTTCTCCTTTTTGCAAGCATCTATTCCAAAGCCTTCCCATAGCAGGAGACCCTTCCAGTGGTGACTTTTACTGTTCCCAGCAGAGTCTCCCCACTGACCCAGTCAGGGCAAACAGGCCTTGCCTTTTGCTAGAAGTGGGGTTTCAGCCATAACCTGGCCCCTCCCTACCTCTTCTCCATCACCCATGTTAAATCTACCCTTGCTAACTCACTTGGCTCCAGTCACATGAACCTTCTTTCTGTTCCTCAAATATGCCAAGCTTATTCTCACCTTAGGCCTCTGCAATTCTATCTAGAACACTTTTCCTCCAGATTTTCAAATGGCTAATCTTTTCTCCTCATTCAAGACTCATCTCAAGTATTATTTCCTCAGAGATGCTTCCCCTATCCACATGAAAGAAACCCCCAACCACAGCCACTCTCTACTGCATCAGCTTGCCCTATTATCCTTCATTATCTGAAATTATCTTGTTGACTTACTTGTTTACATTTTTTTACACTCTTAAAAGTTCCATAACAACCAAGATTTTTGTCCTTTTGTTCACTACTGCATCTCCAAGACCCTGAATGGTGCCAGGCACTAGTAGAGCCCAAGAAATACTTGATAAGAGAATGAACACAACCAAAGTGGGTCTTGGTGATCTTGACTGTGAGTATCCAGGCATTTGCCCCCTTTTCCTTGCTCTGAGGAAGAGCAAAAGCTTGATCAGATGTAATCCCAACATCCAAATTATGCCCTGGCCTCTGGAGACTGAGACTCAGGTTGGAGTCCTGCCTCTGCCACCAGTTTCCCTCACATAACTTCATTTCTGAAAGATCATTTGGTGCAATAGAAAGGACATGAGCTTTGAAATCTGCTACTGACCAGCTATGTGATTTTAAGTAAATTATTTAAGTTCTCTAAGCTTTGGTTCCTTCGTTTGTCAGAGGGAGACATTATTATTGATTCCCACTGGGCTGTTATATAAAGAGATGTAAGGATTATAAGCAATTACTGATTGTTATTTTTTTCTTTCCTTTCTGAATCTTAGTTCCCCCCTTCATAAAATGGGAGAATTAAGTGTCTTTTTCCGGAGAAGTGGGAAATACAGCTCTTTCTACAAAATATCTTAGTTTTTAAAATTTTTATTTATTTTTGTAAGTAGGCTTCACACCCAGCAGAGAGCTTGAACTCAAGACCATGAGAAGCTGAGATCAAGAGTCGGAGGCCTAACCAACAGTCACCCAGGTGCCCCATATCTCAATTCTTAAATGTGGCAAATTAAAATGTGTAAAAGCCCTCTATTTTTTTAAACTAATTTATTATTATTTTTTTAATGTTTATTTTTGAGAGAGAGAGAGAGTCAGTGCATGAGCGGGGGAGGGGCAGAGAGACAGAGTCACAGAATCTGAAACAGGCTCCAGGCTCCAAGCTGTCAGTACAGAGCCCAACGCGGGGCTCCAACTCACAAACTGGGAGATCATGACCTGAGCCGAAGTCAGACGCTTAACTGACTGAGCCACCCAGGCGTCCCAACTCATTTCCTTTTTTTTTTTTTTAAGTAAAAAACACCCTGAGGGTCAAACAAGATACTTTTGTGGACTGGGTTTGACCCGCGGGACTACTAATTTCCCACTTAGGCTATTGTCAGGGATGCTGTGTGAACTCTTCCTGTATAACTTTAGGCAAATCAGTTTTGTCTCTCTCAAGTCCAGTTAGCCCATCTGTAAAATGGACCCACCTTTGTGCGGATCAAAGATCATGTGTGTAAAACTTTGCATAATGCTGGCGCATAGTAGGCACGCCACACCCTAAGTGGCAGCGGTAGCTTGGGTGGCTGTTGATTTGGGAAGTACGTATTCAAGGGGCAAGACATCCCAGACACCAGGAGACTGGTAGGGCGACTCCGGGAAAGGAGAAAAAATAGGAGAGGAGGAAAAAAGAGGGAAGGGAAGAGGTGAGCAGGCAACCGGGTCCGCCCTCCAGGCGGGGCGCCAGCGAGAGGCCCAGGCCGGGGCGGGAGCGCACGTGGCCTATTTTGGGCGGAGCAGACGCGCTTGGCCGCAGCTGAGACCTCCGAGGCGGCCACAGGAGACGGTCCCTGAAGGTAGGTAACAACTGGACTGCGAAGACCTTGGACGCCGGGATGGGGCGGCCAGGGGTTCCTGGGAGTTGGGGTACCGCGGAGGGCGCCAGATCTGGGCTCGCCACCCTCCCGGGGCAGTTCTGGCCGGACGCCTGGGTCCTCTGGGCCCCTCCTCCTCGGGGGCGGGGTTAGGTGACCTGACCAATGACTGGCCGTCTGCAAGGCCCCGCCCCGCCCCGCCCCCGGAGCCGCGGCCTCGCAGAGCGCCCAACCGCCCGGCGCCCTGGCCAGGGGCTGTGCGAGCGCCGAATCTGCGGCTGGTGAGTGCGCACCCCCCCCAGGGTCTCCGCCCCGATCCCGCCCCCAGACCATGCCCTAGAGCTCAGGGCCTCTGGCCCAGGCGCCGGGGAGTGACTCAGCGTGGGGAGGGTGGCGACTTGCTGGGGCTGGAGATTCGAACTGTAGAGGGCCTTGAATGCCAGGATGAGTGAGGAGAACCAGTGTCTTCGGAGCTGGTCCTGGGGCGTGGGGCTGAGCTGGGGTGGAGGGAAGAGGGCAGACCCAGAGACCAGGGCAGGGCGGGAGAAGCCAAGGCTTCACCGCCTTGCTGGGGTCAGGGCCATGGGGCGGGTGGGGGCGGGTGGGAGTGGGTGCAGGTCCTGGGCTTTTGACCCAGCTCCTTGCCTCAGAACATCAAGATGCCAGGTGAACAGCAGACAGAGGAGGAGGAAGAGGAAGAGATGCAAGAGGAGATGGTGCTGCTGGTGAAGGGTGAGGAAGATGAGGGTGAGGAGAAATACGAGGTGGTGAAACTCAAGATCCCCCTGGACAACAAGGAGGTACGTGTCCCACACCAGGGGGCCTGGTTGCTTTTATGTCTGGTCAGGTCCAGCCACCCTCAGACAAACCGCCAGTCCAGCCTCAACTTTTCTCTGAATCTTAGACCTAGAATCCCAAGTTGGTGGCCCATCCTTCTGCTCTACTGTTCATGCTGCCTTCAGACAGATGTCACACCTGCTGTGCCAAGCTCTGTGCTGGGTGCTGGACAGTGAATGCTATCCTTGGTTCCCTTGGTTCCCCATGGAGCTTGATGTCTAGTGGGATTAGACTGACAAGTAACCACGCAGCTACAATCCCATGTGATGGGTGCAGGCACAGGAGGTGTGGATGCCCAGAGCTGGGAACTTAATGCACACTTAGGGGTGACGAGAGGGGTGGTTAGGTATGTAGGCAACAGCAATAGGAACACCTGACACTTAGTAGCACCCGCTATGCACCAGACACTGTTCTAAGTACTGCCAATCGATACCGTGGTCAGAATTTGGTCCATTTTACAGGTAGGGAAACTGAGGCCCAGGAAACTGGACAGTTTGGTGACTGGCCCAAGGTCTCAAAGTTAGTAAAGGGATGGCTTAGCTGAGGCCAGCGGGGGTCTGAGATTTAAAAGGAATGGCCCCTTACGTGGCTCAGGGGAGTGGGTGGGGCACTGGGAGAAGTAGTTCGGTCATGCCGTAGCACGGATGAGAGTAGGGTGGTTGGCAGGCTGGGGCAGGGGGACCTCGGGGTTTTATCCTGAGGGTTTTGAAGGAGGAGATCTCGATATGAGTTAGATTTCCCCACTGGAGATCCTAACTGCCACCAGGTATATTTCCACTTCCCAGACCCCTATAGGATTCTCACCCCAAGTCAGAGGAGCCCTGAGTCCAACTGGAGGGTTCCTGTTGGGAGTGGTTTCTGGGCCCAGGCTCCCTCTCATTTCTTCTGCTAAGGGCCAGTTCTCTGGGAAAGACGGTTCTGCTGCCCCCTAGTGGGTGTGGTGGGCCGGGGGGGCGGTGTGTGTGTGTGGCGCTGGCTGCTTTGGCAATTGCTTCCAGTCAAAATAACTGTTTAGTTCCGTTTTCCTCAGGCCTCCTTGGCCTGTCATCCTAGTTCAGCCTGTGTCTTCTGGCCCTGTGGATCCCCTGATCTCCACCTTTGGCCTATAATTTAAGAACCCAGACTCCAGAGCTTAGGGTGGACTCCCAACTCTATCACTTTCCGGCTGTGTGACCTTGGGCAAGTTTCTTAACCTCTTTGTGGCTCAGTTTCCTCATTTGTAAAATGGAAATCATAACAGCACCCACTTCTTGAGGTTGTGGGGACTAAGTGAGTTAATACATGTAAAGAGTTAGAACTGTGTCTGTGCATAATAAACACTGCGTAAATATTTGCTGCTAATGTTCATTCTTCTCCCTAGGGTTCAGGACCTTACACTAGGTCATCTTTTTGGAGATTTTTCAAGTCATTTCTATCAAAGAACTTTGTGGGCTGAAACCTGGGGCTAGAAGTGAACAGGGAAGCCAACATGGAGGCCTAGACAGAGGACTGAGGGCAGACAACTCAAGGCAATGGGGAAGGCTTCAGGGAGATGACTTGGTGTTTGAACACTTGGTGATTGGTAAATGGAGGAGGAGAAAGGGCATCCCAGAAGGAAACAGCTTACACAAAGGCTCAGAGGTTATGAGGCCAGAGAAGTAGGTGGAGCCAGAGCATAAAAGGCACTGGAAGCCAACATAGAACTTTAGACATAGTCTCAAATCAGAGGAGGGACATGATTGATTTTCTCCTTAGAAGAAACATTGGCTGCTGTGCGGTACCAAGCCAGGTAAGGCTCATAACCTGCTCTAAGGTTTTGACAGCAGTGGAGAAAAGATGGAGAGAAGGGGACATTTGTGAATCCTGATTGGACTGGCTGGAGGTAAGGATGAGGATGTGGGGAGTGGGCATGTCTAGTCATCAAACGTATGTAGGGCTAGACTCTAAATGGTATCATGTAGCAGTGAAAAGCATTGGTTCAAATCCTAACTGTACCAGTTACCAGCTTTGCCTTGGCTCTCTCATCTGTATAGAGGAGTGATGAGAGTTAGTCCTTGACTGCTAGCCTGAGAAGTATCATCTGGGTTACTGGATTTGGGGGAGGAGGTTGGAACTGAGGATTACACACAGACATCCCATGAACTGTGCCCAGAGCATTTAGCACCGTGCCCACAGCATAGCTCGTTAACTTGCTGTGTGGTGTCCCTGAGTCTCAGTTTCTATGAAATAGTGATCTCAAAAGCTCTTCCCAGCGCTAACATTCTGTGACTTTTAGCTATCAGCCAGTCCCGTGGCCAGTCATTGTCCAGAATAGGCCTTAATTGTGCTGCACTCAGGGGCTGGAGTATCCTGTCACTGCCCATCAAAATCCAATCTCTCTTTAATGAATAGAAAAAATTTTCTCAGAGGGCTCTATGCACATCCATTCCTATCTCTCTTTGCTTAAACCCTTGAGTAGTTTTCTGTTAACTTCAGGATAAAGTCTCAGCTCCTAAGCCTGGCATTCAGAGCTTCTCACCATCTGACCTCATGTCCTGGCTTATCTCTAATCACTCAGCTCCTATCCCATGCCCTGGCTTCAAACACACCTGACCCTTTCTCATCTCTAAGACTTTACCCATGTGGTCTTTCAGCCTGTAAAACCCTCTTTACCTTTTCTTTCTGCTTTCTCCAGGAGTAGCTCTTGTCTCTTCTAGGTCAGATTTCTTAACTTTTAACATGCATACAATTCACCCAGTGATCTTGTTAAAATGAAGATTTTGATTCTGCAGCTCTGGGGTGGGACTTGAGATTCTGCATTTCTTTCTTTTTTTTTTTATTTTTTTAATGTTTATTTACTTTTGAGAGAGAGAGAGACAGAGTGAGAGTGGGAGAGGGGCAGAGAGGGGGGGACACAGAACCTGAAGCAGGCTCCAGACTCTGAGCTGTCAGCACAGAGCCCGACGTGGGGCTTGAACCCAAGAATTGTGAGATCATGACCTGAGCTGAAGTCGGACACCCAACTGACTGAGCCACCCAGGCACCCCATCTTTATTTTTTTTAAGGTTTATTTATTGGAGAGAAAGAGAGTGAGCAAGCGAGCAAGCGTGAGCAGGGGAGGGGCAGAGAGGGAGACAGAATCTGAAGCTGGCTCCAGGCTCTGAGCTGTCAGCAGAGCCAGATGTAGGACTCAAACTCATGATATGGGAGATCATGACCTGAGCCAAAGTCAGATGCTTAACCACCAAGCCACCCAGGCGTCCCGAGATTCTGCATCTCTAACAAGTTCCTAGTGATGCTGATGTTGATCTGTGGACCACAGTTGCTGTAGCTAGGAGCAAGAGGGTAGGGTCGTATTTTATACTTTGTACCAAAAAGAGGGGAGATTCTGACTGCTAAAAGAGTCCAGGGGAGGGGGACAAGCTGTGTAGGTGACCTCAAACTTGTCATTGAGATAGAATTGCATCATGGCAGAGAATAGGTATTTTGGACAATGACAGACTTTCAGTTCAAATCCTGGCTCTGCCTTTTGATTAGCTGTAGGGTCTTGGGTAATCACTTTACTGCCGAGTCTTATTTCCTTATTCAGAAATGGAGCAGATGATACCTAACCCAAAGGGTTGTGAGAGTTTAAAATGAGAACATGGATGGAAAGCACTTAGTACAGTTCCTAGCACATAGTGAATGCTCAATGAATGATAGTTGTTGTTGTTGTTGTTGTTGTTGTTGTTATTGTTAATTAGGAAAGTAATGGCTGAGGAGAATAGGGAGATGTTTGCCCTGATTTAAAAAAAAAAAAATACTTACGCAGGAAGACAAAATCACAAACTTCAGATACCCCAAATTTTCATATTATTATATTTGTATTCTTATTGTACTCTCTTGTTATAGTGCAAATACCATTCTAATGTCCAAGTCTACTAGTTGTAGAATTAAAGGCATGGAAAAGCCTTTAATGATCCCCTAGTCTGGTATTTGCCAAGTTTCAGTGACCTGTGTATCGCTCACCTGTTGTGCTCATTTATTTACTCCTTTCTTCAGATAGATTCACATCATTTTGTTAAATAAATCTGCCTTCATCTAAATAATAATATTGATGGAATTGTGGATTTCATGTGATCTATTGTTTTTCTAATGTCCATGAAAATAAATATATAATGATTATAAGATAGTTTCCCTACAGAACACCTAGAGTACTCTTTGCATCTTGGGGTGTGCAAGCCTCAGTTGGGAAATATCTCACCTAGCCTGTCTCGCCTTCCTTGGGATACTGAGGCAGGGGATGGGAGTGACTTGCTTGGGGTCTTAATGAGCTAGACCCTGCCTGTTTTACCAAGATTCTTCCTGGAGGGTTCCTGGCTGGCTCTGTCGGTAGAGCATGCGACTCTTGATCTCAGAGTCATGAGTTTGAGCCCCACATTGGATGTAGAGATTACTTAAAAAAAAAAAAATTCTTTCTGGGGCCCTGTGTCCTGAAGCTGGAGATACTAAGGCCGCTCATGTGAAGATTTTCTTTCACCTAAGTCAGTGAATCCAGCATAAGAAAGCCCTCAGGCTGGTCAAAGCCATCTTACAGAAGGTGCCAAAGAAAAACGGGCCAGAAAAATATAAATATAATGAGAAAAATTCTCTCCACAATGGCTGATGTGTTTAAATAAACACAACAGATGTCAAAACCAGGGCAAGACTGGAAAGTATGACCTTGAATTCAGATTGTGCCAAATCTGCTGTGGGGAGTTTCTTGATTTAAAGTATCAAGTTGTATTTTAACCTTGAATCCCTCTTGGAGAGCACCAGAGGCTTGGAGTCCCGCCTCTGTCGCGTCTTGGCTGTTCTAGTGCAGGGAAGCAATGTAGCCTACTGGTTAAGCGCGAGTGCTCTAGAGTCAGTCCTAACTCCCTCTGGCTTTGTGAATCTAATCTCAATGAGCCTCTGTTTTCTCGACTATCAGAAGATAACACCCAATTCAAGGGGATGACAGGAGGATTTAATACAATAATGTACATAAAGGAGCATTGTCAAAGCCTTACACTGTATTGTTATCACTGTTATCATTATATGCACTGTTTAAACCGGAATTCCCATGGCTGATCACTGATTTCCCAAACTGCCTTGTTTTCCAGTTTCTGAGTTGGTTACAAAAAAGCTACTGACTTTTTGCAAAGGATCTTGAAGGACTTGAAGTTGCCATCCTTGCAACTTCAGAGAGTAAAGAGCCTCACTGTTCTCGTCACTTACCCTCTTAAGAGAGTTTCTTTATGTATAAAATGAGAATAGTAATAACTACTTTGTGAAGATTGAATATGGGGAGAAGCTAACACTTCCTTGTCCTTACTATGTGCCAGGTATTTCATCTGGTCATGAATTAATGTGCCTGTTTGGTTCATGGTAGGTGCTCGATACCACTTTTGCTGGAAGGAGCATTCTCTTTTCTAAGGGGGAAGCAGTGTGCCCCCAATATTCCTCTTCGGTCGGCTGTTAGTACAAAGTGTTCTCTTCGCCTGCCTCTTACAAAGCATTTCTTCGTATTCTGATTTTATCTCTAGAGGCTCAGACTTCATGAAACTGGGTCATTTTTACAATTTTCCATTTCAGGCCTTGCCTTCACACCTTAAAAAATGATCGGTGCTTGCTCTGAAGTTTATCAGAGAGCCTGGACTTGGTCCTGGCCTGGCTTCTGAGACGCCACGCCCTCCTGGCTCTGCAGCCTCACTGACTGACTCTCTCACTGCCTTCTTTGCTGGCTGCTCATCTTGCTGCCTTCTCGCTCCCCATTCCCGGGGTGATGGCATCCACACTCAGCTTTAAAAACTACCTATAGGCTGACAGCTTCCCAGTTAACATCTCCAAGCACAGGCTTCTTTCTTGAGCTCCAGATGTGTCCAGGAGAACGACAGATGTGCTCCAAAACGGAATACACCTACCCCCCTGCTGCTCCAACCGCCCCCATCTCTGTAGATGGCCACTCTGCCTTTGCAGTGGCCAAACTCAAAATCTTTGTGGAGTCATTTTGACCCTCTCTTTCATTCCCCTCCTCAGCCCAATCTATTGTCAAATCTGTTGTCTCAAACTGCAAAATATACCTAGAAGCGCACCACTTCCACTTTGCACCTGTCACTTGGGTCTGAGCCACTGTGTTCAGAGATGGCTGCAGTATAGTGGCCTCCTCACTGGGCTCCTGCTTCTGCCCTCTCCCCTCCTGGATTCTGTTCTCAACCCTAGCAATCTGAGTCCGATCTGTTCAGGTTCCTGATCCCAATCCTCTGACATCTCTATTGGTTCCCCATCTCATTCATATTACTCGGCCCTAAGCTGAGAGATTCCCGGCAAGACCATCCCATCCATCACTCTCCCCCTCAAGCACTCTGCTCTGAGCACTTTTTCTTGCCCTTCTTGGAACTCGACAGGTAAACTCCCTGCAGGGCCTCGCCGTTGCTTGTGTAGCCTGTTCTCTCCCCTTCTTTTGGTCTTTGCTCCCCTTTTATCAGTAAGGTTCCTTAACAATCCTATTTACATTAAGCATCCCCCTCCCTGCCCCAGTGCCAGCACTTCTTATCCATCCTTCCTGAAGCGGGAATTTTTAAAATTTAACGTTTAGTCCCCAGTGCCTCAACAGAGTCCGGCGCATTGTACGCGCTCAATAAATATTTGGCGATTCGCTGCCGAAGAGCTGGAGTACCACTAGGCCTTGGGATACGTGCGTGAACATAACCGTCTCGTTTCAAGCGCACGGCCGTCCTGAGACGGGCACCGTTGCTTTTTTGCAGTTTTACAACGGGGAACGGAAAGGCTGCAGCTTGCGGAGACCCAGGTCTCCGGCTCCCGCGCCCGGCAGTCAGGGCTGACCTGTGCCCCCCTCCCCCTCTCCCCGCAGGTCCCGAGCGAGGCGCCAGCGCCGTCGGCCGACCCGGCGCGCCCACACGCGTGCCCGGACTGCGGCCGCGCCTTCGCGCGCCGCTCCACGCTGGCCAAGCACGCACGCACGCACACGGGCGAGCGGCCCTTCGCGTGCACCGAGTGCGGCCGGCGCTTCTCACAGAAGTCGGCACTGACCAAACACGGCCGCACGCACACGGGCGAGCGGCCCTACGAGTGCCCCGAGTGCGACAAGCGCTTCTCGGCCGCCTCGAACCTGCGGCAGCATCGGCGGCGCCACACAGGCGAGAAGCCGTACGCATGCGCGCACTGCGGCCGCCGCTTCGCGCAGAGCTCCAACTACGCACAGCACCTGCGCGTGCACACGGGCGAGAAGCCGTACGCGTGCCCGGACTGTGGACGCGCCTTCGGCGGCAGCTCGTGCCTGGCGCGCCACCGACGCACGCACACGGGCGAGAGGCCGTACGCATGCGCCGACTGCGGCACGCGCTTCGCCCAGAGCTCCGCTCTGGCCAAGCACCGACGCGTGCACACCGGCGAGAAGCCGCACCGCTGCGCCGTGTGCGGCCGCCGCTTCGGCCACCGCTCCAACCTGGCGGAGCATGCGCGCACGCACACCGGGGAGCGGCCCTACCCGTGCGCCGAGTGCGGCCGGCGCTTCCGCCTCAGCTCGCACTTCATCCGCCACCGTCGCGCGCACATGCGGCGGCGGCTCTATATCTGCGCTGGTTGCGGCCGGGACTTCAAGCTACCCCCTGGCGCCACGGCCGCCACTGCCACCGAGCGCTGCCCAGAGTGCGAGGGCAGCTGAGCCGCCGTTCTCGTCGCTGTGGTGCTGCTGGCGTCCGGCTGGGGGGGCAGGGGCACGCCGGGACCCCAACCTGGGGCTGCGTTAACCTGGGCCGCCCCGCCCCACTGGGAGAGGGGTGGAGCAGCCGGCCTAACTGGCTTGGAACTGGGAGGCCGAGAGAATCCCCCACTGCCGATCCCAGTAAGCAGTGCCCACTGCCCCTCACTACAACCCCTTGGCCCGTGTTAGTGAATAAAGTATTAAATCCTCGTCCCACCCGTGCCTGTGAGTGAGGTGGGGGAGGGGAGGAGGAAAGTTGGGGTTTTCCCCAGGCTTAGGTGGCCTGAATGAGTTATCGTGGAGCCAAGTGAGGCTCTAGGTCCCAAAGGATTTCTTGAACAGCTTTATTGTGGGGAATTCTCCCACCCTTGGCCCTCGACTGTCCTCCTAACTTCAGGACTGGAAGGGTCCACGAATCCTGCACATTCCGATCAAACAGCCACTGCACTGGTTGGTGGGCAGGCATGAACTTCAGTCTAGGAGAGAGGGGCTGATTTCATTTCTTAGGATGATCGGGGCAGAGTCAGAGAGGAGGGCACACGATGAGGGGCAGGAATTGAAGTGGTGGCAATGGTTACACCCCCAATCTGGACATGTTGAGGGTGAGGTAAACGCAGAGGGGTCGGAGAGGTGATTGGAAATAGTAGTTTGGGGATATCAGGTCTGGAGTGGATGATACCACGTCCAGAAGAGGGTACCCGAGAAGAGTCTGTGAAATCTAGAGGAAAGTGTTTCATGGAGGGAGTGGTCAGCCCTCTTAGACGCTGTATTGGTAGCTCTGAGAAAGTGGTGAGAGGAGGTGTGGGGGTGAAAGCCATCCTTGAGTGGGTTAAAGTATAAATAGAATGAGGAAGCCCAGCGGATGGGTGTAGACAGGCCATTTTTAAGAGGCTTGACTGTGAAAAGCAAGAAGGAAGTGGCTGGAGATCTGTTGGGTTTTTGTCTATAGGTAAGAAACTTGATTACGCTTTATATCTGCTGGTGGAAGAGCTGATGGAAAGGAGGAGAAGTTGATTAGATAGAGGAGACAGGAGAGAACTCATCGTGGAGAAGAAATGCAGTAAGCGATCAGTAAGGATGGGACTCCTGCTGGCACTGGTAGGGAGAGGAAAGGTGGGTTTGGGAAACACAAAGCTGAAGCAGTTCCAATCTGGATTGTTTTACCTGGGAAGTAAGAGGTCACTGGTTAAAGGAGTGAGGTCATTAGTAAAAATGAATGAGGCCAGGAAAAAGGAATGCCTTATTTTGCTGATGTGGAAACAGGCTTAGAAGGGCAGCAAAAGTAGTTTGAAGGTTTTTTCCCCCGGGTGTCACTCTGCGCTGTGAGGGAGGGAGGCTGTGGGTATCGCAGAAAGGGAAGTGATGTGTCTGAGGTCACACAATGAGTAAGTCATACACACCCAACACTATCTTTAGGTATACAAGTGGAAATTGGCCTTGGGAGGGTGGGAGGAGGCAAGAGGTCCTCTCCAAGGCGGGGGGGGGGGGGGAATCCCTGTCATGGGAGCCCATGGAGAGGGGCGTTCGGCTCTCACAGGGCTGGGGTCCTGATGGACAGGGATGGGTTTTAGGTTCAGGCCCATCTTAACTGTTGACATTTCCTGCTCTGGGCCCCTGAACATTCTGAGTTGCAAAAGCAAACTGGTAACTGCAGACTTAGAAAGTCCCTACTATGTGCCAGGCACTGCCCTAAGCACTCTACTTAAAATAACCTACTTAAACCTTACAGCCCTATGAGGTAGATATCATTTTCATTTGAGATGAGGAAACCAAGGTGCAGACAGATGAAGTACTTTGGATGAACGTCATCCAGCTCGTAAGTATCAAACATGGCGTCCGAACCCAGATAGTCTAGCTCCAGAATCTGGGCTCTTAACCAACTCTACATACAGCCTCCAGTTCCTTTAGACGCCCAGAAGGGGTCAGAGATTACATGACATCAGTGATCTTGCTGCAAAGCAGATCTCTCTGCCCAGTAGGTGGGAGGCACACCAGAGAAACATGGTAGCTGGGCTCAGGCATCCCTGGGGCCCTTCTCCAGTACTTGCTGAGATAGAGCCTCCCCAGTCACTCCAGAAAGAATCTAGAAGTTGCTAATCAAAATTTTTATTGAGAGAGAAAATACCAGGAGGCTGTCTTCTGGAAGTTCTGGGGCCTCAGACTTTAGGGCCTCTCAGCCCATGATCTATTAGGAAAGGACTAGAAAAAGTTCCATGACCAGGCCACTCTCCGCTTCTCAGATGCCATGCTGAGTTGCAGGTCCCGTGCGCATGGTTCTAGGTTGAGGCCTGGCCTGTGGACTCACAGGCAAGGTCTGCAGGCCCCCCAGCTTGGTCTTCAGAGGTGGCCCCATGGGGTAAATCTGTATACTTGAGGGCAGAGCCACGGGACAGATGTGCTGGGTAGCGCCGCCGGTTGATGTCCATCTTGGAGAGCACCGCTTGGGGCAGATCCACATGGCAGCGGGCTGCTAATGCTACCAGGTAGATGAGGACATCACTAAGCTCCTCTTGAAGGGCTGCCCTTTCCCTGGGGGGCCAGGCTTGGGGGCCAGGCTCCTCATCAGGCTTCCACTGACTGGGGGCAGAAGAGACAGGCACAAACACAGATGCTAAGACGACAGGCTCTGCCTCTCTTAGGAGCACCCTAGTCCTTGCAGCGATGAACTCCCATCTCTTAGGAAGTTCCTTCAAGGACAACTCAACCCACCTGGACCCTAGGCAGAGTCAGGGTGGGGAAGAGACCCCAACAGATGGATTCATCCAGACCCGTGTGTCCCAATCCGAGGCAAGGAGTGATCAAGAGAACATTTCACTTGCTAAGACCCAATTCTACTTCTCTCTCCGGCCCTAGCTACCGCCACTCCAGACTAATCCTCAGACCTGTGAAAGCTTGCTAACTCATCTTCTACTCTTGCCCAGTACCATCTTTTAAAAGCAGAAATTACAGGGGCGCCAGGGTGGCTCGTCGGTTAAGCAGCCGACTTCAGCTCAGGTCATGATCTCACAGCTCGTGAATTCGAGTCCCACGTCAGGCTCTCTGCGCTGAGAGCTCAGAGCCTGGAGCCTGCTTCGGATTCTATGTCTCCCCACCGCTCTCTGCCCCTCCCCCATGCTCATGCTGTGTCTCTCTGTCAAAAAGTGAGTAAGCAGTAGAGAAAAAAAAAAGGACCATTAAAATACACACATACATATATACATACATAAATAAAAGCAGAAATTACACTTTGTCCCTCCCCTGCTAAAATCCCCCCAACTGTGCTTAAAATTCAAACTCCTGACCATGCCCTTTAGGTCCTGCATGAGCGGTCTCCTGCCTCTTCCAAAGTCACTACCCGCCATTCTCCCTCCCACCCTCCCACCTAAAGCCACTCTGGCCTGTTCTGTCTGGCAAACAGGTCAAACTGTCACAGGGCCTTTGCACTTCACTGCTTCCTCTGCTTTAAATGCTCTTCTCCCTGCTCCCCTCCCCCCCCCCCGCCCCCAATCTTTCCTGTGACTGGCTCCTTCCTAGCTCCTTCCTGAGGTCTCAGCACAGATGTCACCTCCTCAGAAAAGCCTTCTCCTTCTGTTACTTCCTTTCTCATCACTCTGTATAGTTTTCCTCATAGACTTTTATCACAATTCCTGATCTTTTAAAATTAGTTTACTTATTTATTGTTAGTCACCATGCACTCTGAAGGCAGGAACCATGTCTATTTTTTTTTTAATCCCCAAGATTTTAAGTCATCTCTTAAAATTCATACCCAACATGGGGCTGGAACTCACAACCCTGAGATCAAGAGTTGCATGCTCTGCTGACTAAGGCAGCCAGGCATCCCAGGCACCATGTCTATCTTGTTCAAGGCTGTATCTCTTAATTCTAGAAGACCTAGCACATAGCTGATGCTCACAAAACTGTAATGAATGAATGGCTTGCCCTTACATCTCTGTGCTTCACTGCTCTGTGTCAGCCTCCTCACAGGTGTCCCCTGCCCCAATTCTCTTGGTGACCCAATCCACCCTACAGACACAGTGATCTTTCTACCACTCAAATCTGTTAGGACTTCTGTCCAAACTCCATCACTTCTAGCTCCATCTTTGTCACTCTGGGTTCATATGCCACCTCTCTCTCTTCCACAGCCCACCACTCATGGGGTCCCTGGGTGGCTCAAGCAGTTGAGCGTCTGACTCTTGATTTTGGCTCAGGTCATGATCCCAGGATTGTGAGATCAATCTCTGTGTCCAATTCTGCACTGAGCATGGAGCCTGCTCAAGATTCAAGATTCTCACCCTCTCTCCCTCTCCTGCTTGTGCTCGCTTTAAAAAAAAAAAAAAAGAATCTCCCTAAATTTAACCTGCCCTTTTCCACTCACTACCTTTGGAGAGGATTCTCAGGTGTGGAATGCCACAGGCAGGTCTCCTAAAGAATACCCTCCTTTCCACCCCAGAGGCAGAAGTCACCATCCCTTAAGACCTGGACCTGCCTTGCTGTTTTCACACCTTTCTTTCCCAGAAGAATGGATGACCCAAGAGGGCAGGGACAGGTGAGTCCTCTCTGTATCCCCAGACACAGAGCGTGGCATGGATATTTAATGATCAGATAAATGTTCCCCTCCCCCACAACACAGACTCTTCCAAAAAGTTTTCTATCTACTCACAAGAGCTCTGCCAGCTCCCCCACTTCCCCCACCAAGGCCAGTAGGAGGTTCCGGGGCTGGTGGAACTGGCCCCAGTCTCGTTCAGCAGCAAATTCAGCATGGAGGCGGCGGCTGCAATAGAAGAAAAGGGTAGAAGCCCAGGTCCCAGGGTTAGAGAATGAGGGAGACACAGAGCCCAGGAGGGTATCTCAGTGACACGTAATGGGGGGGGGGCATCAGTTCTGCACCTAATTCCTTGGATGGCCTTAAGCAAACCATTTCTTCTCTGTGGGTCTTGGGCTCCTTATCTCTAAAGTGGGTGCGCCCTACACAGACCCTGAACTCTATCAAAAACCTAACAATACCGTCTTTTCCATTATTCCACCTCCTGATGCTGCTTCTGCAAGTTTCCTCCGCCGGGAATATTCCTTTCTCTGCATATCGAAAGACTACTGATTTTACAAGGTGCAACTCCAGGGACACTTCCCCTAAGAAGCTCTCCTTGATTTCCTCTAGCAAAAAATAATGTCACCCACCTCTCAGCACTGCATTTGCCTCCATCCTACCACCCACTCCTGGAGGGCAGGGGCCGGGCGGAAGCAGCATCGGAAATAGCCGAAATAGCCATATTTCCCTAGGGCTGGTTCTAATATCACTCACCGGGCATCACCATTTCCCCTGCCTCAGGTGTGCATCGCTAAGCCCATTTTGCAGATAAGGAGGTTAAGATGGCTCGCCCAGGATCAGCCAGGCGAGCTGGGCCCCCAGCATAGCCTTCTTCCAGACCACGTGGAGTGACCCGTCCCAATGGGGGGGGGGGGAACCTCCCCAGGCTGGGGCAAGGACGGCTTACATGTCCTCAAGCGTGGGCTCCGGGCTGAAGCTGAAGGGGCCGGCAGCAGCAGTGCCGTCTCCCCCAGTGTCCCCACGCGCGACCCCATTTGCCCGAAACATGCCACCCACCACGCAGCAGCCGGGATGCACTGGAAAACACCGCGCCAAGCTCAGAACCCGCCTCCAGGACCCCTGACCAATCACAGGCGTTCACGACTACTTCCCGGGGCGGAGCCACAGGAAAGACCAATTACTTGAGTGGCGTTTACTGCACCTCATCCCTTACCCCCAGGCCCTACATTCCTCCGTGTTGGCCTAGCATCTTAAAGGTATAGGGACCAGATTTGACCGCGAAGAGACTATGGTCACAGGGCAAGGAGAGCGCAGGCGCGTCACTTCTCCCATGGGCGCCAGATGGCGCCAAAGAGAAATGATGGGGCGGAGGGGAGCATGGGGCGCCCTGGGGAAAAGCCCAGAAACGGAGAGTTTAAACAAGAAAGGGAAATTTATTTTAAGGTTACAAGAATGTCACCAGGATACAGGAACTAGGGTAGCCGTTCTAAGCATTTTTCATATTTAATCTTCATAACAACCTTATTAGGTAATAGCATCGTCATCCCCATTTTACAGGTAAAGCAACTGAGAGATTAATTTTTTTAAGTTTATTTTTGAGAGAGAGAGAGAGAGAGAGGAAGAGAGAAGAAGCAGGGGAGAGGCAGAGAGAGAGAGGAGACCGAGAATCCCAAGCAGGCTCTGCACACTGACAGTGGAGAGCCCGAACCAGGACTCAAACCTATTAACCGTGGGATTATGACCTGAGCCGAAATTAAGAATCCTAGGCTTAACCCACTGAGCCACCCAGATGCCCGGAGAGATTGAGTAATTTAACTCAGCAGCTAATAAGGTGGTGGCCAGGTTTCAAACCCAGGCAATTTGGTTTTATCAACCCCTACACTATATTGCCTCAAATGATAAGTACTATGAAAAAAAGAAGTATTTAAACACTATGGAAGGTGGTGGTAACGTTAGATTGCATGGTCCAGGGATGATGCGGAAAGTGCTCTCGGTTACCAGCTCAACTGCACTTGCTCCTCCTCCATGCTTGCACCACCATGATTTTATTCTCGGGTTCACCCTCCTCTACTTGATTGATCATGTGGTCCCATTGCCCTGGCCTGATCAGTTTATGGGTGAGCATGCGGCCTAGATCTTGACAATGAGAAGTTAGAGGAAGTCTACTGGAGACTTCTGGGAAAGATTCTCATTTCTTTTGTTTTTAAAAGAAGCACAGGTTGTTTCTGCCTTTAGATGTTAGTATGTGAAGGAATCTTTGTGTGGAGAGCTAGCCCACAAACAGGGATTGGCAGGTAGGAAGATAGAAAGGACCTGGATCCTTGATAACATTGTTGGGACACTTATTTTTACAAGTTCCAGAAAGGTCCTAATTTAGGATGCTGGTTATATGAGAAAATAAATCCTTTTATTAGTTAAACCACTTTTAGTTGGGTTTTCTGTTACTTGTCGTTAAGAAAGTGACTTTTAATCTGAGTCAAAATCAAAGGGAATAGAGTTCTAGATAAAGGGAACACTAATGCTTAAAGCAGGAAAGTCTTGGCGTGTTCTAAAGACAAAAGGAATTCCAGTGTAGCAGGAACGTAGTGAGCAAGGGAGAGAGTGGTTGGACATGGTGTTAGGGAAGTGACAAGAGGCTAGATCAGATCAATCAACCATGGGTTTTATTCTATACTTTATTTTATTTTGGATTTTAAGTATTATGGAAACCCTTTGGAGGGTTTTGGCAGGAGGTGGGGTGGGTGGGTATATGATGTTGACTCTGGGCCAGGTTGATGGTGAGTGAAGATGGAGAGAAGTGGATGTATTGGGGAGATATTTTTGGAGGTAGATCTATAGCTTTGTTGATTTTGAATTAAGAGGTATGGGAGAAAGGGTAGAACCAAGCGTGGCTAACAGGTTTTGAGTGTTGAACAACATAGTGGATGGATGGTGACTCATACTGGGATGAGGAAGATCAGGAACACAACGTGGCATCAGGAGTTTGGTTTAAAACAAAGCAAATTGAAGCTACATATTAATTCGGCAGGTGGATTTATGAGCCTAAGGTTTAGAGGAGAGATCAGGGCTAGAGATTCAGATTTGGTAGTCTCAGTCATTAGCACTTAACGTCATGGGCTTGAAGAGGACTAACTAATATAAGAATCTAGATAGACAAGACCAAGATTTGGGGTATGCCAGCATTTAGCAGTTGAGCAAAAGAGAAAAGGCAGGTGAGATAGGAGGAAAATCAAGAGAGTGTGGTGTCAGGGAGGCTAAGAGAGAAGAGTAGTCCAGAATGAGTAAACGTCTCATTTGGATGCTACTGAGATGTTAGGTTAAGATGCGAGTACAGAAGTTGCTGATGGATTAGGCAACACAGAAGTTGGATATGTGAGTTGGAAGGAAAGAGGAAGTTCTGGGTAACTCCTGGGTTTCTGCCTTGACTAAATGGATGGTTAGCTTTGCCATTTGCTGGAATGGGGACACAGAAGACCCAGGAGTTGGGGTGGAAAGGAAGATAATGAATTCAGTTTGGGGCATGTTGAGGTCAAGATGGCTCTAGAACATCTGCGTGATGTCCAGTAGGTAGGTGGACATACAGGTCTGAAGTTCAGAACATTGAGCTGCCTGTGGATCTGGGAACTGAAAGTACCTTCCCCAAGCACCTGCCCTGATGTTTGCTAAGCTTCTCTGCACAAGAATCCGAAGTCTTTTACTGGAATATAACACACAGCTTTCTTAGGAGTCCTCTGCATCTCAGATTTTTAAAGAGTCAGGGACCAGAACTTCTAGAGCTCAGGGGTCAGATGGTCCTTGGTGGTTGAGACTTTTTGTGGGACTGCCTCTGCCCTCCTCCCAGGAGATTCCTGACTGAGCTGTAAGGATTTTGCCAAGCATCTTGCAAGGACATCCCAATTCTTTGCTCCACGGCATTCTCTTTGGAAGACCAAGCAAACCCAGCTCCAGCACAGCAGTGTTGGAGGGGTGGGGAAGGCCCTCATGCGGGAGAGGGACATATAATTGGACCCCTGATCTGGACTTCTCATCCAAACTCTTTCTGCACTTTCACCCCCATATTCATTCACTTTTCTTCCTTCTCCTCAGACACATCTTAGCAACCCAACTTCCCTGCTTTAGTCACAGCCTCAGTGTGCTTGGTCTTGGCTTTTGGTTCATGTTTGTGATTAGCCTTTTACGAGCCTATCCCTCCAGGGACTGGGTGCCCTAGTCTTCAAACCAAAGGTGTTTCCCCAGTGTAGGCTACTAAATGTTTAACGTCAGAATGAGCAGGCTGGGACAAGCAAACATGCACATGCACACACCGCCCTTCTGCTACTCAAGAGTTTGGCCACCTTCCCCATTAGAGCCAAGCCGGTGCAACTGGTCCCAATACGGCTTTTGAGAAGCCCTGGAGTGGAGGAGATGACAGTGACTGGAGAACAAAGTAACAGAGACCCATGGTGGTGCTGGGGTGGGGGGACCTGGACTGCTGAGGTCCCAGAGACAACAGAGTATCATGGCAAACCAAGAATCAGGTGATTGGGAACCCATGCACCAATGCTCTGTGGAAGATTGTTTCTCTTCTCTGAGCTGCGATTTCCCTATCTATGTAATGGGTCTCTGGCCTAGGGGGCTTCCAAGGACCCTTCATGTGTGTGCTGGAGGACTGGGACAATGGTTTTTGTTTTTGTTTTTGTTTTGTATTGTAGTGCTGTTCTTATTGGAAGTAGAGCCATAGATCTTGTTGGTTTCAAACTGGGGGATGGCACAAATGGCGCTACTATAAGTATTTGCTCTTATTAAAATTCTCAGGGGGAGTCATGACAGAGACTTCAAGAAATCTGTAGTCTACCCCATTTAGGCCAGGGAGTCCCCAACACCTTTAGAAGTCCTTCCTGGGGCATCTGGCTGGCTCAGTTGGTAGAGCATGTGACTCCTGATCTAAGGGTCGTGAGTTCAAGCCCCATGTTAGGTGTAGAGCCTACTTAAGAAAGTAAAAAGAAGAAGCCCTTCCCCAACCTACATATCCAACAATATCCCCTTACACACATGCTGAAATCCAGCCAGATGATCCTCACTCTCTTCCCTAACTTTGCTCACATCTGGAATGCCCATCCCCCTTCTCTGCATTTGCAAACCCAAATTCTATTCATTCTGCAGAGCCCTGGTTCAAAGACACCTCCTCTGGGCAGCCTTCCTAAACTTCCACCAGAAAGGAAATAATTTGGCCTTCTATAGCACTTCATCCACTCTAGCCCTTATGGCACTTACCACTCTTTATCTTGATTTTGGGGTGATGGATGTCCCTGTTCTAGATTTCCTTTTAGACTGAGTCTCCTGGAGAACAGAAGCAGTGTCAGGCTTTTATTTCTCCAGGGCCTGGTACTTGAATAGATCTAATAAATACTAATTTATAGGAGCATGTCTTATGGGATCCCCTCCATGACTTCCTTGGTGTAGGTGGATATGGCTATGCCTATTTTACAGGTGAAGAAACTGAGGCCCAGAGACTTATCTGAGATCGTCCAGGAAGGTGAAGGCTGAAACTCACCAGCACCCCCTAGTGCTCCCTAGCAAGTGAAGGTAGCCTCCCTACCCCCCTGCAAGGGTGTAAAAGAGGCGGCTCCATATGCTTGGTATGTGCTGAGGTCACCTTGCTACTGCCTTTTCTTCTGCCCTTCTGTCCTATCTCTTCATCTTCTTCTTTCTCTTCTTCTAGCTTCAACTGCCTCTCCTTTTTCTTTTTTTCCTTTGGCTTCCTTTTCCTTTTCTTCCATTACTTTCCCTTCCTTATCTCTGTACCTGTGATTCTGTTAGGATTTCTACCCAAGGCCCTGTCCCCTCCACCACCTGCTGGCCTCTATTTTGCTGCCCAGCTCCTCCCCAAGGAGAAGTTCAAAGCCTATCTTGCTCTCCACCCCTAACCCTTTCTAGGTTATCTAAGAGGACTCAGGCCAGGGAAGCATCCAATCATTTTCCTCCCCTTTTTGTTCCGCCCACTCCAACCAGTTGGGAGAGCTGTGTACGGGAGCAGACAGAACTAAGGCCTGAATTTGTCCTCCAAAGCCTTGTCTTAAGAGCTTGGTGGTACCAGCCTCCACCACTAGGAGACACCAAGAGCAAGGAAAGTGTGGACATAGAGGGTGCTAGGGTCCCCAGTGTGTATGTACCTCACTCACTCACTCACTCACTCACTTATTTATTCAATATATTCTGAGCACTAACTACGGGCCAGACAGTGTTCTAGGTACTGGGGATATAGAACATCCCGTCATCTTGGAGCTCACATCCTGGCAGAAAGGGACTCTCAAAAGTAAACGAACACATTCTCAAGGATAATTACAGATTAGGTTGAGAGCTATGAAGCCAATAAACGAGGTGATGAGTTGGAGAGTAGCTAGGTGTTGGCTGATGTCAGAGGCAGCTTTTATGAGGTTTTATTTGAGCTGAGACAAGACAGAGGGTAAGCCTGCCCGGTAGCGAGCTTGAGAGGTGAGGTTCCAGACAGAAGGAACTGCAAATAAAAAGGATCCTGATTTGTTTGGACCTCCACAGAAAGGCTAACGGGCTAGAGTTTAGTGAGGGAGGGAGGGAGAGTGCCATGAGATGAAGTTGGAGATATTTGCAGGGATTTTATGGAAAGCGATTAAGAGCTTTGGGCAAGAGAAAAACTGATTGATTTTTTAAATTGATTGTTGTAGTTAGTATTTACATTACAACTATGTAAATATTCATTGCTGAATACTATGTATGATTACATTTCATTCATCACACAAGGTTTCATTTTTCATTGGCATTGATAACTGCCTCATTCTTTTATTTTCATTTACTAATTTTCTATATAATTAGCATTAATTCATTTTACATCTTCCATTAACCTTCCAATTTTTCACAAAATTAAATGTATCAATACTCTTATCAGGTCCATGTTCCTTTTCCCGGGAGCCTTCAGGCTCCTGTTCCAGACTGGTCGCTTGCTCTCCAGGCCTGCTGTAGAGCCATGACCTTGAGACCTCCCTTCACCTTCTCTGTGCTGGCTTGGGTTTCCTGGACTCCATGTTCTTCTCTTTCCTGGTTTGCCCCCATGTTTTCCTGGAGAACATCTTCCAGTAGTTTACTGAGAGAGCCCCTTGGGATGAAACCACTTTGATACTTTGCATGTCTAAAAATATCTTTATTCTTCTTGTTTGAAAAATGTGGCTAGGTATAGAATTATACAGAGAAAATAATTTACCTCAATCTTCATGGTCTTTTAGCTTCCAATTCCCTTTTGAAAACGTCAAAAGAAAAAAGTTTTTTTCTTTTGACGTTTTATTTATTTGAGAGAGAGAGCGCGCGCAAACAGGGGGGAGAGGGGGAGAGAGAGAGAATCCCAAACAGGCTCTGCACTGCCACTCTGATGTGGGGCTCAGACTCACAAACCATGAGATCATAACCTGAGTCAAAACCAAGAGCCAGATCCTCAACTGACTGAGTCACACAGGCACCCATCCCCAGACCTTTCTACGTGTTCTTCCCCTCCCCCAGAAGAATGGACTCTGGAGTCACACTGCCTAGCAGATGGCTTGTGCAACTTTGAACAACGTTCTTAATCTCTCTGCACCTCAGCTTCCTTGTTTGCAAAATGGGATTGTTGGCCGTTCAAATGAGTTAACATATATAAAACAGTTCTCTTTACCACTGGCATTTTAAAGTTTAATAAAATTAGTGTACGTCATTCTTCACTCACTATGGTGGGAAGTCAAAAGACGTGTGATATTTACAACTTTTTAAATTTTAGAAAACTTTTTTTCTTCCATATGCTTTATTACCTCTTTTCGGAATTCCTTCTGGATGTTGAACCTCCTGGCTTACCTCTAATTTCCATTACATTTTTTTTCTTCTATTGTACATCTTTTTGTTGTTGTTCTACTTTCTGATAAACTTACTCAATTTTTTTAAATTAATACTGTTTTTTAATGTTTATGTTGAGAGACAGAATGCAAGCAGGGCAGGGGCAGAGAGAGAGACACAGAATCCAAGGCAGGCTTGAGGCTCTGAGCTGTCAGCACAGAGCCCAGTGCAGGGCTCGAACCCATAAATCGCAAGATCATGACCTGAGCTGAAGTCAGACGCTCAACCGACTGAGCCACTCAACTCCCCCAACTTTATTGAGAGTCTTTGACTGATTTTCTTCTTTAATTTTAGTAATATTTTATATTCTAAGTGCTTTGTTCTCGTATCTTTTTATGGACACTTTATATTCTTTTACCTTTTTTTTTCTTCTGCTCCCTGTATTGTCTCTTTATTGAGTTATTTTTTCTTTTTGCTTTGACTTCTTTCAAGTTAGAGGCTTACCTCAAATGTCTGGTGATCCTTAACTGCTTATATTTAAGAACAAGGCATTAAAAAGAATGTGCTTGGGTGAAACTTTTCATATGGGAGTCTTCCTGGTATAGGAATTTTCACTGGGGGCTTCCTAAATGTTTATAGGGCTTTTTTTTTCTGGGCACATTCTTTTTCTCCAGAGGAGCGTTAAGTGGTATAAGCTTCCTGGACAGTGTTTTTTAACAGCTAAGTCTCATTTTTGTCTTTATTCTTGTTTTTGGACAGGCCTCTGTTTTCTACTGTGGTGTCCCTGACTATGCAGTATTTTTTAAATTTAATTTTCAGAAAGTAAACCTCCCTTTACCTACAGAAGTGAGAGGCAGTCACCTGGCTATGTGATCTGGGGGAAAGGTTTGAGAACTTCAAAGATCTCATTGTAATTACCCTGTATATAAACTTTCAAAAAGTATCTGTCTTTATCCCTGTCCTTAACCCCTTAGTGCCCTCAGAGCAGATCTCCTTGCTTCCTATTAGTATTCCCCAACTCTGAAGGCATTTACTTTGGCTTCCTCTATTCTAAGTCAGTTACCCTTCTTCCATCTACTTCCAGTTTTTTAAGAATTGATACCTTTCTTTTGCTATTTCCTTTCCCACCCTCTAGTCCTTGGGCTTTATGCCCCTTTGCTATCAGCTGAGGGGGAGGGTGCAAAACTAAATCTAGGTGTTAAATCCCCTGGTCCAGGATTAGGGAAAACATTCTGACTCTCAACTTGCCAGACTCTAAGTGTATCAGCTGGCTCATTTTATAAGACTGTAAAAGATTCAGAATTCCAAGAATCCAAACAGTAGTCAGGAGAATTTTTCAACAAAGTCCTTTTTATTTATTTCACTAGAAATCACTCTTTGATTAAATCACCAGAAATTTTCAGTGCAAGATTTAACATCTCAGTGACCATCAAGGCTTGGGCTCTGGGGCTTACTCTGCCTCTCCCAGTCCTTAGAGGGGTTTAGAAGGAGAGACGTCATTAACAGAGACCAAATCAGATGGTTGCAGGTCCTCCTTTCCCAGTCATTGGACAAGCTGCTCAATTCTTGCCCAGAGCAGGAAAGAGCCAGTATTTCTGAAAAATCTAATGAAGAATTGACATTGCAATGTAAGATCTCTCTTAACAATTTAGATTTATCAACAGTATTGGTCCAAACTTATTTGCTTCTGATCAAAATCATTTTGCAATTTACCTTTTTTGGTATGTTTTTAATTTTAATAATCTCACCCCCTGTGCAGACATGAATCAACCCAATGCTAAGAAAAATCCCTCAAACCAGAAGAGCCTCATCCTGCTCCTGGAAAGAAGTAACAGAGGTTTTTCTGCTTCTCTTCCATGTAAGAGATGAACAAACGCCACCTTGAAGTTCAAAGTGTTACTTCTGGCCTTGGAATGTGCAGCTTGTGATGAGCTGATTCAAACTGCCTAGAAAGGGCAGCTGGAACTACTATGCAGGCAGCCTTCTTTGGAAATTTCTTTTTAAAATAAAGTTTTGAGAATCGTCCATGATTGTGTACAAAGGCTCTAAGGTCCAAACAACTTCTGCTATCCCATCTCAGGAGCTGGGCTCAGAAGTGGCATTGGAATTGTCAGGAACAAGAGCAGCAGTGGCCCCACGAGGTAGGACCTCAATAACTCGAGGTTTGTCAATGATCCTAGCTGTCCGGTTTCCCTTTTCCACAATACCAACGATCCATGCTTGGTGACCCTCTCCATACTTAGAAGATTTGATTTCAGAACAAAAGCGAGCTGCCTGTTCTCTTGGCAGACAAATCAGTAATCCCCCAGAAGTTTCTGCTGAGGTTCCTTGAAGGAGCCCAAAGCGCCCACTGGCCTTGCTGATGGCAGCCATCTTGGCAATGATTGGCAGATTATGAATGACAAATGACACCTCATTTCTTTGTTGTTTTGCAAGGTTCTGAGAGTGTCCTAGAATGCCAAAGCCTGTGATATCTGTGGCTGCGTGTGCATTAAACGTGTGCATTAGTCCAGCAGCAGTTCTGTTTAGGGTAGCCATATTGAACATGGCTTCCTGGTAAGCTAGCTCTACCTCTTCTCTGGAGACCACCATATTTATTTTATTCCATCTTTCAGGATTATCCAGCCATTGGTGGGCATTGACAGCAACTTGGGTTCCCAAGGGTTTGGTTAACACGAGCACATCCCCAACAACTGCACTGTCAGGCATTATGAATTCATTTGGCTGACATACCACAGTGGCAACCCCTCCGACGATAATCCAAGGGTTTACTACCGTTTGTCCACCAGTCACTGCAGTCCCTCCTTCCTCAGCAGCATCGCGAAAGCCTTTGATCATGAGCGGTGTTATCTTTTCTCGTTCCTCCTCAGTCATACTCTGGCTGACGCTGAGTAACATCAACATGTTGTCACATTCAGTAATACCCATGGCGTAGAGGTCACTCAGCACGTTGGCACACGCTATGCGCCCCATCATGTAGGGATCTTCCACCAACGGGTAAAAGAAGTCCGTGGTCTGCACCAGTGACAGGCCCCCGTGCTTCAGGGGTATGACACAGGAGTCCATCCCAATGCCCAGGGCTGGAAAGGTTGGGTTGGGTTCCGCCCCGGCCGGCAGGCCGCCTTCCTGGGCCGCCTCTTCATGGCTTCCGACCAGGCCCAGACCCGACGGGGGCCGAACGTCTGGCCGCGTCAGTCCCGCCAGGAGTTTGAGCAGCGTCTCCTGGGGGACTTTGCAGCCTCAGCCCTTCATGCCGGAGAAGCCCGTCAGCCGCCAGCTCGGGCTGAGGCCCAGAGCCTGGGGCTCGAAGGGCCGGTAGCTCGAGAAGCCGCGGCCCAGAGACAAGCCGGCGGAGCCCGAGCCTTCCGCCGCCGCCGCCGCCGCCGCCGCCGCCACCACCTCTCCGCCGGCGCCCGGCGCCGCCGCCGCTTCCGCCATCACGCCTGCCCGGCAGGGAGGGGAAAAGAGGAGAGGAGCGCTCCCTTTTATTTTCGACTCCAGTTAATATGGATTAACAGTCAGATATTACCGCAGAGTCTCCACAGCACGACTCGCGCAGCCCGACTCACGCCACACCGCGCGCTCCTGGCCTTCCTGGGGGAGGAGCCGCCGGCCTCCGGTACTTATAGCCCTGGTGATTGACAGCCGCGCCATCCAATAACGACTTCGCAACCGAGGGCGGGCTTCCTTTCATCTAAAAGATAAATTACAAATCAACCAGCAGCTTGCCAAATCGGTCTGGGCTGGATTACCGGTTCGCTGTTTGGTGCGCTCCTCTGGTTGTAATTTAAATGATCTCTTGGGAGGGGCTGGCGGAACTTCGCTCCCTAGAGGCAGTTGACCCAGTGCAGCGTTTTCGAAGATGAGGAAGATGGGGGTCAGTTGGTAGATCTATTGCAGGTCAGATATGTCCGAGGGTCACTTGGCGGCGCACGTGACCAATCCAGGCTAGGAAAATAGCCAAAGGGAAAAATTCGGAAAGAATAATGAAAAATTAGATATTAGGTTACTACCATTAAGCAAGCAAACTGCAGCATCAAAATAATGACATGTTAAAATGGGCTTCAAAGAATTTTAAGATTCAGGGGTGGCTGGCCGGCTCAGTCGGAAGATCCTGCGACTTTTGCTCTCCCGGTCATGAGTTCTAGGCCCACATTGTGGGTAGAGATTACATCAAACAAATAAAAAATGAAAAGAAAATCAGTCTTTTAAGGCTCTTAAGTCCAGACACCTGCTTGGGTTCTGGTGCTGTTCCCACCACAAACTGCCTGTGTGAGTCAATTTCCCTCTCTGGCATCCGTGACTTACCTGGACAGCAAAGTAGCTCACCTCCTGTTCTAAAGTTTCTATACGTCTTTAAATTCGTATATATGAGAATCTGCGATGTATCCATGAAGAGCAATTTGCCAATATCTATTAAGATTATAACTGCATGTAATACCCTCAGTTCCAATTCTAGGACTTTGCGGATGTACTCATGAGCTGTGAGTGCGAAATGATAGGGATGCTTTGTTTTGTTTTCTGTGCTGTCTGTAATATCAACATACCAGAAACAACCTAAATGTTTATCAATTATGATTAAAATACATTGTGGTACATTTATATAATAGACTATCCAAGCAACTGTAAAACAGAATGAGAAAAACATTGATGTAACTATATTGATAATAGTTACAGTTCTAATAGGCGCAGTCCTAAATGCTTTATGTATATTAATTTAGTCCTTATAAAACTCTTTGAGTTACGATTCTTTCCACATTTTACAGACAAGGAATGTAATGCACAGAGAGATTAAATGCCCTATTCAAGGTCATAGCCAGTTTAGAATGGAGGTGGATATGAATCCAAGCAATCTGTTCCAAAGACTACCAGGCTACACTGGCCTATGATGTTAAGAGAAACAAGCAAGCTTCAGAGGAGTATTTATACAATACTACTATTTGTTGTAAAGGGGGAAATATATGGAATAGCATTTTTCTGGGAGGATAATCACCAGAAACCAGTAAATTGATTGCCTCTGGGGAAAGAAGGAAGTGGTTGGGGATGGGAGATTCTTCACTGTATTCTCTTTGTTCCTTTAACATTTGGAACTTAAAATTGTTTTTAAATGTTTGAGTGTATTACATACTTTAAAAAAAAACTGCCTATGGGAGTATAAATTGGTACAACCATTTTGTAAGAGTTTGGCCTTAACTGATTAAGTCAAACTTGTGCAAACCCATGTACTCCACCCACAGGTGGAACTTCCCAACAATTCTACCAATAACATTCTTGCAAATGTGCCCCAGGAGACACATGCAAGAATGTAGGAGTTCTGGAGACTGATTACACAACAATGTGAATGTACTTAATGCTACTGAACTGTACACTCAAAAATGGTAGGATAGTAAATTTTATGTTATGTGTTTTACCACAATTAAAAATGTAACAAATATAGGAGAGACTTATAGCTCTTAGTAAGTCATTACATTTGGTTTTTATTATTCTGCAATATAGTATTAAGGCACGGAGTATATTGGAGCAAAACTCGAATGTCGAAATTAGACTGAGTTGCAGTCTTGGCTCTCCTAATGACCTTGGGCAAATGTCCAACCTCTAGGAAGCTCAGTTTCATTGCCTATAAAATAGTCCTTTCATCTGAAGATATATACTAGATAGGAGTGTTTATGAGAGTTAAATTTTTAAAATGTGTGTAGGGGCACCTTGGTGGCTCAGCTGGTTAAGCATCTGACTTTGGCTCAGGTCATGATCTCACAGTTTGTGAGCCCAGTATCGGGCTCTGCTTTTCAGATCCTCTGTCCCCTTCTCTCTCTGTACCCCCCCTCCCGCAACCGCTTGCACATGCTCGCATGCTCTCTCTCCCTCAAAAATAAATACATACATACATACATACATACATACATAAAATGTGTGTAAAGCACCTAATCCAGTTCCTGGTTGATAGTAAACTCAACATAAATGATAGAACCTATTTACCATACACTACTGTTAATGTGGATGTAGAAGCTGGAATTTAAATTCACAAAACTTATAACATCTTGGAAATTTTTTTTTAATAAAAACAAATCTATTTATCTTCCTAAAGAAGAAGACCTTAATAAGGGAGGTCCTGACTGGCTCAGTTGGAAGAGCCTGTGACTTTTTTTTTTAAGTTTATTTATTTTTTGAGAGAGAGTGAGAGAGAGAGAGCAGGGGAGGAGCAGAGAGAGAGGGAGACACAGAATCTAAAGCAGGCTACAGGCTCTGAGCTGTCAGCACAGAGCCTGATGTAGGGCTCAAACCCACAAACTGCAAGATCATGACCTGAGCCGAAATCGGATGCTTAACCAACTGAGCCACCCAGGCGTCCCAAGAGCATGTGTGACTCTTGATCTTGGGGTCATGAGTGCGAGCCCCGCATTGGGTGCAGACATTACTAAAAATAAATAAACTTAAAAAAAAAGAAGAAAACTGTAACCGAAAAGCTGGAAACAACCCATGTGTCCGTTAACATGGAATGCATAAACAAATTGTGGTATAATCACACATGGAATATTATTTATCTGTGGAAATGAATGATAGGTATAGGCATCATCAATATGGATAATCTCAAAAACAAAATGTTGGGAGTAAAAAGCGAGTTGCAGAAGTATACCTAAACTAAGATGCCATTTATGTAATAATAAAATTCAACACCAGGCAATGCAATAATATATTGATATGATGTGCAAAATGATAAACATTTTTTTAAAAGGTAAGAGAGTCGATGATTAACAAAATTAAGCCCAGGGATTACTCCTGGGGTAGGGCGCATAGGTGACCTCTGGGCTACATTAACTTCTGTTCCTTGGGCTGGGTTATAGTTATATGATGTTCTTTAAACTGCACACATTTATCTTCCCACAATCTTTGTGAGTTCTAGTTCAACATTAAAAAAAAAGTGTGCTATATTTCAGAATTAAAAATGCTCAAGGAAAAACAAAATAGTGAAAAAGCAATAGACGTGGAAGAAAGAGACCTCTGGACTTGGACCTTTGGATTTGTCATCAATGAGCTGTCTGGCCTTGAAGAAGTGAATATAAACAGTCTACACCTTAGTTTCCACTTCTGTGAAATGAAGGTTATAATCTCTGCTTAGGCTCTGGTATAAGGATCATATGAAAAGCTCAACTATGAAGATTTCTTTGCAAAGTATTCAGTACATTGTACATGTGAAGGATCTTTCTATCACTGAGGGAAAAATGAAAACATCCCAGTACATCTGTAGTCACCTCACCTGGGTTAAAAAGTGACTAGATCAGGTGCCCCTGGTTATATGCTCTCTTTGTTCTTTGGACTTTCTCCTCTGGGCATTTAGAACAATTCGTAATTCTTTGTTTATGTGATTATGCCATAATTATCTATCTGCTCCACTAGGCTGTGAGTTCCACAGGCAGGGGCTGCCCTGTTTTGTCCCCCTTGGCTTCCCTAGCACCTTACATGGCAATGACGTTTGATAAATGAATACATCACTTTATGCAATACAATTTGCTGGGCTCATATGATGATCAGTGCTGAGCATTTTGTACTTATTCATCTCTTTTATTTTTATTTATTTTGAGAGGGAGATAGAGCCGGGGAGGGGCAGAGAGAGGGGGAGATAGAGAATCCCAAACAGGCTCTGTGCTGCCAGTGTGACCATGCAGAGCCTGACTCAGGGCTCAAACTCATGAGATCATGACCTGAGCAGAAATCAAGAGTCAGATGCTTAACCAACTGAGCCACCAGGTGCCCCCATCTCCTCTTTTAATCCTCATAGCAGCCCCAGGGAATCGGCAGTATTATCTCCGTTTTAGGGATGAGGAAACTGAGACTCCTGATAGGTCAGGAGTCCTGCACAGGGTCATCAGCTGGAATCAACCTAGAGAGAATACAAACCTAGGTCTGTTTGACCTGAAGGCTGGTGCTCTATTCCTCATCCTGGGGCTCCCCTTTGAGAATACTACCGACCCCCAACATGCCCCTAGAGAAAGCAGGACTCTGAAGGGAAGGTTTCATCCTTATAGTTTCCTGTTGCTTCTATTTGGAAGAAATGTTCACTCAGGCCAAAAAAGTCATGAATTTGCTTTGGTCAGTGACCACTAGGCTCAGAACAAGTTCATGTGCCTTTGTGCAGGTGATCCACATGAGCCTCTCGAGGGTGATCCTTATGACTGTATCATGAGCATTTGAAAGCATCCTTTTTATCTTTTTCTTGTTTTTTCACGAAAGATCATTGAATCACATTTACCACTTGCATTAAAGCATATGGGTCAAGGGTTGCAAGAGTAAAAACCTGGAGGTGGGGTTGGAAAAGCAGGCAAAGAAGAAGAGCCATTTTTATTTTTGTTGTTAGTTTTTTTTAAAGTAGGCTTCGCACCCAGCATGGGGTTTGAACTCATGACCCTGAGATTAAGACCTAAGCTGGGGACACCTGGGTGGCTCAGTGGGTTGAGCTGCCGACTCTTGATTTCAGCTCAAGTCATGAACCCAGGGTCATGGGATTAAGCTCCTCCTTGGGCTCTGCACTGAGTGTGGAGCCTGCTTCTCTCTCTCTCACTTGCTCTCGCTCTCTCCCTCTGCCCTTCTCCACTCCTCCCAAAACAAATGAAAAAAACAAACAAACAAAAACCTGAACTAAGATCAAGGGTCGGACACTTAACCAACTGAGCCACCCAGGTGCCTTGAGAAGAGTGGTCTTAAAGAATAAGAGAGTCTGGGGGCACCTGGGTGGCTCAGTCAGTTGAGTGTCTGACTTCAGCTCAGGTCACAGTCTCACTGTTCGTGAGTTCAGGCCCTGCATTGGGCTCTGTGCTGACAGCTTGGAACCTGGAACCTCCTTCGGATTCTGTGTGTGTGTGTGTGTGTGTGTCTGTCTGTCTGTCTGCCCCTCCCTCGCTTGTTCTCTCTCTCTCTCAAAAATAAACATTAAAAAAAAAAAAAAGGAATGAGAGGATCTGAACACCAGCCCCTCATTTGTTTTCCACATACAACAAAAGCACTGGGGCTAGTGCTAGTTTTTCTCATTATGATAATTTAGAGTTATAACACTACACTTAAAGGTTTGGCACACTTAATTTTTTTAAGATTTAATTTTAAGTAATCTCCACACCCAACGTGGGGCTCAAACTCACAACCCTGAGATCAAGAGTTGCAGGCTATGCCGACTGAGCCAGCCAGGTGCCCCCAAGTGCACACTTTAAAGAAGTTTTTAATTGTGGTAAAATATACACTCAGTATATTTCTAGTATACTGAGAATATTTCAATATATTTAGTATGCTTTACTAAATTTTTTTAATGTTTATTAATTTTTGAGAGAGAGAGACAGAGCATGAGCAGGGGAGAAGCAGAGAGGGAGGGAGACACAGAATCTGAAGCAGGCTCCAGGCTCGGAGCCATCAGCACAGAGCCCGACACAGGGTTCGAACCCACGGACTGTGAGACTGTGACCCGAGCCAAAGTTGGACACTCAACTGACTGAGCCGCCCAGGCGCGCCCCTAGTATGCTTTTTTTTAAGGTTTTATTTTTAAGTAATCTCTACACCCAGTGTGGGGCTTGAGCTCACAACCCCAAATCAAGAGTCACACATTCTGCTGACTGAGCCAGTAAACTTATCACCAAATTATTCTGTGGTCACTGGAAGAAAATCACAAAACGCAGCTTAGTAAAAAGGAAGAAGCTTAAAATAACTTGAAATCCCTCTTCCCAGAGAAAAGTACTAGTAACAGCTTCACAGAGTGAATTTTAGACAATTTGCTTCACGCGTAAGGAGGGCCACCGCCTCACACTGAACTCCAGGAGGCGCCCTGTCACTTCCTCCAGGCCATGTGGGGCAGGGTGCTGTGTGCTCCGTGTATTTACAGACCGTTTTTCATTGTTTAAAACAAAAATGGGATCATTCCAAATGTTTCTAGCAAGAAATAACATAATGGATGGAAATAATCCGGCATGTGATGAATGCTCAGCACTCCTGCTGGGTTCATTCATAAATATTTGTTGAAAACTTTTGTGCACTAGATACTAAAACTATGGCAATGAATGCCAGACAAAAATCCCTGTCCTCATGGAGCCGACCTACTAATGGAAAGAGACAGCCGTAGGTAAGATCAATCGTTTGTTAATTAGGGATAGATGTTGAGGGGGGAAGAATGAAGTCTGGAGAGAGCGGGGTAGGAAGTCTGATACATGTTTTACGTAAGTGTCACTAGGGAACGCCTCACTGAAAAGGTGACTTGGAAGTAAAAGCCTGAATAAAGAGAAGAATAGTATGCAGATATCTGGAAAAGAGTGTTTCAGGCAGGGAATGGCCCAAGTGCAAAGGCCCTGAGGCAGGAGTGTACCTGGGGTGTTCTAGGAGAACCAGAGAGTAGTGAGTGGAAAGATCCGTAGGAAATGAGGTCAGACAGACACATCACGGGGTTGGTAAAGATGGCCCGGGACTTAGGGCATCAAAGGACTGATGTAATTTGACTCTGCTGTAACTTTGAATCTGCATTCAAACCCCAGAGGTCCAAAACATTCCCCCTTGGTCTCAGCCCTCACCACTCTGGCCCGACATCCAGGTCAGTGTCCCCATTGCTGGTCCCTGAACCTGAGCCTGACCCAGGCCAGACACGGCCTTGATTCCCAATCCCCTTGCCCCTGGGTCTGCCCCGTGGGGCTTCCAGCAATAGGCTCTGCCTCAGGAGACTCAAGAAATGAGATCTGTGTGCGTAGCCCCTCACACTCTTAACCATCTAACATCACCCTGTGTGGCAGGAAGTTTCATCTTTGTATCTGAGGTAAATGTGAGAAGCCCTAGTGAGCCACACTCTTGCCATAAAAACGAGAGAGACCCAGGACAGAAAGAGAGACTCAGAATGATGGCAGAACTCAGAATGGAGGGTCTGGAGACAGAGATGAAGAGTGAAAAGGTGGCTTGGAAGGTGCTGAGGGAAGGAGTCACGGGTAACTTGGGGGAACAGCATTCCAGGCAGAAAAACACTTGTGGCAAAGGGCCCGAGACAAGCACGCGTCATGTGTTGGAGCAGCAGTAAGGAGGCCAGTGTGGCTGGTGACAAGTGGATGAGGGAGAGAGCAGGAGGAAGTGATGCCAGAGAGGCCATGAAGGGCTGGATGTGCAGAGGTCATGGGCTTTGGGCTTTGGTATGGTCTTTGGATTTGGCTCTGGGTAACATGGGAGCCATGAGGCAGTTTGGACCAGAGGAGGGACATGGTCACTCTGGCTGAGGTGAGGGTAGACAGGGTTGGGAAAGTCGATGCAGAGAGACAGTGTGAAGGCTCCTGCAAAAACTCAGGGGAGAGACGATGGTGACTTGGTTACACTGGAGATGGGGACAGGTGGTCACTTTCTGGATATTTTTTGAAGGCAGAGCCAACAGATTTCCTGATGTATTAGATGCAAGATCTGATGGGCCATGGGGGAAGGAAGTTTGGACTTTTTGTCCTAAGAGAAAGAGGAAGTCACAGGATTGGTTTTAAGCAGGGGGATGACATCGTTGTATTTGTGATTTTGAAAGATCACTCTGAGTGCTAGGTCAAGAACACACTGGAGAGGAAGGGTGCAGCAGAGGACCAGTGAGAGATGGTGGTGACTTGGACTAGGGTGGAGTAAAGTGGGGGGTGGCCAGAACACAGCACAGTTTTCTCTGCCTCGGGACTTTTGCACTGGCTAGTCTTAATTACCCAAAAGCCCTTTATTCGAACAAACACTACAGTCTTCAAGACTTCAGGAAATTTCTCCCCTGTGATCCCATAACCTTGGAATTCCTTGTTCCAAGAATTGTCATGCTAGATTTTCTCTGACATCTGTGAGCTCCTCACAGCTTGGACCACACCTCACTGGGTTCCATCTGCTCAAGGTCCAGCATGAGCTCTGGCACAGAGAAGCCCTTCGAGAGCATTTGTTGAATGAATAAATGGGAAGAATGTGAATGAGGTAAGAGATCAACGCCCCGCTATTTGGAGCTCACTAAAGCATTTTTAAAATCCCTTATTATTGCTGTTTTCTGGTTAAAAACATAATCTGTGCCCTTTATTAAAAAACCAGGGGAGCCTGGGTGGCTCAGTCAGTTCAGTGTCCCACTTTGGCTCATGTCATGATTTCACAGTTTGTGAGTTCGAGCCCCGCGTCCGGCTCTGTGCTGACAGCTCAGAGCCTGGAGCCTGCTTCGGATTCTGTGTCTCCCCTTCTCTCTGCCCCTCCCATGCTCATGCTCTGTCTCTCTCTGTTTCTCAATAATAAATAAACATTAAAAAATTAAAAAAGAAACCTTCCTATTAAATCTTCAGCACCTACAGAGACAGGGTGCTCATGACTTCCCAAGGAGATCTGCTGGGCCTCCTGCAGCTCTGCCTGTAGGAAAATACTTTCTTTTTTTTTAAAGTTTATTTATTTATTGAGAGAGAGAGAGAGAGAGGGAGAGAGAGAGAATCTCTGCAGGCTTTGACAGTGCAGAGCCAAACGTGGGGCTCCACACGGGGCTCGATCCCGCCAACCATGAGATCATGACCTGAGCTGAGATGAAGAGTTGGATGCATAACTGACTGAGCCACGCAGGCTCCCCCGAGAATGCTTTCTTGTGTTATTACATGCCTGTTTGCTTCTTTGTGACTTCCATGCTTTGGACCTGGTTCTGTCCTGCAGAAATGCCTGGGGACAAATCTGTTCTCTTTCCCATCTGGAAGCCCCTTCAGAAATACAGACAAGGCTTACATGTCTCTCTTCCAGACTGAACACCCTCAGTTATACCTAATACTCCCCATGAGACAAAGTCTCAAGTCCTCCGACTACTGCAGGACGAACACCTGTGTCAACTATCCTCCTAAAATCTGGTGCCTCCAAAGAAATGTAACAAGGATCTTCAAGGAAATCCTTTAATTAAAAAAAGGGGGGGATATCTAACAATAATAGGAAGTTGGTTGTACCAATTGAATAAATCCATTTTATGGAAATAGTATTCAGCCTTTAACAAACTATGATAGATTTACAAGTACTAGCATAGAAAGATTGTCATTATGATGTAAGTAGAAGAAAAGCAAATTACAAAATAATGTGTGTTACATCTTCCTTGTCTGCTAGGAAGGAAGTCTGCCTTTCTCATCCTGTCTCTCTCCCACATCTCTACCTCTTAAACACTTCATTTTTTGGTGTATACATTTAAAAAACTGGGGGGAGAAGGGGCGCCTGCCTGGCTCCGTTGGAAGAGCATGTGATTCTTAATCTCCAGGTTGGGAGTTCAAGGCCCACGTTGGGTGAAGAGATTATTTAAGTAAATAAAATTTTTTAAAAATTGGGGGGAGGATATTTAATGAACTCTACATAGTTATTTCTACATTCTAGAGATGTCTTGAGTTATTTCTAGAGTATAGAGGATAAGGTTTTAGAGATCTTTTATAATGTATGTAGTGTTTGGGGTTTAAAAAATTTTTTTAATGTTTATTTATTTTTGAGAGAGAGAGAGAGAGACAGAGAGAGGGAGAGAGAAAGAGAGAAAGGTGGGGAGGGACAGAGAGAGAGGGAGACACAGAACGTAGAGTATGAAGCTAAAGAAAGTTTGGGCCAAGTTATGGACTAAGGTTGAACTTCACCCCAGGTAACCAAAACACAGAGGTTGAGGGTGAGGTGGCCAGATGCTGATTTGTATTTAGGACCCTGGTCCCTTGGCAGTAGCTGACTACCATAGGGTGGACATTTCCAATTCTCCTTCCTAAGAGTGTGGGGACTCAGAGTATATGTGAAGTGGGGCTGAGGTTGGCACTGGAGGACAACCTTCTTCAAACTTTGTTGAAGAAGTGGGGAAAGATGACTTACAGGAAGAGAGAAGGATGGTGATCCTGTGGTGCCCTCCAGCCACCTGAGCATATTTGGGTTCTTCTAAGGGCTTTGTGACATCCTTTAGACAAATATATTTGTTTGCATTCAGTAAGCCCAAGCGGGTTCCTGTGACTTGCCACAACTTGGCCAAGACCCTCTAAATTAATCCACAGCCCTTGAAGGAGCTTCAGGAACATTCAGCGGGAGGAGGGGTGGCAGAAAGAGTTGAAAAGAATCCGACGGGTGGTGAGACAAGGGAGGAAGCCTTCCTAATCATTTAGATAATCAAGAGAGCTTCTGCTTCCCCCAAACACCCCACCTCACGTTCAGAGCAAACACATCATGCAATGATAAGTCCTCTAGGTTCTGTTTGACTTGTTTTCTAGATGTACTCGAGCGACCTAGTTGAAAGACAGGAGATGTTTTCCCTCTTTCCCACTGAGGTAGAGCAACGGCGGGGAGTTCACATCCTGTGATGTGACAAAGAAGAGAGCCTGAGGTTACCAATATCCCCCTGGTAGGCCAGATGTGGGTTTTGGTCATTTTGGAAGTTCAGGAACGAGTGGGCTCTGTCTGGAGAACTCATGACGTGACTGTATAGAAGACTGATTCAAGAGGGAGCCTGGGAGGGCCCTGAGAGTGGTGGGGGGAAGCTCAGACCAGAATGAGCTTGACCCAGGAATGAAATTTTAGTTGTCAGATGGAAGTAGTGATGATTCCTGTACATAGTAGCTATTATGCAAGTGTAAGTCTGGCTCAGCCTCCTGAACATAAATCCGTGTTTGAGTGAAAGACAGAGAGAGAGAGAGATTGAGACACACAGAGAGAGAGAGAGAGAGAGAGACATAAGTAAAACTTGAAAGAGCTGCTTTACTAGGCTGCGCACTCTGGAGCCCAAATAGTTGGAGCTTGGGGTAACTCAAAGCAGAGAGAGAGGTTCTTCCCGACTCTACCACATTCTTGGTATTTCAAGGGCTTGGGGCTAATAGCCAAGAATTGCTATAGCTCCATTTTGGGTTATGGAAAGACAGCCGAGATGTGAAGCCTGGAGTAGCTCACATACCAGGGGGTGGAGCACAGGTGAAATACCTCTAAACACTTTCTGAAATAGCAGAGACTTTGCAGGAAACTGGAGACCTTGTCCTAGCAGGTGGGGGTAAAATGACAACAACATGGGAGTATTAACATTAATATGCTCTTGTTTGAACTCATAGACTGGTGAGTCCTGCAGAAAGCCTGGGATCCGGGTATGGAGGACGGAACAAAGGCCCAGAGAGGTGGAGGGGGCCATTGGCACAACACGGCAAGACAGTACTGCTCGGAGCTGGTTCCCACGTTTCTGGCTCTGAACGATTATGCTCCTTTGGCTACAATCAACCATAGGCAGAGGGGCTGGAAGGAGAGGCCCTGGAGTGAGGTCACCTAGTGACATCAGGGCCCCGGGTACCGCACGAGAATATCCAAGAGCGCCATCTGTAGGAAATCCCTACCTGTGGTACGTTCAGCTCAGCCCTTCCTCAGAAAATCCAGTTTCTAGAACTTTAGAATGCTCTGGTGTGCCTAGCCATGAGATCATAAGGGCCTTGGAATAAGGTGGTGGCCTCTGAGCCCCTCTGGGCCTCCCTATCTTCCCCTCCCCTGAGGCCCCCCACTTTCTTTTGTGGGTAGTTTCTCCTTCTCACCTCCTGGCAGGTGGGAAGAAGGGGAAGGAGCCCTGTGGTGACCCAGTTATTTCTGTCAGAACGATCCTGACCAAAGTGGCCCATGTCACTGTACCCAGGAGGAAGTGGTGGGTAGGGAGTCTGAGCTGGGAGGTAGCAGCTGGGCAAGAGCATCATTTGCACCAGCAAATCTTGCACCAGCCAAGAGAACTTGGCCCTGATTCGTCCTGGGTTTGTAGGCAGTCAGGCCTGGTGGGTTGGTGGGTAGGGCGGGCAGGGAGGCTGCGCAGCCTGCTTGTCCTGCTGTCATCCCCATCAGCCAGGGGCCCATTTGTCCTCAAACACGCCCAGAGGCTCCTTGCTGCCACACCCTTGCTTATTCAACATTTTATTCATTTAAGCACAAGAGAAAGGGTTCAGTGTGGCCCTATGGTGACTGGAACTAGAGAGGCCATCAGCAATGGAGGTAGCCTTCCAGTTGTCACCACTCCCTGTTTGTAGACCTCGTGAATTCTCCCTCATGACACCTCTCTCTCTGCACATCTGCCCTGTTCTCCCCTCACTTATGACCCCTCCAAGTTTCTGTTCTGGAGGGATCCAATTTCTTGCTAAACCTGCCACCAGTTTATTATTTAATTTTATATATTAAATAAATTCCTGACTCTGGGAATTCAGCCTTCTTCTTTCCACTCCTTCCACCTCTCCTTTTTGGACATTACAGCTTTTTGGTCATGAGAGTCTAGACCCTGGAAAGCTTAATTATCCTTAGGGGCAAGGGGAGCTCCAAGCGTTCACTCCTCAGTAAATATTTGCTGACTAAATATTTACCTGCTCTGCTCCAGGCACTCTTTTAGGTACTGGGGATACAGCAGTGAATAGCAACAATAGTATTTTTTTCTTTTTTTTTTTTTTCAAAAAAAAATTTTAATGTTTTATTTATTTTTGAGAGAGAGAGAGAGAGAGAGAGAGACAGCGTGAGCAGGGGAGGGTGAGAGACAGAGGGAGATACAGAATCCGAAGACAGGCTCCAGGCTCTGAGCTAGCTGTCAGCGCAGAGCCCGACACGGGGCTCGAACCCATGAACCGCGAGATCATGACCTGAGCCGAAGTCAGACGCTTAACCAACTGAGTCACCCAGGTGTCCCAACAGTATTTCTGCCCTGGTGAATTCATATTCTAATAGGGGAAGTGGACAGGAAACCAGATGGATAAGTAAATTAGATAGAATAAGCAGAAGCCTGTAACTGCTAAGGAGAAAAGTTCAAAGGAGATGATCCAAGAATGAGCCATGAGGCTTTCTTGGGAAAGCCAAGCAAGAGAAGAGCAAGTACAAAGGCCCTGAGGCAAAGGTGTGTTGGACTGACTGAAGAGCCAGGACAGCAGTGTAGTTGAAAAGGAGTGAGCAAGAGGGGGACTAGATTTCAGAAAGATAGTGTGATATATCTGATAAGTTAAGGCTTTCTAGGCCGCAGTGAGAACCGTGGCTTGTATTTTGAGCGAAATGGGGAACCACTGGAAGGTTTTGAGCAAGAAAGTAACATGATTTGACATATATTTTTATTTTTTTAATGTTTATTTATTTTGAGAGAGAGAAAGAGAGAGCAAGGGACGGCAGAGAGAGGAGAGAATCCCAAGCAGACTCCTTGCTGTCAGCACAGAGCCCCACCTGGGGCTCCATCCCATGAACCATGAGATCATGACCTGAGATGAAACCAAGAGTCAGACGTGTAACCAACCGAGCCACCCACGTGCCCCGTGACTTATATCTTTAAAGGATCCTCCTGGCTGCTGTATGGAGAACAGACTATTGCAGGGGCAAGATTGGAAGCAGGGGGACCAGTTAGGGGACTGCCACAAAATCCAGGCACTAGGTGATGGTGGCTCGGACCAGGGAGTGAGTGGCGATGAAGATGAGAAATGGCTGGACACAAAATCTTGTTTACTCTCCTGCGTGGAGCAAGAGAAGATTCTCTCTCATCATTTACAGATGAACCTATAGAAAAATAAGACATATTTGAAATCACTTTACCTTACAACAGACACAGAAGAGCTGAGACATCCAAGCCGCTCGGGCCTCATCTTAGATGCCCAGAACCTGGGTACCCCAGAACTTCCCAACGTAGGGTCTCATTTCTCACTCCCCTGTGAGATGATATGTTTGAGTCCATTTTCATGGAACAATGGAACAATTGGTAAGTGGAGCAACCAAGCCGTCCTGAAGAAAGGTGGCATCTTTTGGGTTCAGTCTATCTGAGGCTACCTTGCCCTTGGCCAGCTGTCTCATGCCAGCACGATTAGTTTCTTCCCTTCCTTCTTCCCTTCCCTTTTCTTTCTTTCTTTCTTTCTTTCTTTCTTTCTTTCTTTCTTTCTCTTTCTTTCTTTCTTTCTTTCTTCTCCTCCTCCTCCTCTTCCTCCTCCTCCTCCTCCTCCTCCTTCATTAGAAAGAGAGAACGCAAGTGAGCAAGGGGCAGAGAGAGAGAGAGAGGGAGAGAGAGAGAGAGAGAGAAGTGGGGCTCACCCAAAGCAGGGCTCCTGTTCACCAAAGCAGGACTTGAGCTCACCTGAGGTACACCTGATGTGGGGCTCGAGCTCATGAACCCAGAGATCATGACCTGAGCCGAAGACGGACACTTAACCGACTGAGCCACCCAGGGGTCCCTTTTTTTTTTTTACATTTATTTTCTATTCTTTTTTAAGATTTAATTTTTAAGTAATCTCCACGCCCAATATGGGGCTCGAGCTCTCAACCCCGAGATCAAGAGTCACATGCCCACTGACTGAGCCTGCCAGGCGCCCCAGCACTGTCAGTTCCATACTGTTCATTTGACACAGCCAAGATAACATCAGGCAGAAAGCACTGCTGCAGCTGCTTTCCTCAGAAGTGGGTGACAGTATGGCCAATGCTTTGAGTTTCATAAAGTCCCTCTCTAGATACTTCGTCTATTTGAACTCTGATGAGTCATTTGCTAAATTAAGAGCGCAGACTACAGAGAGGCAACCAGGCCCTTGAAAGCCATGCCAACAGGCTTGGAGATGATCGTGTGTATGCAAAAGGAGAATCATCAGAGGTTTTAAAGCCTGAGAGAGACATGGTCAGGTTTCTCAAGGTTAGTTTGGAATTCCCCGGGAGGTGGAACCTTCTCTAGAGGCAGGAGAGTGAAGGAAGGAAGAGCTGTAGTGGCAGTAAATTGTTCCCGTGAGAACTGATGGGAGTTTGAACAAATGGAATGGAATCGAGAGATCCAAATGGGCCCTCAGAGAACAGACAGTTTGAGATATGACGAAGGCCTGTGATTAAGGAAGAAGTGTGCGTGTGTGTCTGTGTGCCCACGAGTGTGTGCAAGGAACATCTGCCTCAGGACTTGCCCACGTGGTCCCAGCCTCAGATCTCTGCAACCCAGCTCTTCAGGGGGTCACCTGCTCTCTCCAACATAGAACTCCTGATTTTCTAGAATCCTTGGGGCTTACTTGTACTTTTGAGGTTTCCTCAGACTTACAGTCCTCAAACAAAAGGGGAAAAATGTTCTTTTGTTCTTTTAAACTGAAACGCAGGGGGGCGCCTGGGTGGCTCAGTCGGTTGAGTATCCAGTTCTTGATTTTGGCTCAGATCATGAGCCCAGGGTTGTGGAACCGAGCCCTGTGCATCAGGCTCCACGGTAAGATTCTCTCTCTCTCTCTCTCTCTCTCTCTCCCTCTGCTCCTCTCCCCCACCCAACTCTCGCTCTGTCTCAATAAATAAATTAAATGAATTAACAAACTGAAAGCCAGAATGGGATAAATATGTAAATGAATATACTTACCTGCTAAAGCATACACCTAGACTATAATCCAAGCAGTAGAGATTCTGAGATCATTTCCTGAATTCCTTCTATCCCAGCAGTTATTACTGATACACTTGAAGTTTCTGTAAACATAAGCCCTGATTCAAGAATCTAAATTTTGAACATGGCCTAAAAGAAAAGCTTTACTCTGGAGAGGGCCGATTTGACTATTAATTCTGGGTTCGATGTTCTGTGGTAGGATAATTAGTTTTTCCAAACATGTCCAACCTGTATGGTTAATTATTAGAACCAACAATTTTTTGTCACAAAGAATGTATGGCTCTAACTTGTTACTGATGGTTATTTTTGAGATTTAGGAGTTGGGGTGGATGTTAAAAGAGAGTTTTTATCCTTTTATTTTACATGCTTCTGTAATGTTTGAATTTTTTTTAATGTTTTATTTATTTTTGAGAGAGAGACAGAGACAGAGAGACAGAGAGTGAGTGGGAGAGGGGCAGAGAGAGAGGGAGACACAGAATCCGAAGCAGGGACTCCAGGCTCTGAGAGGTCAGCACAGAGCCCTACGCGGGGCTCAAACTGATGAACCGGGAGATCATGACCTGACCCGAAGTGGGACACTTAACCCACTGAACCACCTAGGCACCCTGAATTTTTAAAAAGTTTGTACTTTTTTTAAATGTTTATTTATTTTTTAGAGAGACAGAATGTGAGTGGGGGAGGGACAGAGAGAGAGGGAGACACAGAATCTGAAGCAGGCTCTGAGCTGTCAGCACGGAGCCCGATGCAAGGCTCAAACTCACAAACCGGGAGATCATGACCTGAGCTGAAGTAGGGCGCTTAACTGATTGAGCCCCACAGGTGCCCCTATAATGTTTGAATTTTTAAATGTATCTTCTTTTTTGTAATCTCAGAACAATAGAAAAGAATTTGGTCAGATGTAAATTTTAGCTGCCGTACAGAGGATCAAAGGAATCAGTCTGAATGATCGGAATCTGAAAAAGACGATCTGATCTAAGTACCAGGAGGCCACTTGTCACATTGTAGCTGCCTAACAGCAGATGTTAGATAATCTGTGGGCAAAAGCCTTCCCCAGGGGCAGCTACTGGAAATGGCTTTGCAAACTGAGCAGGATTTCCTCACAACAGAGGGAGAATCTAAAGATCCTTCCCATTTTCCCATAAGCAAAGACAAGTTCCTCAATTCTGTTGTGTTTTTAACAATTTTTATTTTTTTAAATTACATAACTTATACATCCTCATTGTAAAAAAAGATCTGACATATAGAAATAGGTAAACCTTGGGGCGCCTGGGTGGCTCAGTCAGTTAAGCGGCCGACTTCGGCTCAGGTCATGATCTCGAGATCTAGGAGTTCGAGCCCCACATCGGGCTCTGTGCTTTCAGCTCAGAGCCTGGAGGCTGCTTCAGATTCTGTGTCTCCTTCTCTCTCTGCCCTTCCCCTGCTCATGCTCTGTTTCTCTGTCTCTCAAAAATAAACATTAAAAAAAAGAAAGAAATATGTAAACCTTATTCTTCAGAGGTAACCAGTGTTTGGGAGTTTGGCTGTGTGTCTTTTCAGATTTTTTATACACACACGCACACAAACAATTTCAAATTCTGTTTTTCATTTTTTAAAGATGGAATTCATATACCGTAAACCTCACCATTTTATTTTTTATTTATTTATTTTTTAAATGTTTATTTATTTTTGAGACAGAGAGACAGAGGGTGAGCAGGGGAGGGGCAGAGAGAGAGGGAGACACAGAATCCGAAGCAGCCTCCAGGTTCTGAGCTGTCAGCTGTCAACCTGAGGACCTGAGTCGGAATCGGACGCTTAACCAACGAAGCCACCTAGGCGCCCCTTATTTTGGTTTTGATTTGCATTTCCCTAACGACTAATGACATTGAGCATCTTTTCTATGTTAGTGGCTATTTATATGTCACCTTCAGAGAAATGTTTATTTAAATTCTTTGTCCCTTTGAAAAGCTGGGTTATTTGTCTTTTTACTCGTGTGTCAGAAGAGTTCTTTGCATATTCTGGATACAAGTCCTGTATCAGATATGTGATTTCCAAATATGTTCTCCCCTGCTGAGGATATTATTTTGTGCTTTTTTTTTTTTTGGATGAAAATAAGTCACTAAATACAGTGTCTGTAACTTGCTCTTTTTCTTCAACAGTGGATTATGGGCATCTTTCAATGTCAAGAGAAAGCTGTCTCATTCTTTTCTTTTTCCTACCTGTTTCTTTCCTTCCTCCTTTGACCGGTCCTCTACCGAGCTTTACAGAGTCTTCAGTTTGTGTTTTGGTGAAAGACAACGAATCAGCAGCTCTAGGGTAGAAGAGGCAGTCATCTACCTCCCTGTTGCCTGCTCTTGGATGATGTGAAAATGCAAGCAGGCACAGGAAATGTCTCTAACCTGCTTATACTTCCTCTCAACTCATGCGGTTTCACAACCCCTACAGACTCACCCCCACCCAGTATCACCAGCCTGGCGCCTCTGTGAGAAAGTCCCACTGCAAGAGGCCCCAGGGCATTATCATTTTCCTCTTTCACCCTGTCTGGGTTGTGAGCAAATCCGAAGGGCTCTCTGACCCTGGAGCCTTCCTTGGTCAGGTCCCTCCAGCCGCTTGAAGGATGAACTCCTGCATCATCGTAATGAGGCTGCTGCTGTCTGGGCCTTTTTTCTTTGGTAGGCAAGGGAAGGGGGGGGCAGGGGAGGGGACAAGTGTCTGTGGCCAGGGAAACGGCGGGGCTTTGTGGAACTGGAGTAACTGCGCCACTGCTTTAAGGGTGGGAATGGCCATAGGTGATGTGAGGATCAGGAATCTTGCAGGGAGAAGGGGGAAAGGAAAGAAAGAGTCCAAAGTAGAGGCAAGGTATGGAGGAAAAGACAGAGAAGGGAGACACAGGTGGCAACAGAGATGTGGAGCGAGGCCTTACAAAAAGGCAGAAGGTTAATGGGTACCGGGAGCTGGGCTGCGGTCTGGTCCACCACCATGTGGCGTCTCGGCCCTTCACCCTTCCTGGGGGTCAGTCCATTCACCTGCCACCCTAGGATGGTGTGGAAATAAGCCTGATGCCTGGAAGGAAAGCAGGGCCAGAAAAGACAGTTAGGGGCTCGCAGAGGATGCCTAGGCTGCTTGAGGTGGGGGGTGACATGGGGGAATCTGAGAGCTAACGGTTAAGGAAGAGACTGGGGCATGGTGGGGTGGGCAGTAAGGGAGCATTAGATGAGAGGCAGCTTCACAGAAATCAGGGGATCCTGAAACTCTGAGTCTGTGGAAGGAAGCCCGAGGCTGATTACCTTGGGCCACAGCCCCAAGGGAATAGTGGGTGCGTAGGGAGAAGCACCCTGCTATGGGGCAACCGCATCGCCTCGGGGGCGCATCTGCCACAATCTCACGGACCTCAGCCTTCTCCTTCCTTCTTTGCTGAGAGGTCAAATGGGCTCTGGGTTGTAGGGAGCCGCTCCTTTCAAATTTCCCCCGGAGTCAAGGCCGTCAAAGGGGAAGCCCAAGGGGCAAGGTCCGGCTCCTTCTGGGGTTTGGGCAGCAGGCGGGCGGAGGCGGCGGAGGACGCAGCCCGGGCTTTGTGGGCGGGCCCACCCACTTAGGGCACGTGGGCGCCAGCCAATCGGCGCCCGCGGCTCTGGGGGCGCGTGCGGGGTCGCTGGCCTGCGGAAGTGGCTGACCGCACCCCCTGGTCTCGCTCAGCGCCGGCCTTCGGCTACAACCTGGAAGTGCGGCACGTGCACAACTTCTCGTTCCCACTCGCCGGGAGGCATTTTGGGTACCGCGTTCTGCAGGTTGGAGACTGGTGAGCTGCCTCCCCAGGCCCTCCCTGCCCTGCAGAGTCAGGACAGGCGGCCAGGACCCCAGCCCCGGGTGGGCCAGATGGGGAACCAACCGGTCCCCAGGGGTCGTGCCATCGCCGGGATTTCTCGGAAACAGAAGCGAGGCCATCAGATGGTAGGGCGAGGACAGCCCATCTTTGAAGCTCCACATAAGTGCCTGATGGGAGAGGAAATATCACAGCCCCTAAAAGTCTTTGCAACGCTTGCTTCCTAGATTCCCCGCTCGCCCTCTGACTAGGCAGTGAGCTTCTTGAGGCAGGGATTTTGTTTCTCTTCCCCACTCCCCCACCCACACCCCCGGCTCATCGCTAGCATACAGCCCAGCCTAGCACACAGTAGATATGCTGTAAGTGACTTTTGAATTGATGACTGATTGAATGAACTCCTAATGTGACATTGTGCCCCATCATTCTCGGGACCTCGGTTTTTCTGGGCTATAAATGGAAAAAGATCCTTAACTTTCTAGAATTTTGACCTATTGGCTTATTTATCTGGGATTCAGTTGGGAAGGGGTAGGGGCTGAGGAGCCTCCCTGAAGGGGAGTGGCTGCATTGCTTTGAGATTCCTGTGGAGCTGAACCCCCAGGTGGGTGGGTGGGTAAAAATGGGACAACTCCGTCTCACAGGTGAGATTTCTCATCAGGGTTGTCGTGGGAGCTCCAGGTGAGGGGAACAGCACAGGAAACCTCTATCAGTGCCAGCCAGGCACTGGCCACTGTGTACCAATCAGCCTGCATGGTGAGTAGTGAGAAGCCTGGGAGGAATGGTGTCCCAGGGAAATTGAGGCTGTCCCACCACCCTCAGTTGCCTCAATTCCTCCAGACCAATCTCCTGGTGTCTACAGGTTCCAACTATACTTCCAAGTATTTGGGAATGACCCTGGCGACAGACTCCACAAAGGAAAACCTTTTGGTAAGAATTTTGTATAGTGTGACATCAGAGCCCGTGAAGCTTGATGCTAAGAAAGAGAGATTGAAAAGAAGGAAGGAAAATGGAATGAAGATCTTATAGAAGATTAAAGGCATCAGAGAGATTCTGATTTTTATCAAGAACTGAGTATGAGCCAGCTATTTAAAAAAATTTTTTTTAACATTTTTATTTATTATTGAGAGACAGAGCATAAGCATGGGGGGGGGCAGAGAGAGGGGGAGACACAGAATCTGAAGGAGGCTCCAGGCTCTGAGCTGTCAGCACAGAGCCCGATGCAGGGCTCGAACTCATGAGCAGTGAGATCATGACCTGAGCCGAAGTCAGACGCTTAACTGACGGAGCCACTCAGGCGCCCCTGAGCCAGCTATTTTTGAGACCCAGTATCAGTTTTCCTCCAAATATGAAATATACAAAGAAGATTTTTGGTGGTACACAACCTTTTAATGTTTTATAGTTATATTTTTACTTAATAGTTTTTTAGGAAAAATATACAACACATCAAATTCAGGATTTCGTTGGATTGAATTGCTTGGGATGAGGCTAAAGTTTTAAAAAAGTAAATGTAAAGTAAATAAAATATCAAATAAATAATAGTATGCCTGAAACACCCACATGGCAGAAATTGTCCATGATACACAAATGCCTGAAGTTTGAGTTCACTGCTTTATCTCTTTTAACCCTTAAGATACTTGGGTGAGATAGGGATCAGTTTACACATTTTACACACGAGGAAGAAAAACCAAAGGGGTTAAGAGGTCACGTGGTTTTATTTTATTTTATTTTATTTTATTTTATTTTTAGTACGTTTATTTATGGGGGGGGCAGGGAGAGAGGGAGAGAGAGAATCCCAAGTAGGCTCCAGACTGTTAGCACAGAGCCCGATATGGGGCTTGAACTCACACACCACAAGATCATGACCTGAGCTGAAATCAAGAGTCAGATGCTCAACCAACTGAGCCACCCAGGTGCCCCAAGGTCACATGGTTTTAAAGAGGTAGAGCCAGGATTTGAATCAAGTTCCCGTTTGACTGTAAGCCCATTGGCTTACAGGTCATCCCAGAAGCATCTTCTGACACAAATATATGAGAAATAGAAGGCTAGCTGAGTGCAATATTTATTCAGTATTTAATTTGAGCTTGTTTACTTAGCTGTTTATTAACATGCCAGTCAATGTGCTGGGTTCTGATGGGGTCAGAGGAGTGAGATACAAAGACGACATGAGCTCTGACTTTCATGAAAATTGCAGCTTGGCAGGAAAGATAGTCATAAAGGAAAGAAAGAACATTGTATATTCTGGGAATAGTGAGTGATTTGGCCTAAACACAGAATGTGTGATTGGGAATGGAAGAAGATGGGCCTGCAAATGTAGGGTAGTGCTCGACTGTAAACAATATGCATGTCAAACTCAGGAGTTTAGACTCTGTCCTATAGGCAGTGAGCATCCATTGACACACAGCTTTAGTAGTAGGAAGGGCGAGGTGGCTATAAATAACCTGCAGGTAGAAGGATGCCTCGGTTGGCTCAGTTGGTTAAACATCTGACTTCGGTTCAGGTCATGATCTCGTGATTTGTGAGTTCGAGCCCCGTGTCAGGCTCTGCGCTGACAACTCCAAGCCTGCTCGGATTCTCTGTCTCCCTCTCTCTCCCTCTCTCTCTCTGCCCCAACCCTGCTCTTTCTGTCTCTCTCTCTTAAAAATAAATAAACACTTATTAAAAAGAAAGAAAGAAATCTGGAAGCAGAACTACCTTGCCTTGTAACGAGTTGGATGTAGGGAGTGAGGTTAGGGGACGATGACTCTGAAGTTCTTGTTCTTGGCTGATGATGCCCAAAAGATACACAGGAAAGGAAGCCCTAACCTTTCTATTTTTAACCTTTGCTTCCTTCAGGCCTGTGACCCTGGGCTGTCTCGGACATGTGACCAGAATGTCTATCTAAGTGGCCTGTGTTACCTTTTCCGCCAGAATCTGAGTGGTCCTGTGCTGCAAGGGCACCCTGGTTATCAGGGTAAGGAGCTGGGGATCCACTGGGTAAAAATCCCTCCCAAGTGGCTGCTCATACGAGGGAACCAGCATGGGCGGGCCAACCCATGGAGACATTTCACCAAGTCCCTTTGTGTCTGGCCTCTGTAGAGTGTATAAAGGGCAACGTAGACTTGGTATTTCTGTTTGATGGTTCAATGAGCCTGCAGCAAGAAGAATTTCAGAAAATTCTGGACTTCATGAAGGATGTGATGAGGAAACTCAGCAACTCTTCCTATCAGGTAAATCTACTCATTAGTTTTTCTGTGTGTAGGCAACACATGCCTGCTTGAGCGAACTTAAGGCATAAAAGAAAAATGTAGTATGAGGTATCCCCGGAACTGAAAGCCACAGTTGTAACTGGACCTCTGGAAGAGTCAAGAACCAGGAAGTAAAAAGCTTCTAGGATTTTCATTAGTTCTCCTTTTCTGTTTCTTTTTGGCTTTTGCTTCCCTCTTCTTCCTTGCAGACTAGCTCCCTCAGCTTCTTTGCATCACATGGGCCTGTGGAAGGCTCCCAAGTTCACATGCAAAGGTTTCAGGAGGAATTTTTTTTTTTTTTTTTTTTTTTTGTCCTCTCGACCAATCCCTCGCTCTGCAAATTCCAAATTCCCGGAGAAGAGATTCTGACTGGCCTAGCCCCAGTCAAGTGGCCCTCTGTGGCCCAACCGGCTGTAGCTGGTTTAGGAGGGTCATTCAGCAGAAGTATGGTTACTAGGAGCCATCCCCACTGGTGAGGCAGGCTGACCCAGAGGATAGGAGTCCAGCAGACAGCACTACATAAGGGATCAGAGGTTTATTTAATTTTATTTCTGTGTTTGTGTATGTGGTACCTCATTTGCAAAAGAATGCTCTGAGGCAGGAATGTGGAGTTGGGTTCCCCAGGTTTCGGATAAGAAATAGATTGGAGCACGCTCGGCAATCAAAAAGCATGAACTCTTGCCATTATCAACTATGTGGATGGAACTAGAGGGTATTATGCTAAGTGACATTAGTCAGTCAGAGAAAGACAAACATCATATGACTTCACTCGTGTGAGGACTTTAAGTTACAAAACAGATGAACCTAAGGGAAGGGGAGCAAAAATAATATAAAAACAGGGGGACAAAACATAAGAGACTCTTGAACATAGAGAACAAACAGAGGGTAACTGGAGGGGGTGTGGGAGGGGGGATTGACTAAATGGGGAAGGGGCATTAAGGAATCTACTCCTGTAATCATTATTGCACTATATGCTAACTACCTTGGATCTAAATTTAAATAAATAAATGAATGAATGAATAAATAAGCAAATAAATAAATAAAAGAAATAGACTGGAGCAGACGAGTGGGAAGGGATATGTCATGACATTTCATCTCTTCCTTCTTTTTCTAGTTTGCTGCTGTTCAGTTTTCCACGGAGTGCAAAACAGAATTTGATTTCTCGGATTATGTGAGGGTGAAGAACCCTGATGTTCTGCTGGGCAAAGTAGAACACATGAAGCTGTTGACCAATACCTTTCATGCCATCAACTATGTCACGTGAGTCCCCTTGCGCAGGAGAGAGCCCACTCATCATTGGCTTCTTCAGGTCGCAGGGTGTAAGAACTCAACAGGTGGGCTCAGCAAGGGGCGGATTATTGTAGGAATTCAAGTGGAGCTATTTTAGTACAGTTTCTTTTCATTATAAGTAACAGAAATCTACTTTATACTAACGAAATCCCCAAGGGCACTTCTTGGGAGGATGCATGGATAGCTTATGAACCTTTGGGACAGGGAGTATTGCTAGACCTCATGAGGGACTAGAATCAAGACTTGATTCTGAACGTGATTGCGAACATAGCAGCCACGGTAGAGTCCCACCGTAGATGGCGACCAGCTTCCGAAGTCCGCGTGTGAACAAAAATCTCTGGTAGTCAAAATTGTCCTTGAAGAATTCCTTGACTTGTTCTAAAATTCAATATATTCAAGTCCACCTTGGATGCTAGCATACGTTGATTTCCTAAATCTACTATAGAAGTTTTTTCCCCCAGAGTTGGACCAGATGGCTTTGTTTATTGTTGTTGTTGTTGTTTTTGGTGCAAAAAAAGGTGGTTTTATTAAAGCATGGGGACAGGACCCATGGGCAGAAAGAGCTGCCAGATGGCTGTGTTTAAATTGAGGCCTAAGTGGGAGTGCCTGAGTGGCTCAATCAGTTAAGCATCTGACTTCGGCTCGGGTCATGATCTTGCAGTTCGTGGGTTCAAGCCCCGCGTTGGGCTTTGTGCTGACAGCTCAGAGCCTGGAGCCTGCTTCGGATTCTGTGTCTCATTCTCTTTCTGCCTCTCCCCAACTTGTGCTCTGTCTCTCCCTATCTCTCAAAAAATAAATAAACATAAAACATGAAAAATAAAAATCAATAAATTGAGGCCTAGATGAAAATGTAGTTGGAGTGTGTTGAAGGGCCATATTATATATTTTATTTTATTTTATTTTATTTTATTTTATTTTATTGTTAAGGATATTATTATCCTTACAAGACATTTACTTTTCATACTCACCTGGGGGAAAGGAGAAAAGTCAGTTTCTTTTCCAGACCACCCAATGATGGTCTTTCTGAAGGAGTCACCATTCATCCCACAGAATTGGATAGGTTGCCTGATCTGAGGGTTTTGTACTTTTAATTCATGAAGAGAACTTCTGTTGATGACAGTGATCAAAGGGTGAGTCTTTGTGGGCACCTTTGCTGGTGCACAGCCAGACTCCCTCTCTGAGTGAAGCTTTTCCCACACTCACCACACAGATAGGCTGTCTCTCCTGTGTGTGTTTTGCTGTGCAGGGTACCATTCCCCCTGGTGTGGAAACTCTTCCTGCGCTGGTTACAGCATAGGGTTTCAGGTCGGTGTGAACTCTGATGTGAACAATTCAGCTTCCTTTCGGACTGAAGGCTTTTCTACGCTGATAACATCTATAGGGCTTTTCACTGCTGTGAACCCTTCTTTCAACGGCAAGGTTACTTTGATTCCTGAGGCTTTCTCTGACAAATAGCACACTGCTAGGGTTTCAGTCCAGTGTGGAGTCTTTCATGAACGCCCCCATCCTACCTTCTTCCTGTGGAATCATCCTGTAGTGTCTCTGACTCTGGGAATTTTTGTTCCAGCTTCTCTCTTCCGAGAGGTCTGGAAATCCCTCTCAGAATCCTGCGGCCTCAGAGTGAACAAATTTGTGTTGGGCTCCTGTCCTCACATGCACTGAAGAATGCTACACTTTGGGCATATCTTCCATGGCAGTCCAGCAGGGTAGCTGTGGGAAGTCCAAACATGTCCACTCCTGTTGCATGGACTTCATCACCACCTCTTCGAATGATTCTTCCCTGGGTTGTTCCTGAATACCACAGTGGTGCATGGCCACAGACAGACAAAGCCTAGCACGGAGCCGATAGCTGCCCCAGCACAAGCAGACCAAACTACAACTCCCAGGAGCCCATGTGTTTGTTTATTTTATTCATTCATTCATTCTTTCATTTATTCATTTATCTAATTTATTTTTTTAAGTAGGCTCCATGCCCATCATGGGGCTTGAACTAGCAACCCTGAGAATTCAATTGAGAGTTGCATGCTGTACCAACGGAGCCAGCCAGGCTCCCCCCATGTTGTATATTTTAAAAATACTTACCTTGGGGCACCTGGGTGGCTCAGTCAGTTAAGTGTCCCCCTTTGGCTCAGGTCATGATCTTGCGGATCGTGAGTTCACGCCCCGCGTCGGGCTCTGTACTGACAGCTCGGAGCCTGGAGTCTGCTTTGGATTCTGTGTCTCCCTCTCTCTCTGCCCCTACCCACCCTCACGCTCTGTCTCTCTCTCGAAAGTGAAGAAGCGTTTAAAAACATATTTAAGACCTATTTTTATTTATTTATTTTGAGAGAAGAGACAGCAAGAATGGGGGAGGGGGCAGAGAGGGAGGGAGAGTGAGAGAATCCCAAACACGCTCCGCACTGCCAGCACAGAGCCCAACACGGGGCTCAAACCCACGAAACCGTGAGATCATGACCTGAGCCAAAACCAAGAGTCCCGACGCTTAACCGACTGAGCCCAAAATACCCATCTTTAAACATTAAAGTGGAAACTGGAAACGTGGAAACATGGAAGCGATTTGGGGAATAAGAGAATTTAATCTTCCATCTCACGCTCCCCCTGGGCACACACTCAAATTGAGTGAAAGAGCAGCATGGGCCCTTGTGCTATGACACTTGTTTTCCGCATTTTCATTCCTTTGCTGGGCAAGTATAGTTGAATTTGCATAAGTTAAACATGCGTGTGATGCGTGTCCTTAAGACTCTACAGATGTGTTTCCACCTCTTTGCTTCTGCGGCTGACTTGACCTGTCCTGTCCACTTCATTCTTCCTTGTCGATAGACAGCTTTGGGGAGTACATGGCAAGCCATGTCCACGGGAAAAATGGCAGCCTCGGTTCCTCAGTTCGGATCAGCTTCTGGGAGAGAAAATCTGATTGGCTGAGTCTGGGTTAGGCGTCCACGGGTCCATCCAGATTTATGTCCATCTATGGCATAAAGTCACATAGCACAGATGTGGATTCCGGGGTCCCACCTCTGTGGGAAGGGGGGCAGTTTCTTAGAGAAAGAGGTCACGATAGGATGGGAAGATACCCCCAAAAGGTGTCAACTGTGGAAGCAAAAAGGAACAGTCACAGAAATGTATTTTATAAATACTTCTTGACTACCTGACTGTGTGCTAGGCAGTATTCAAGGTCAGGAGTTGGCTAATTTTTTCTGAAAGGGGTTGGATGGTATATTTTAGGCTTTCTGGCCACATATAGTATCTCTTGCATAGTCTTCTTTGTTTTCATAACTCTTTAAAAAAATATATGTATTTATATATAAACCATTTTTAGCGCATGAACCAGACAGAACCATATTCTAGGTTCTGGGAATATAGCAGTGAATGAAACATAAATCTCTACCCTCTTGAGGTTCAACATTGTATTAGGGGAGAGAAATGCAACATATAGGATAAACAAGTCAAGTAGATAATACAGGAGAAGATGTAAGTTTTATAAAGCAAAATAAAGCAATATTCTTTAGGAAGATGAGGGAAGGTTCCCTGTGATCAAAGGCTCGCTGAAGGTGAGGAAGCAGCCATGCAGATCCCTGGGGGAAAGTTTCCAGGCAGAAGGAACAGCAAAGGCCCTGAGATGAGAACATGCTTGGGAGGTTCCAAGAACAACCAGGACACCAGTGTGACTGGAGAGAAGTAAGGAGGGGCGAAAGCAGTAGGAGGTGAAGTCAGAGAGAACCTGCGAATCCAAGCACTTAGGGACTTGGAGACCAATGGCAAGGACTTTGGCTTTTCCTCTAAGTGAGATGCGAAGTCCATTGGAGTTTTTGAGCAGAGGAGTGATTATCTGATTTATGTGTTTAAAAGGATTCCTCGGGCTGCAAGGCTGATATTAACCTGTGGAGGGGGCAGGGGTGGGAGCAGGGAGGCCAGATAGGAGGCTGAAAAAGCCAGATGAGAAGTGATGGTGGTTTAAACGAGGGTGGAAATCCATGAACAGGAGCCATGAGAGGCCATGTCCGCGTGGACGGAGTTTGGGGAAACAGTTTGCATCCAAGATAGAGCAGGGGTCTCAGCCCTGCCTGTCAGAGCTCCTCCATTCTAAAACGTCCAGGGGGCTTGCCTGCCCTCCTCTCTGCGTCTCTCCTCCACCTGCCACCGCAGCCCCTCCGTGTGACTTTGAGTTTTCGCTCCCAAAGCAGGTCATGTCATAAGTCAAGGGTTGTAGACTGGCTACTCTCGAATTAATTGCCCATCTCTGTTGGCCGTGGGGTGGGGAGGAAAGGATCAGATGGTACAAATAGAGCTGTTGTCCCAACAGAAGCCATGGACACCCTGTCTTGCTTCAGAAGGAGGCTGTGGACAGGTGGGACTTTGGAGCCTTGGCCTGTCCGATATTCAGTACTCCCGTCTTCCTTTCATGTCACATGCACTGAGCACCTACTCTGTCAGGACCCAGAGATACAACAGCAAATCAGACGTGGTCCTTCCTTGAGGAACTCGTGGTTTGGGGAAAACTGCCATGGAAACAAGTCACTTCAGTCCCCTGGGAGACCTGCTGTAGCAGAGATCTACAGGCAGCCCAGCGATGGCGGGGGGTGGGGGTTGCTAGATTAGCTTGCTCTGGAAAAGTGACTTCCCAGTTTGCTCCAGCCGTGGAGCCCATTTTCCGCCACTGAAATCTCAACTGGATCCCCAGCATATCTAACTGGTGAAAGAGTAGTTGCCATGTGGCTGAACTGGAAAGTAGGGAGCCCAGATATCCCCTCAGAAAGCCTCCCTGTCGCTGCGCATGGGCTCTGGGACAGCCTCCTGGGTGCCCAGAATTTCGTTGAAGATGACAGGTTCAGGGGGAGAGGTGTGGCAGCAAGGGCAACCTAGGCGGTTCAGAAGAGACCTTTGAAGGCTGGGAATACCTGCCTGGGGGCTGGGAGAAGGGCTTCTGCATAATCAGCAGGACAGTGACTTAATGAGCTGGGTGACTGGGGAGGGAGGGGGAGACATCCTGATCTGGAGGAGTCTTTCACATCCCCCGCCTTCCTGGACACAGGGAAAAGGTGTTCCGACAAGACCGGGGGGCCCGGCCAGATGCCACCAAAGTGCTTATCATCATCACTGACGGGGAAGCCACTGACCAAGAAAACATCGACTCAGCCAAAGACATTGTCCGCTACATCATTGGGGTATGGGCCCCGGCCCCTGGCTCGTCCCATCTTTCCTCTCCTGTTCCTGAACCCCGCGTCCCTTTCTCCTTGGGGCCAGGGCTTCGTGAAAATAGTAGAAAATTGGTCTGCAGTTCTGGGATGCCAGCTCTCCACTCTTCACTCCCTCACAGATCGGAAAGCATTTTCAAACCAATGAAAGTCAGGGAACGCTGGACAAATTTGCCTCAAAACCCGCGAAGGAGTTTGTAAAGATTCTGGACACGTTTGAGAAGCTTAAAGATCTGTTCACTGAGCTGCAAAAGAAGATCTATGTCATTGAGGGTGAGTGGCAGACCCGGGGAGAGGGAGTCCGGGAAGTTGCTTACAGAAACGCTTCTGGGACATCAGACTAGCGACACAGCGAGTCATGATAACGAGCGCTTACCGGGTATCTGACGCTGTGTCAAGAGCTCTCCCGGAAAAGGACCCTCAGGCAGAAATTTTAGGAGAGGGTGCTTTAGGACCAGCCTCTGTTTCCCTCTGAAATGCCATCTTCTTTGGAAAGCTCAGCCTGGTCTGGGGTAGAGCCAGAATTGACCCCTGTCCTGCTGGTGTCAACCGAAGGCTCTGGAAGGACTATAAGTCTGTCCCCTCCCCCCCTCCCCAGCTCCCTCATTTTTACTTATCTTCAAATTACTTAAGATGGGCAAGTGGGCAGCGGCTGAGTGCAGGGAGCCCACGGGCCCTCTTGGCCCAGAATAAGGAAAGGTTTTGACTGTAGCCTCCGGCTGGAAGACTTGCTTTGGAAGGGTTATTCCCCAGGAATCTAGTCCGCTGAAAGGTGCGCGATTCTTTCTGGCAAGGCCCCTTTGCTAGGACACAGGCTTGGCGTTCCATTCAGTTGAAGAAGCAACGTGTATATATATGGGACTCAAGAATCCACCCTGTCGGGGTACCTGGGTGCCTCAGTTGGTTAAGTGTCTGACTCTGGATATTGACTCAGGTCGTGATCTCACGGTTCGCGAGTTCGAGCCCCTCATCAGGCTCCACGCTAACAGTGTGGAGCCTCCTTTGGATTCTCTCTCTTCCTCTCTCTCTCTCTCTCTGCCCCTCCCTACTCTCTCTCTTTCTAAATAAATAAATAAGTAAACTTTAAAAAAAAAAATAATCCATTCTGCCTGTGCCAGGTCAGTGTCCCTCCCTGAGGCTCGTTCTCTGCTGAATGGGGATAATACCAATCTCAGCGCTGGAAGGTTTAACTGTCCTATTAGTTTCCCAGGGCTGCTGTAACAGAGTGCCAAAACCCGAGTGGCTGAAAGCAACGGAAATTTACCATCTCGCAGTCCTGGAGGCCGGAAGTCAGAAATCAAGGGTTCTGCAGGCGTGTGCTCTTTCAGACGGTTCTAGGAGAGAGCGCTTCCTTGCCTCTCCTAACTTGCGGTGTTGGCCCGCCGTCCCTGGCATCCCTTGGCTTATAGCCGCATCACTCCTGCCAGCTGGCTGTCTTCTCCCTGTGTGTCTCTCTTCACATCGTCTTCTCTCTGTGTGTGTCCGTCTCTCTGTGTCCAAATTTCCCTTTTTTATGAGGACACCAGTCATATTGGACGGAGGCCCACCCCAGTGACCTCACTTTAGTTTGGTTTCGCTGCAAAGACCCTATTTCCAAACAAGGGCACATTCCGAATACTAGGGATTAGGACGTGAAAATATCTTTTTTTACAGAACACAGTTGAGGCCCTAACCACTGCTTAGTAAAGTGCTTGTTACCTTGTAGGCCGTGTATGAATCGCAGCTCTGATCCTTTATCCTGACCTGCCCTTCCTCATGCTCCAGATCTTATTTAATTTAATTTAATTTTATTTTATTTTATTTTATTATTTAATTTATTATTTTATTTTATTTTATTTTATTTATCCCAAATCTGTTTATTGGGATAGTTCCCCACTCACATTGACCCAGGGGGCTTTTAGTGCTGCTTCCATCTGAAGGAGCATCCTTCCGTGAGCCTTGCTTGTCCTCCTGCGGCTGGCACAGGACGGTGGAGCAGCCCACAGACAGCACCACCGTCTGCACGTGGCTGAACATGGCGGTGATTTTGTAGCGTCCATGAAGTAGGAGCTGGGGCTCTGCACCAGGGGCTTCTCCTTGTGCTCCCTCTCCTCCTCTTCCCGGGGATGGGGGCAGGAGGTCCTCCATGAGAGGCATGTTCTCGTGGGCAGGTCATCACCGCCAGAAAGGCTCCAGATCGTATTTCAGATGTCACTGCCTCTGACAAGCTCTCACCAAACTCCAGGTTGGGTGCCTCCGCAACGGTCGTGTGTTCCCTATCCTGCCCCCCCCCCCAGACTTCCGCTGTGTTAAATCATCTGCTCCGTGTCTGCCTCCCACGCTACACTGTGAGGTCTGTCGTGGCAAGCTTGGTATCTGCCTTCTCACCACTGTATCCCTGGCACCAAATATTTAGTTGCTCTAAATATTTATTAAGCGAATGAACAAATCTTCACAGTAATCGCTGTGTTTTTTGAAAGCTTCCAGGTAATAGGCAGTTTTTCTGTATCATTTAATTCATTGCTCTCGGGAGCCTTGCAAGGCTGGTGGGATGATTTTCCTTTTATTAATTCATGCTGGCACCAACCGGGTACCAGGTGCCGTGAATAAGGCACTCAGGGATCGCGTCCACGTGGAGCTCATATTCAGGTTGGATAAAGAAAGAAAACAAACAGGATAATTAGAGATTATGATAAATGCTGGAAAGAAAATGAATAAGCTGGATGGAAAGGTTTATGGGGGGAAGTGGAGAAAGCCACATTAGATAGGCTTTTCAAGGAAGGCCTTTCTAGATGGGTTTTGTTTTTTTTTAATGGAGGTAAAATTCACTCTGAGATGACATTTGAGCTGAGACACGAAAGATGAGAATCAAACAGCCTTGTGAGGAATGTGGGCAAAGAGCCTTATCGTGGAGAAGCGCAGGGGCCCCGAGGTGGGGGATGGGCGGGCACGCTGGAGAAAAAGGTCGCAGAGATAGGAGTGTGGTGAGTAGATGAGAGAAGGTTGGAGAGATACGCAAGGGCCTTACCAGTTCCTCATAAGCAGCTTGGGTTTTAATCTAAGGAGTGATGGCAGGGGCGCCTGGGTGGTACAGTCGGTTAAGCTTCTGACTCTTGATTTAGGCTCCAGTCATGATCTCATGGTTTGTGGGTTTGAGCCCCGCGTCGGGCTCGGTGCTGACAGTGCAGAGCCTGCTTGGGATTCTCTCTCTCTCCCTCTCTCTCTCTGTCCCTCCCCTGCTTGCATTGTCTCTAAAAATAAATGAACTTAAAAAAAAAATAGGGGCGCTAGCGTGGCTCAGTCGGTTAAGCATTTGACTTCAGCTCAGGTCATGATTTCACCATTCATGAGTTCGAGCCCCACATCGGGATCTATGCTGACAGCTCAGAGCCTGGAGCCCGCTTTGGATTCTGTGTCTCCCTCTCTCTTTGCCCTTCCTCCACTCACACACTGCTTTCTGTCTCTCAAAAATAAATAAACATTAAACAAATTTTTAAATAAAAAATAAAGAGCAATGGCAAGTAATGAAGGGCTTTTTAAGAAAGGGAAATGTGTAGTCTCATATACATTTTTATTTTTCATTTTTATTTTATTATTTTTATTTTATTTTATTATTTTTGTTAATGTTTATTTTTGAGAAGAGAGAGACAGAGTGTGAGCAGGGGAGGGGCAGAGAGAGAGGGAGACACAGAATCTGAAGCAGGCTCCGGGCTCTGAGCTGTCAGCACAGAGCCCAATGCGGGGCTCGAACTCACAAGCTGTGAGATCATGACCTGAGCCGAAGCTGGACGCTCAACCGACTGAGCCAGCCAGGCGCCCCAACTGATATACATTTTTTTTTTTTTGAGAAAAAAACAAAAAAGTAATTTTTATTTATTTTTTATTTATTTTTTTTTTTACAGTTCAGCGATTCTTTATTTGATCCACTTCGTCATCATTTTTAAATACTTGTTAAGTTTGAGCATATATACTATACTTCCTGGGAAGTTCTCTAAGAAGATATAAAGACACAAAATTCACTGTTTATCTCTCAAAATAATAGCACACAATAACATCAAGCACAATTACAGAAGCAAGAACCTTCATTGTCATTATAT
>CM053564.1:21619557-21650159 GCA_028646485.1 Cryptoprocta ferox
CCCCCCGTTTTACCTTCCTGCAGCAGCCATTGTGTTTCTAATTCCAAACACCACCCCCCCTCCCATTCTCTCATTCTCTCTCTCCCCTCCCCATACCCCCCTCAGGTTACACTGTGACCTGGCTGCCCTCCAGAACGTTCACATCCACATCACTGCTGGCAGCTGGAGCCCCCCGATACCAGCATGTGGGGCGGGTGCTGTTGTTCCAGGAGCCAAGGGGCAGAGGACACTGGAGGCAGGTCCAGAAAATAGATGGGGTCCAGGTGAGCGTGGCCCTAGGGGGTCAGGGACTCCCGTGGCACTGGTTACGTCCCCTGCGGTCTGCTAGCAGGCCCTGTGCCAAAGTTCAGTCCTCACAAAGCTCTCTGAGGTAAGCTTTAATCATCTCCACATTCTGGTTTGAGAAACTGAACCTCAGAGAGGGCCACCTTGTCGTAATTCATACAGGTGCTTGGGGGGTGGGGGGAGTCCAGAACGTCAACCTTCATTTGAGGGGCTGGAGTAAGACGGACACGGTACAGCTGAGGGGAGGGAGGTGTCCAGCTCACAGGTGGTTCCTCACACATCTTCATCTCCCTGCAGATTGGCTCTTATTTCGGTGGCGAGCTGTGTGGCGTTGACATGGACCAAGATGGGGAGACAGAGCTGCTGCTGATTGGAGCCCCCCTGTTCTATGGGGAGCAGAGAGGAGGCAGGGTGTTTGTCTACCAGAGAAAACAGGTGGGGACCAGGACACTGACCTGAAGGGGTAGGAGAAACAGATCCCCCGGCCGACCCAGGTCCCAACCATTCTGAAAGGCTTTCCCTGTCTGATCGTGGTGAATCGGATCTTTCGAACAACCCACAATCGCTGATACTCAGTGAGGGGTGGGCCGTGTGCAAGGGTCAGTGCCAACCCTTCTATTTACACGAGACCTCATTTGGTCCTCCAAGTCACCTTCCGAGTAGCTCAGAGCTTTCTTTCATAAATGGGAGCGTTGTGGCTCAGCAAAGCACGGTCACTTTCCAAAGCCCCAAGGTCGCACAGACCGCAAGGGGTGGAGCTGGGACCTGAGCCCAGGTGAGTCGGCCGCCACCCTAGCGATTCTGTGAGGGACCACGTCTGACCTTTCTTCAGCGTTCTTCCTGCGAACGCTTGCTGAGTGACTGAGTGACCTGTCGCTCTGCTCCTTCCCAGCTGGGATTCGAAGTGGTCTCAGAACTGCAGGGGGATCCTGGCTACCCGCTCGGGCGATTTGGAGCTGCCATCACGGCCCTGAGCGACATCAACGGGGATGAGCTGGCGGACGTGGCTGTGGGGGCCCCTCTGGAGGGGCAGGGGGCTGTGTACATCTTCAACGGGCAGCATGGTGGGCTGAGCCCCCAGCCGAGCCAGGTGAGAGGCGCCCTGCCTGCCTATCAAAACCCCTCCCCAGGCACCCAGAAGCCTCCAGGCCCAGACCCCACTCCGCAGCCTGACTTTTCCCACCCTCTGGCCTATCCTCTCCCTAGCTTAGCGTGAATTTTTCTCTTGGTCTCAGAGGATAGAAGGGACCCAGGTGTTCTCAGGAATTCGATGGTTTGGACGCTCCATTCATGGGGTGAGAGACCTTGGAGGAGATGGCCTGACAGATGTGGCTGTGGGAGCGGAAGGGCAGGTGATTGTGCTCAGGTAAGGTGAGACTGCTAATCATCTCCGCTCTCGTCCTTTGAGCAGTTACTACGCGTAGTAGGTCTCCTTTGGTCTCCCTCCCAACCTGTCACATAGGTTCCCTTCCTATACAGCCTTCGTGTCTTACTCCAATTTAAACAGCTACAATTCGGGGCGCCTAGGTGGCTCAGTCGGTTAAGTGTCCACCTTCGGCTCGGGTCATGATCACCTCGCCATCTAGGAGTTCAAGCCCCGCATCGGGTTCTGTGCTGACAGCTCAGAGCCTGGAGCCGGCTTCAGATTCTGTGTTTCCCTCTCTCTGTGCTCCTCCCCCATTCATGCTCTGTCTCTCTCCCCAAAATAAATAAAAACATTAAAATAAAAACTTCTTTAAAAAAATAGCTACAATTCAGTGACAGACTGGCATTTGAACCCAGGCCTATCTGACATTAAAGATCCTGCGATGGCTTTAGAACCTGGTCACCTGATTCAGGTCAAAGTTCTGCCATTTACTTCTTGGATGATTGTACCCCAGTCACTTAGGTTCTCAGGACCTCAGTTTCCTCATCTTTGAACTGGTGAAGACATTTCCTGCCTTGACCATATCTTAGAGTTACCGGAGGCATCATGTAACATCACACAGTGAATAGATGTTTACTGAGCACTTGCTGTGGAGGGCGGGGAGATCACAAGCAGGGGAGGGGCAGAGAGAGGGGGACAGAGGATCCGAAGTGGGCTCTGCGCTGACTGGCTGACAGCAACGAGCCCGATGTGGGGCCCGAACCCACGAACCGCGAGATCACGAGCTGAGCTGAAGTCGGACGCTCAACCAACTGAGCCCCCTTGGCGCCCCAGCACCTGCTGTGTCTTAATACCAAGCGTTGGGTATACAGACTGACAGGTGGGGAAATATATAATACAAAGTTAAACACACAAGTAGGTGATTGCAAATTGTGGTAAGCGCGGGGGGAAGTGAAGAGCGTTCTGTGAGACAGAACAGTAGGGGAGACCCACTAGGTTGGGCGGCCAAGAAAGACTTCTCTGAGGAGGTGGTATTTGAGCGGGGACTTGAAAGATGAGAAGGGGCCAGGCTTGCAGACATCTGGGAAAAGAGCTTTCTAGGTAGAAAGCTCAGGATGTGCCAAGGCCATAAGGCAGGCAAAAGTTTGACTTGGCTGGAACATCAGCCAAGGGAGAGAGAGAGTGGGAGGAATTAAGAATGGAGAGGCAGCCAGAGTGGCACGGATAGTAACAAGTTTGGATTTTATTCTGAATAGTGTGTGGCATCAGTGAAGGGTTATCAGCGTGGAAGTAGCTCATTATGATTTCTCTTTCTGAAAGCTCACTCTTCTGTATGGAAAATGGATCAAAAGGCTGCTAGAAGAAACTGGAAAGCCCTAGTGAATTATGATTATTATTACCATTTCAAGGAGACAGGGACTTTGAGGGCTGCTTTCAGGAAGGAGGGTCCTCTGGACCCTGGTAGATGGAGCCCCAGGTCTGCCTGGGGATTGCTGTTGAGGCCGAGGGAGAGAGCTGGTTGTTTTCTACCCTGCAGCTCCCGGCCTGTGGTGGATGTCCTCACTGAGATGTCCTTCTCCCCGGCTGAGATCCCAGTGCATGAAGTGGAATGCTCCTATTCAACCAGTATCAGGAAGAAAGAAGGAGTTAACATCACAGTCTGTTTCCAGATCAAGCCTATTACCAACCAATTTCAAGGTCAGTGCCCTTCTCCTGCTCCCCAGAGCAGCCGCCCGCCCCAAATGCAGGCTCATAGTCCCAGGATCTGCCACCATCCAACTCCTGCCTTTTCACCCTGCCCAGGGAACCTGGTTTCCACCCTCACTTACACTCTGCAGCTGGACGGCCATCGGACCAGAAGCCGGGGGCTGTTCCAAGGGGGTAGACGTGAACTCAGCGAGAACGTGGAGGTCACCCAGGACAAGTCCTGCGTCAAGTTCTGGTTCCACTTCCCGGTAAGGGAGCCGTAGGGGCTGCTCCGGGAAGTGAGGGGGTGGCACAGCTAACCACAGCGGCAGGAGGCACCACCGGTGCGAGGTTCAGCTCGGTCACATCCAGCTGGGTCACAACTCTCTTGGATCTCTCTATACTATCCTTCCCTCTACTGTTTAATAGCGATAATAATACCGTTAACATATTTTCTCTAGTCCTTCATCTATGAACCTCGGTGTTTTCAACATAATTACCATTGTAAAATACTTCCCATTTTTCTTCCTTTTCCACCCATCATGTATCAATGCTGTTACCCGGCTTTTCATAATTATTTCAATAGCTGCAGAATATTCAGCAGGACGTGGTGTGTTTTTATTTGCCAGGGAAACATGGTCATTTATTACTAACATCCATCGCAGAAAAAGGTTGTTGTTTTTTTTAATATTAGTTTGAACAACTGCCATAGTACCCAAATTCTGTTTGCTTCTAACAGTCCTGTGTAAAGTAGAGGTGATGGTAAATTCTTCCAATCTTTTAAATATTTCATAAGAGACTGAGTATGGGATTGGTGTATAAGATTTTGAGTTGTTTTAAATTTTTTGTTATGGGAAGTTTCAGATCTATAAAAGCAGGAAAAAATAGCTTAACAAACCCCCAAATACCCATCGCCTAATGTCAACAATTCAAGTTCACTGCCTTAGCTCGTTCATACCTCCACTCAGTTGTCCTCTGTGTTCTTGCACCACCCCTGCAAAAGATTTGGAAATTTTCAACATAAATCTGAGAAGAGGCCTGTGTCATGATGGGAAGACTTTAGGAATTGGATGGATTTGGGCTCACTTCCTAGTGCTAGTCCTTAGGAGACTTGAGTCATCTTTTTCTACCCCATTCTCCTCATCTCTAATGTAGGAATAACAATGGCTACCTCTTTGAGCTGGTAGGAATTCAGGTGAAGATGATTTGAGTGCCTACAAAAGTGCCACTGTGAGGGGCCAGCAATAACGTAAAAGGCCAACCCCCAACTCTGTTCTCGAGGAACTAGGATATTCCTAGTTATTCTAGAATATTCTTTCCTTGTGCAAACTTCGATAATGGCTGCCTAGACATTCATTCAGGGGGCCTGACAGCGATTCAGGGGGTTTGGTCAGGACTCAGTGGAAAAGTGAGGTCGTTGATTAGTGATGTCTGCCATGGGAGTTGGGGCTGAAGGTGACACTCGTGCTGAGACATGGCCTCGGACATCTTATAAACACCAGATACTAGAATTTCATCATTTGTAAAGCATGGACAAGGTGAGCATTTAACTGGAAGGTGAAACTCACAACACAGGTGGTATTCTCATCACCCTCAGGTGTGCATTCAAGACCTCATCTCTCCCATCAACGTCTCCCTAAATTTCTCTCTCTTGGAAAAAGAAGCGACACCGAGGAACCAAACCGTGGTAAGAAGAAATCACCTAGGGGAATTGATAGGAAACAAGGGAGAGTAGAATTTCAGTTTAGCAAGACTGTATTATAAAGGAGTCTTTGGTTTTAAGTAATAGAAACCAAATACAGCTTATTTCAGCAGGAAGGGAACGTATGGGAGCTTGTATTTGGCAAAGCAAGACTGGGAAGAAGGGGAGCTCTTGAGGGGAAGGAATGGATGGCCTCTTCAGGGCATGGCCCCTTCGGTGAATCTGCTCCAGGTCCCTGCCAAGCATCAGCTTCAGACCTCACCAGGCTCCTGGCACTGGCTCAAGGTGTAAACCCCAGGGAGGACCCACACCCTGCTTAGCCTTATTCGTGGGAGGACAGGGCACCCTAATCCACCTTCCCGCCCACGCATATTCAGTTGAGAGCAGGTAGTTCCCTCAAAGCCAAACTGGGGTGTCGTTATGGTGTCAAAGACGAGGAAAACAGTATCTACCCTCGCCTGAGGGACCACACACTCCCCACCCAGGCCCAAAGCCAGATTTCGCGTCTCCTCGAATCCTTGACACTCCTCGGGTGGTTTAGCTTCTGTCTGAAGGCAGCAGGGTCTGGTGGAAAGAGCCTGGGCCCGCCAGCCTGAAGATGTGGGTTTGTTTTTCCTGGCATGAGCGTGTGAGCAGGTTCCCTCCCTCTCGGGGACTGTGTCCCCATCTATAAAAGAAGTCCCGACATTGTGAGGCCTCTTCCAGAGCTGGAGCGCAGGGACTGCTAAGTGCACCGTGTGCATCGAGCGCTCCCCCACACTCGCTCACTCTCCTGGGATTTGAAGAGAACAGTGACACGCTCATAAAAATTAAAGCCCCCACCCACCAGATGCTCCTCATGCACTTAAGGAAAGTTGCTTGAGCACCCACCTGTGCTAAGCCCTATTCGGGGCAGTAGCTCCCCTGGAGTAGATACAACATGGTCCCTCCCCAGAAGGGGTTCACAGTCTGCTCTAGACGCCAGACGAGTCAACAATTACAACATGCTGTGATAAGGCTGTGGTAAAATTAGATACAGGATGGCAGTACAATCTTATGTCACATGTTTGGGGGATGAGGAAAGTCTTCCCACAAGACGGGACCCTTAAAGTCCCCAGGTAGAGAAGTTGGGGGGGTGCCTTCAGAAAGAAGGCGTAGCGTGAGCACAAGCAATAAAGATGCCAGAACTTGTGGGTGTTGGGAGCACAGCGCATGAGAGAGGGTGGAAGACCTCACCCCTTCCCTTTAAGTCTGGTTCTTGAGGGGTGCCTGGGTGGCATGGTCGGGTAAGTGTCCAACTTCAGCTCAGGTCATGATCTCGCAGTTTGTGGTCTCACCGTCTGTGCTGACAGCTCGGAACCTGGAACCCGTTTTGGATTCTGTGTTTCTCTCTCTGCTCCTTCCCCACTCATGGTCTGTCTCTCTCAAAAATAAAGAAACATTAAAAATAAAAAGAATAGTTCCTAGAAATCCACCTGATGCTTATTCTTACATCTCATTGGTCAGAAGTTGGTGACATGGCCACACCTAACTAGAAGGGACATTGAGAAGTACAGTCTCCTGTCCAGGTGGCCATATGACCAGATAAAAAGTGGAGGCTCTATTTTAAGGACAGGTAGTGAGGAAGGATATATGGAGACAGCCAGCATATTGGCTGCCATTCACACTAATTTTTTTTTAAGTTTATTTATTTTGAGAGAGCGAGCGAGAGAACTTGAGCACAAGCAGGGGAGGGGCAGAGAGAGAGACAGAATGCCAACCAGGTTCCACACCATCAGCCCAGAGTTGATGCAAGGCTTGAACTCATAAACTGTGAGATCATGACCTGAGCTGAGATCAAGAGCCTGACGCTAAACCAACTGCACCACCCAGGCGCCCCAATTTTTTTTTTAAAGCCAAGCTATGTGGAGTAGGAACGCAGGGTAAAAAAGAGATCTGAGCTCAGAGTTGACAAGAAAAGCTTCCTGGGGGAGTGTCATTGGTTCTGGATCTTCCAGAATGCGTAGCCTTTGGGTAGGTAGATTGAGGAGAGGCAGAGGGAAGGGAACAGCATAAGGAAAGGTATAGTGGTACGTTCGAGGGAAATAGGGAGGCAGGCTTAGCTTCTGGTAGAAGGACAACTGAGCAAGACAGAAACCCAGAATGCCCGTTTGGGGACTGGCTGCAGTCTAGTGGGTCTCAGGAATCTGTTGAGGGTGGGTGGGAGCAGTCAGCAGACGCTGTCGGGACTCAGGAGTCTGGTGATTATCTGGCAGGTGGCCTGGAAGTGGAGGCTGGAGTCTTTCTAGAACATTCAGCTTATAACTCATAAACACTTCTATGACCCCATTACCCTCAGGATAAAGTCCCAACTCCCGATCGTGGCTTGCAAGGCCCAGGGGAACCTAGACCCTGCTTCCGTCTCCTGCCCCCGACACACAGCACTGTGGCCCATCTGAACATCTTCCTGCCGCAGTCACAACCCCCTGCCTTGGTCCTTTTGTGTAGGGCCGTCCTTTCTCGCCCCTCTCCATTCTCTTCGTCTGGCTCTCTCCTGCTCATCCGTTAGATTTCAGTTGAGATCTGTTTCTTCAGGAAGCTTCCCTGATCCCCACGTGGGGAGTAGGAGTCACTTCTACATGCTCTGAACAGACCCGGTACTTGTCTCATCAGACGCTTGAAGCTGCCATGTCATTTCTCCCACCAGACGGGGGGCACACTCAGTGCAGTGTGTCTCTTTTGTCCTCTGGGCATACCCGGTGCCCAGAACAGGGCCTGGCCTGGAGCAGGGGCCCTGGAAATGTTGGGGGAAACTGGCCTTGATCTGAGAAGAGATGGAGAGCTTTTCAGAGGGGAGACGGGGTTCACAGAGGAGAAGCACAGTAAGAGCTAGTCCTAGGCAGGCGAGCCCGAGGAAGGAGAGGGGCTGGGAGGAGCCTTGGAGCTGCTCTGTCAAGGCCAAGATCTCCTGTACAGGAGAATGGACACCCTGGGCCTCAGCCTCCCTCGAGGAGCTGCCGCCCGAGGGCTGCACAGGTGGCCTTGGGCTGAGTCAGGAGGGTGCAGTCCCCCTGGGGCAGCCATTGGCTCCTAGGAGGGGCCGGCCAAGCCTGCCCAGCTGAGCCCCAAGCCCTGAGCCCTCCTTCCAGCCCTCCTTCGAGAGTTCCGCCACCTCAACTAACGTGTCTTGTGTCCCGGCCCTCCCACCACTCCGTGCTCAGCGGGGCGAGAACATTCAGCCAATCCTGAGACCCTTACCACACGCGGAGACCAAGGAGGTAAGTGGGAATGAGGGGCAGCCGGAGAGGCCAGAGTCCCTCTGCACTGGGTCTGGGGCCTGAGCCTCCTAGTCTTTCTTCTTGGCCTTTCAGATCCCTTTTGAGAAGAACTGCGGGGAGGACAAGGAGTGTGAGGCAAACCTGAGGCTGTCCTTCTCCCCTGCAAGGTGAGGCTTCCCACTCCCCCGGCCCCCCTGTTGCACCTGATGTTTCCCTGAGGCAGCTCCTGTGTGCCGGAAAGAACAGGGGGCTTCGAGTCAGAAGACCCCTGTCTGTACTCACTAGATCTGTCCCCTGGGGCTTTGTCCCCTGAGAAATTCAAGTCCTTTGTGCACTCCTGGCAGGAGTAGATGAGGTCATCCCACTTAACGCTTGTGCGCTTGTGCGCAAGCGCTGACTTCTGTGTTCGTTTTTCTAGCCTAGCAGATCCCTGTGTCCTGAAAGCCCCTGCCTGTGACCCTGCTTCCTTCACCTTGGCCCCTGTAACTTTTGCCTGGTCCCACCCCCCAGATCCAGAGTCCTGCGCCTGATCCCGTCCGCCAGCCTCTCCGTGGGGCTGACACTGAGCAACTTGAGAGAAGACGCTTACTGGGTCCGGCTCAACCTGAGCTTCCCCCTGGGGCTCTCCTTCCGCAAAGTGGAGCTGCTCGAGGTGAGCACTGTCAAGGCAGGGCCTTCCCGAGGCCACACTGGTCCCTGCAGCTTCTGCTCCCCTCGAGGAGCCTCAGGAGCCTCGGAGGGACAAGACAGCCTGAAGAGGTGGGCGGCAGCTGGCATGCAGAAGCTTTAGGGCCACGTCCAGCTTTTCGGCCTGATGACCACCCTCGAGCTGTGTGCCTGCAATGCAAGTTTCACCCTCTGTGGGCCTCAGATCCCACCATCGGTGAGGCTGGGGACCCCCGCAGGCTTAGTGAGGGGGATCACATGGAATGGAGAGTGTGACAGAGGCTCGTGGATCTGGTGACCAAGAAGGTGTGCATAGATACAGTAAACTCAAAGTCCCTCCCTCCTAAAGGTGACCAAAGTGTTTGCAGGATGGCCTGGATTGTTTTATTTTGTTTCATTTTATTTTATTTTATTTTAGTGTTTATTTATTTTGAGAGAGAGAGCACAGCACGAGTGGGGAGTGGCAGAGAGAGAAGGAGAGAGGGAATCCCAAGCAGGCTCCGTGCTGTCAGGACAGAGCCCGACTCGGGGCTCGATCTTATGAACCATGCCATCATGACCTCAGCTGAAACAGAGTCAGGAACTTAACCAACTGAGCCACCCAGGCACCTCTTGGCCTGTATTTAAAAGTTGTTTTAGGGACACCTGTGTTGCTCAGTCGGTTAAGCGTCTGACTCTTGGTTTTGGCTCAGGTCATGATCTCACAGGTTCGTGAGTTCAAACCCCACAACGGGCTCCGGGCTCGACCCTGGCAATGCAGAGTCTGCTTGGGATTCTCTCTCTCCCTTTTTCTCTGCCCCCTCCCCCACTTGCACTGTCTCTGTCTCTCTCAAAGTAAATAAGTAAACTAACTTAAAAAATTTTTTTAAGTTGTTTTAAATACAACTTTATTTTTTAAATTATTATCACAGAAATAATACACGATCACCACAGCGTGTTTTAACATACACACACAGCATATTTGTTTTAACTAATGTGGCATTTTGTTCTCCATATGGTTATTTTTCCTCTATGTTTTTAAAAAAATTATTGTGGTAAAATATATGTAATAGAAGATTTACCATTTTAAGACTTTTTTAAGCATACGATTCCATGGCATTAAGTACATTCACAACGTTGTTCAATACATCATCTATTTGCAGAATTTTTCTATCATCTCGAACACAAGCTCTAGCTCCTTTAAGCAATAATTTCCCATTCCCCATTCCCTGTCCCTGGTAACCTCTAATCTACTTTCCGTTTCTATGAATTTGCCTATTCTAGATTTTTCACGGAAGTGGAATCATATGGTATTGTCCTTTTGTGTCTGTCTTCTTTGCGTAGCATAGTGCTTGTGAGTTTCATCCATGTGACAACATGTGTGAATTTCCTTTCTTTTTAAGACTGAATAATATCCCATCATATGGATAGACCATATTTTATTAATCTGGTCATCTGTCAATGGACGTTTGAATTATTCTTTGTACAGCCACATTAAATGCTTCCGTAAGAGGCATCTGGTAGAGTGATTAAGAACTTGAGATCTGGAGTCAGACAGACCTGTGTTCGGATTTCTGCTAGATCTCTGCCAGATTACCCTGTGGTGGGACCTGGGGAAGTCACCGAACTTCCCCAAGCCCTATTTCCCTATCTAATTCCATTCCCAACCAGAGGCTGAAATCTGTCCTCACAGACGATGAAGATGACTGGTTTTAGGCTGATTAGCCCAGGAGCAAGCTCATTTTAAAAATGGTTGCTCACGGGCCCCTGGGTGGCTCAGTCGGTTAACCATCTGGCTCTTTTTTTTTTTTTAATGTTTTATTTATTTTTGAGAGAGAGAGAGAGAAACAGCTTGAGCAGGGGAGGGTCAGAGAGAGAGGTGGGGGGACAGAATCTGAAGACAGGCTCCAGGCTCTGAGCTATCTCTCAGCACAGAGCCCGACGCGGGGCTCGAACCCACGAACCGCTCGATCATGACCTGAGCCGAAGCCGGACGCTCAACCGACTGAGCCACCCAGGCGCTCCCATTCCTATGTCTTCGAACTGTTTGATCCCTTCTAGTTTTTCACGATTTTAAGTACTGTTGCAGTGAACATCTTTGAACTAAACTTCGGCCCCACCTCTCTGAGAATGTGCCCTGGCAGGGACACAGCTGGGGAACATGGCCCCAGAGTGTTGGTGGCCTCTGGGAGCCTTCGCCTGGCCCATTAAGAAGTTTGTTCTTTCTCTTCTCACGCCCAGCCCCACATCCAGATACCTGTGAGCTGCGAGGAGCTTCCTGAGGAATCCAAGCTTCCGACCAGGACCCTCTTTTGCAACGTGAGCTCTCCGATCTTTAAAGCGGGCAGCTTGGTGAGTGCTTCAGGCCCCTAGGCACCAGGCCACCAAGGGGTTATGAGCTCACGTGAGGACGGAAGGGTGCAGGTGATGGTAAAGAAGGGATCACCCAGCCTCTGACCCCAAAGGGAATGACAGCCTGGACTTTGGAATCAGACAAACCTGGGGTTGGGTTACTGGGACTTAACCATTTGGAACTTTGTATCCTCATCTGTGCCGTGGGGATAAAACACCTATTTTCGGGGATAAGTAACAGTGGTTTCTGTTATTACAGCAGTTGGGCGTGGGGGCCATGAGCTGCTTCATGCCCCTCTCCTCCCCTCCCAGGTTGCCATCCAGGTGATGTTCCACATGTTGCTGAACAGCTCCTGGGAGGACTTGGTCGAGCTGCACGCCAGTGTGAGCTGGTGAGCAGGCCCCCGCCCGTATACCTGCCCCGCTCTCAGACTGCGCCTGGCCCTGGCCAAGCCCTTCTCCTAACACTGCCCTCTGCCTTGCCCCAACGCAGTGACAATGAGGACACAAACCTCTTGGAGGACAACTCAGCCACCACCAGCATCCCAGTCCTGTACCCCATCAACATCCTCACCAAGGAGTAAGTCCTGAGCAGCCGGCCAGTGCTGGCCTCCATCCTCAGCCTCCCCGCCTGGCCTCCCAGGGCCCTCCCTCGAAACCCCCTCTTTGTCTAGGGCCCCCCAGGAGTAATTAGAACTGATTCCGGCCACAACCCCAATGGTTTTCAACACCCAAAAGAGCGGAGGCCCTTTAAGAGTTCTGAGTCAGATCAGCTGTTTACTGGTGGGAGAAAAGACACCGCGAATGCTGACCTTACGTCAAACCCTGTGCCAACCGACTGAGCAGCTGGGGCTTCCCCTGAGCTTTCAGCATGTGAGGCAGCCGCGCGTCTCCATTTGACTGATGAACAGACGCGCTCAGAAAAGGGAGGAGCTCATCCAGAGGCGTACAGCTAGGAAGCACTGATGCCGGCCCCCGAACTTGGGTCTGTCCGACTCCATAACCCTGTGCTGGATGCCCTTTCATCTTGGGGGCCAGACATGCTGGCAGAGACTAGGAGAAAGTTGTTCATGGTGGCTCTTGCCCACAGAGAACTCATAGTCAGGTCGGAGAGGCCAAGCTCGTGCACACACAGAATCCGCGCATCTCAGAAGGTTGTAGCAGGAGGGACCCGTGGGGACCACTAGTTGGATTTTCTCATTTACAGAAAAGAGGGCGAAGCCAGAGGAGCCGAGGAACTTTCTCCGGTTGGCTCAGTGAGGACAGGGACAGGGATTGAGCCCAGGTCTCTGGGCTTTTGAACATAAATGCCAGATACAATGATATTGTCTGAAATGTCGTATGAAATTAGAACCAGGAAAGATGTTGTGGGTTGAGGAGGGATGGGGGGGGGGGGTCATGGAGGAATCTTGAACTGGGGTAGGGGCTTGAACTGGGGTCTGGAGAGTGAGGGGATCAGATAAGGGCCAAGGAGGAGGAAGAATAGCCTCTTCGGGGAGAATAGCCCAGGCAAAAGGAAGCAGTAAGCAATGGGGTGGATTTGAAGAGTAGGGAGTGGGGGCGCCTGTGTAGCTCAGTCTGTTAAGCGGCCAACTTCGGCTCAGGTCATGATCTCACGGTTCGTGGGTTTGAGCCCCGTGTCAGGCTCTGTGCTGACAGCTCAGAGCTTGGAGCCTGCTTCAGATTCTGTGTCTCCCTCTCTCCCTGCCCCTCCCCCACTCATGCTCTGTTTCTACCTCAATAATAAATAAAAACCTACAAAAAAAAATTTTTTTTTAAAGAAGAGTAGTGAGTGTGCAGGCCCAGGGAACAGTATGTGTGGGGCCCGGTCAGCAGACAGGCTGAGAAGTGGACAGGCCTGAACATGGGGGGCTTTGGACCTGACCCTCATGGGCAGCAGGGAGCCACTGGCAGATTCTGAGTAGGTGGGTAGCAGGATCAGACAGTGACGTAAGAAGGTCACTGGAAGGATGGGGTGGAGAGGAAGGCAGGGGCTGTGCTGTTAGGCAGGAGATGAAGACTCAGAGGACAGTGGAGACCTCGTGGCAGGGGAGGGGGTGCAGGGACCCCGTGGAACAGGGAGAACACAGCTCCAAAGGCACGTTCACCTGGGTTCCAGCCCTGGCCTGCCACCCTGGCGGCCTATGTGATCTCTAGCCCAGGGGGTCATGCCTATGTGATTGCTGCCTGGCAACGCAGTCTTCCCCCGGCCCGGGCCCCTGCTCTTCTGGAAACTGGGCTGTTGTCTTCTCCACTTTCTACTTCTGCTCTTCTCTCTCCACAGCAAGGAAACCTCCACACTGTATGTCAGCTTCACCCCCAAGGGTCCCAAGATCCACCATGTCAAACACATCTACCAGGTATGAGCCCCCGTGTGAAAAGGCCCTTCTGGGTCACAGCCCAGTTGTCAGCCCCATCCTGAGGACCGAGGCTGCAGAGACCAGCCGGCCACGGCCCTGTCCTCAGCAAATCCAGCGCCCTCCACCTCATCCTATGATCCTTTCTGTAGAGCCCCCCACCTCCACTTAGGCGCCTCCGGCAGCGGCACCCTCAGTGGCTCCTTTCCACCACTGGACAGATGGTCTGTGGGATCACAGCCCTTGGGAAAAGCGCTCTGAGAAAGAACCTAGTTTTCCATTCACTCGTTTAATGAGCCACTGTTCTAGTTTAGGTACTTTGCTAGGTGCCAGGGTGGCAGTAAGTAAATCAGGGCCCTTGACCGCTCACCCAACCGAAGTTCTGTGCCTGGTGCTTTGTATATGCGACCCCCCTGTGATACTCACACCAACCCGTGATAGCCCCACAGGGTAGAGGCCTTGCCACTGGGATTTTACAGATGAGAAACCCACAGCACAGAGAGGCTGAGTCACTTGCCAGGTTACACAGCTCATAAGAAAGGTCAGATCCAAGCACATATTGGAATGCCCCCATCCATGTGTTTAACCTCTAAGTTAATGCGTGCTGTGGTAGCATCTTTGTCATGGGAACAAAAAGAGGGAGGCCAGCCCCTGAGTCTAAAGCTCGAGGCTTTCATAGAGGTAACTTGTGAGAGAGGAGTAGACATTGACCAAGCCAAGAGCATTCTTGTTTTCCTGGGGAAGAAACAGAGGCCCCAAAGAGAAACTGTCTCACCCAAGGCCGCACTGGTATCAGGGCAGACTGGGGCAGGATCCCAGCAGGAAAGGGACCCCAGGCAGGTAGCCCCTTTAAAACCCCAGGCCTGGATATGACGGTGGAGGAGAGTCAGATGCCCATTTGCACCGAGAATGGCCAGTTGCGTTGGTTTCTAGTGCTGTTCACTGGGATGGCTCTGGGTCCCCTAAGGAGGTGGGCAGACCAATCCTTTTATCACCAGAATAGTGGGAAAGACTCAGACGGGCTTGGATCCAAACCCCAACTCCACCACTCAAGCTCTGTGTGACCTTGGGCCAAGGGCTTGACCGTCCATGCCTCAGCTCCCCGCCGTGACAAATGGCATCTGGAATGAGAACTTCCACGGGTTGTGAGCTTTAAGTGGGTTACTTACTCCCCACGAAGTGCTTGGCGTGGTGCCCAGAAAGTGGAGGTTGTCAGTGGCTGAGGCGGGTGTTGGGCTGCGGCCGTGACATTCCTGAGCTCCTGTGGAAGCCTGCTTCCATATTTGTGCCACTCCACAGGGAGCCATCTCAAACCCTTTGAGCCCCTTTCACCCATACACACACCCCATGTATCTCTCTCTTGGGATGGTCACCAGGGCTGGATGCCACCTCACCACCCTCCAGCATCTTCACCTATGCTTTGGGCTCCCCGCCGCCTGACCCGCCTCGCAGCCAAACCCCTCTTGTCAGTCTTGCTAAAGCCCCTAGTGATCTCTGTTTTAACTAAACCTGACATGGCATGGGACATTGGTGATCATTCCATCTTCGTTCCTTACTATTTATTTATTTTTGAGAGAGAGGGAGAGAGTGCAGGGGAGGGGCGGAGAAAGAGAGAATCCCAAGCAGACTCTGCACTGACAGCACGGAGCCCGATGCGGGGCTCAAACTCACAAACTCTGAGATCATGACCTGAGCCCAAGTCAGAGGCTTAACTGACTGAGCCACCCAGGTGATCATTCTCTCTTGCCTGAAGCTGTCCCATTAGACCATTTTCACCACAAGGAGGTCAGCTCAGGTTTACTGTAAGCTCGACGGGCGTGGTTATCCAGTGAGAGTAGTTGACTGCTGGGCCACGGGGGTCTTCTTCCTTATGGTCGCCCTCTCTCCCCTGACTGGTTAGGAGCATAGCTTCAGCCAGACCTGAAGTCTTTTTGAAGCTCTGCCGCATAAAGCTGTGTGGCCTCGGGCAGCTTACTTAACCTCCCTGAGTGTCAGTTTTTCAATCTGTAAAACGGGGGTGATAGTAGCATCTACTTTATGGGGTTGTTATGAGGGGCGAAGAAGAAAGTGCTCTGCATAGTGCTCTGCATAGCACTTGACACATAAGGGCTCAGTCAATGGTGGCTCCTTTCAGCACTGTTATCACCACCATCATCCAAGGAAGGTGATAGAGCGCAGCGGTTCCAGTCTCTGGAGTCCCAGCCTAGGCTAACATGCCAGCTCTCCTACTTAATAGCTTCAGACAAATCAACCTCCCCGAACCTCAGTCCTCCCATCTGTGAAATGGGAATGACAGTACTGCCCACCGCGCAGAAAGACGAAGAGAAATACGTGAGATCCCGCATTCAGTAAGAAGCACATGAGACCTAGCCCGCCGAGTGTTAAGCAAATGGTGACTGTTCTTTTTTTTTTTTTTAAGTTGTATTTATTTATTTTGAGAGAGTGTGTGTGCGGGCGTGAGCAGGAAGGAGGGGCAGAGAGAAGGGGAGAGAGAGAATCCCAAGCAGGCTCTGCACTGTAAGCACAGAGCCTGACGCGGGACTCGAAACCATGAACCGTGAGACCACGCCCACAGCCAAAAACCAAGAGTCAGACGCTCCCCCGACTGATCCACCCAGGCACCCTTCACCTCCTTTTAAAAGTGTACAGTTCAGGGGCGCCTAGGTGGCTCAGTCGGTTAAGCGTCCGACTTTAGCTCAGATCATGATCTCTCAGTCAGTGAGTTCGAGCCCCGCGTCGGGCTCTGTGCTGACGGCTCAGAGCCTGGAGCCTGCTTCAGATTCTGTGTCTCCCTCTCTCTCTGCCCCTCTCGCACTTACGCTCCGTCTCTCTCTGTCAAAAATAAATAAACATTAAAAAAAATTTTTTTAAGTGTACAGTTCAGTGGCTCTTAGTATATCCATAATCCATAAAGTTGTGTGACCATCACCACTATATAATTTTAGAAGATTTTCATTTTTCCAAAAAGAAGCCCTGTACCCATTTACAGTCACTGTCCCTCCCCCCTCCCCCAGCTCCCGACAACCACAACTTTCGTCTCTGTCCATAGATTGGCCTGTTCTGGATATTATGTAGAGGAGGAATCCTACAGTATGTGGTCTTTTGTGACTGGCTTCTTTCAGTTAGTAGTGTTTTCAAGGTTCATCCACATTGGAGCGTGTGTCAGTACTTCTTTGCCAGATACTATTCCTTGGTAAGGTGGGCGGCGTTTGATTTATCCACGCATCAACCATTCCTCTTGGCCACACACCTAGGAGTGCAGTTGTTCCTCTTGATGCTTTGTCTCCACATGTTCTACACCAAATGTATCATTTTCCCCTAAGCCAGCATCACCTCGGTTTGCTGAGAATCCCTCAAAAGCACCCTTTTCCTTCAGCAAAACTTCCAAGTCCGGGTGAATTTCTCCCTCCTCTGTGCCTGGGCCCCCTGCCTCCTCAACTTCCGTTCTGGATTCTCTTCTCTCTTTTGCCCCCGCCGCTGCTCCGACTCAGGTCCTCGTCTTCTTGCAACTGGGCTGTTGGCACCGACGCCCAGCGTGGACCTCAGCCTGCCTTCCCCCTTCTGTCCATTCTGGGCCTGGAGTGAGTGCGTCTCCCTGGAGCCCCCCCTCAGCTGCCTACTCTGACTCGCCACTGCCTAATTGAGGGTCCCCTGATCTCTCGCCCTTAGGCCTTCTGGGCACACAATCTCATCCCAGGTCTCCTTTCCAGACGCACCTCCTGTCTCTCCGTGCCAAGAACAGCACCTCCAGCCGCATCATGCTCCCCTGGTGCTGCCCTGACTCCCCACATTTTCTCTCTCTGGATGCCTTTCCCTGTCTTCATCTGTTCGACTCCTCTCTACCTTTCACAGTTAAATTTAAATGCTGCCTCTGACATTAGGCCTTTTAAATTTAATTTGACTGGTATTTTTCAAGTGTCCACATGTGTTTGTTGAGTGAATAAATGATAGAACCTCTCAAACTGGGCATCTGATCCCTGCTTGACCTCCCTGCGATGCTCATTGGTGCTACGTCTGTGTCGATTTCTTACCCATATCTGGGTCTTCCAGCCCTAGCACAGACAGCTCTTTCTTTCTTTTTTTTTTTTTTAAGTTTATCTATTGATTTTGAGAGAAAGAGAGCACAAGTTGGGGAGGGGCAGAGAGAGGGAGAGAGAATCCCAAGCAGGCTCTATACTGTGTGGTGGAGCCTGACGCAGGGCTCGATCCCATGAACCATGAAATCATGAACCATGAAATCATGAGCTGAGCCAAAACCAAGAGTCGGACACCTAACCGACGCCACCCAGACGCCCCGGCTCTTTCATACGAAAGTACTCAGGAAATATTTCTCTTTTTTTTTAATTTTTAAATGTTTTTATTTATTTTTGAGACAGAGAGAGAGAGTATGAGTCGGGGAGAGGCAGAGAGAGACAGAGATACAGAATCCGAAGCAGGCTCCAGGCTCTGAGCTGTCAGCACAAAGCCCGACGCGGGGCCCAAACTCACGAACTGGGAGATCGTGACCTGAGCTGAAGTTGGATGCTTAACCGACTGAGCCACCCAGGCCCCCCGGAAATGTTTCTTAAACCAAGGCCCTTGCCAAAAGGAGGCTTTCCCAACCTGCATCATGCAAATAATTTTTGCGTCTATCCTTGTTAAATGTCATTCATTCAAAAAATGACTTTTTTGGAGGCCTGCTATGGTAGGTAGGGTGTCAAGCAGCAAGCGGCACAGCCGCTGCCCTCAGGAAGCACGCAGTCTAGTGGAGATACACAGGAGCAGATACACTGCCGTCCTGTGGGCGATGCGGAGTGCTGTGGGAACACCCAAGGGGGAGCCGCCCTGCCCTTGGGGAGTCAGCCAGACCTTCAGAAACGATATCTGAGCAGTATGTGCGAGGGTTTGCCCAGGTGAAAAAGTACGGAGGCACCTGTACCCCACACCGTAAGGCTTTGAGGACGGGCCGGTGAGGTTATTGCTCGCTGCCGGGTTCTCAGGCCTTGGCCCGTGACAATTGCGTCTGGAGTGGCAGTTGGTGGGTGGCTGGCATTTAAGGCTCTGCAGCCCCTCATCCTCTGTCCTAGGTGAGGATTCAGCCTTCTGTCTATGACCACAACGTGCCCCCCCTGGAGGCCTTGATTGGGGTCCCAGGGCCACACAGCGAGGGGCTCATCACACACAGGTGGAGTGTACAGATGGTGAGTTCTGCCCAGAGGAGGGAAACGCACCCCGGTCCGTGGGCGTGAGCTCATAAAGGGGTGCAGATGTGTGGGAAAGGAGTGAGGGCGGACGAATCCGAATCCTGTTGGGCTCAGTGATTTCTGAATCCTCCAAGAGCCAGTTGGAGTGAACTGGGATGCCACAAACTGAGGGAGGGGGGAGGAAGCCAGGTTCTGGCCTTAAGGGGCCGGTGTCCCCTCTCTGCTCTGGACTAACCGAAGACCATTCCTAGGATCCTCCTGTGACCTGCCACCATGAGGATCTGGAGAGGCTGCCCAGTGCGACTGAGGTAGGGGGGGCACGGGCTCGGAAGTCGGGGCCAGGGCCGGTGGCATGTGGGTGTGGGTGGGAAGACAGGCCTCTCTGACCCCTGCTCTCTCCATTCCCGGCAGCCTTGTTTACCTGGAGCCAGGTTCCGCTGCCCACTTGTGTTCAAGCAGGAGATCCTCGTCCAAGTGACCGGGATCGTGGAGCTGGTGGGCGAGATCAAGGTAGCACCCGCTGGCCGCAGACGCCGCCGTGGTCAGGGCGGGTTGGGGGAGGGGGGACCTCCAGGGGTGGGGACTGGGCTTCCCCACCACCTGGTCTTCCTGCATTTTTCTTTACTGCCTCGACGAAAAGCCCTGATATTTACACAATGGCGGATGAAAGAGAACCACGATTTGTTTGAAACTTGCAGGCCCGTGTTCGTGGGCCTACGGATGGTTCTTCTCGGTTCTCTGCAGGGGAAATTCCCCCCAGCAGTGGGGAGTGGCCCATTGGGACGCTACGGTCGACAACACGGTGGCCGTGGCGCACCCCACTGGGACCCACGCTCCTCAGCTTCTCCACGCTGAGTCGAGGTGGGGTGCTGACGTCGACGTTGGTGGGTTCCGGCCCTTGTTGTCCCTGGCCTGACCCCTCCCCCACCCTCCCGCAGGCACCCTCCATGCTCAGCCTCTGCAGCTCCCTCTCCATCTCCTTCAATAGCAGCAGGCATTTCCACCTGTATGGGAGCAATGCCTCCCTGGCCCAGGTATGTCTCTGCCTCCTCAGGAGCCCCCAAAACAGAGCTCAGCAGAGGGGTCTGAGGAGCCCCAGGGCAGAGCTAGAAGAGCTAGAGCGAGAAGTGGGAGAGCCACGTGGGAGGTCTGGGCTCTGCACAAGGAAGAGCTTCCCCCACGGTCACAGCCATCAGCCTTGGCGAAGGCCCTAGTGGATCCCAGGAGCTCCCCACCCCCACTGGTGGGCAAGCAGACCACAAGGTCACCTGTCTCGAGCTGTGTCAGGCAGAGATCAGCTTGATGGCAGCTCAGCCAAGGGTGCCCACCCCACACCCACTCTGAGCATTATGGGAAAGTGCTCGAAGCAGAGTGGGTCGCAAGCGAGGGGTGGCGGGGGCGGAGGGGGGGGGACCTAGGCCACCCAGCTGAGCGGGCTGGCGAGGCAGGTTGAAGAGCAGGAAGCTCCGAGCAGCAGCGGGGAAGCCGCACCTAACAAGGTAAGTGCAAGCCGGATTCTGGAAGCGTGGCATGCTGAGCTGAGATTCTGGGACGAAGGGAAGCCATTTAAGGGCATAAGGTGGGCCCCGTGCAAGTTCACCAGTTCACTCTGGTGGCGGCACGGGGGTGGACCCTGGAGAGAAGTGTCTGGGCCAGAGCCTGGTGGTGTCAGGAAACAATCCCGGCCAGAAATTGCTAAGACCCGGCCATTCACAAGAATGTTAAAGGTGGGAAAGGCTTCTTCCTACAGTCCCTTTTCTCCTCGTCCTCCAGGTCATCATGAAGGTCGACGTTGTGTATGAGAAGGACATGCTCTACATCTACGTGCTGAGCAGCAGTGGGGGGCTGTTGTTGTTCCTGGTGATTTTCGGGGTACTCTACAAGGTGGGAGCTCCTGGGGGTAATGGGCCCCTAGCCAGGCTAGGGCAAGGGGGTGTCACAGGAGTCAGGGCAGAGAGTACAAAGATCAGGGAGCGTTAAAACTAGAAGCGTCCTCAGCCTCTCCCTCCTCCTGCAGTTAAGACTTCTGAGGCCCAAAGAGCAAATGAGACTTTCCCCCCAGCTCCCACCGAGCACTGGCAGAGACAGGACTGGGGACCCAGGGAAGGAGGGTCCTCCCACGTATCACGGGCCGGGCACTGGGACACAGAGGCACGTACCACAAACATTGCCTTTGGGGAGCTCACCGTCTAATGGGGGAGGCAGACAGGAACACACCTGCTAAGGAAGGGCTCCACTCAGGGGGCCTGTATGCTGAAGCCTCACTTAGGCTGGGGGAGTCTGGGAAGGCTTCCCAGGAGAGGAGGCATTTGAGTTGGGATTTGAAGGAGGAGTAGCCGGGCGAGGAGTGCCGGAGGTCAGATGTTCCATATGAAAACCTCAAATACTCCAGAAAACAACCCAGAAAATCAATTTCTCCCTGTTGCACCCCCAGGGGGCTGTCGTTAGCACCCATTTTGTTTCTCTTCTTCCAGGCTCTAATTTTGTTGTTTAAACATCCGTATATGTATGAGCACGAAAGAGACAGAGAGAAAAGTCAGTGTCTGCGTCTATGTGTAGAAAACGTAAATGGAATAAGACCACATATATTGCTTGGGAGCTTATATTTCCCACCGGATATTCTACCTTGATGCCTCTGTGTGTGCCCACAATCAGATCTACCTCTTGCTTTTGCACCTGGCTGCTTTGCTGCTGTCTGGGCGCCCCGCCTTTTATTTAAACGAGATCCCCACTGATGAGCATTTAGATTGTTGGTAATTCATACCTACTCCAGACAGGGACCGAAAAGGGCTTTTATTACCCACCTCTTTGCACACCTGTCCAGATCGTCTTTAGAATTAATTCCTGGTGGGGCGCCTGGGTGGCTCCGTCGGTTAAGTGTCTGCCCCTTGATTTCGACTCAGGTCATGAGCTCATGGCTCGTGTGATTGAGCCCCCGGGGCGGGCTCCGCACGGATGGCACAGAGCCTGCTTGGGATTCTCTCTCTCTGTCTCAAAATAAACAAATAAACATTAAAAAAAAATTAATTCCTGGAGCTGGAATGGCTGAGCCAAAGAACATACATGTTTTGGGCTTTCGACAGAGAAAGCAGGCACATGCTAAGCTCTGTGTAAGTGCAGGCTCTTGCTATTCGTATCCTGGATATTGTCCAATCGCCCACCTAAAATATTGCTACATGACATTTTGATGAGCCTAAAGAACGCACTGTTAAGCTTACAGCTTTTTAACCTATTGCCAGGAGCTGGGTATGGCAGATACCCCGGTCCTATCCTTGGGGGCAGATACCACGCGTCGGTGTGACATGTGTGACTCATCAACATTAAGGGTGCTTTCATGTTTTGCTGAGGCTGACTAGTCCAGAGTGTTCCACGGACTTTGGGCTCACTCAATTTTTGTCTCCCTACAGCTCGGCTTCTTCAAACGGAACCTCAAGGCGAAGATGGAGGCTACTGGAGAAGCTATAAATGGAATCCCTAGAGAGGAGTCTGGGCAGCCAGAGCCCAAGGAAGAGGGTGGGGATCCTGGCTGCCTGGAGCCGCTCCAGGAGGAGGCGGCCCAGGATGGAAATGACAAAGACTGAGGCCCAGGCCTGATGCAGAGGACCCAGGGCTGGACTCAGGGTGCCTCGAACCATTCTGCCTCTACCTGTGTTTCACTGTGTGTCTTCAGGCAAGTCGCTGCCCCCACCTGGGCCCCAGTGTCGCTGTCTTGAACATGGAGCTCACTCCTGCCCACCTGCTTTGCAGGTTCACGGCGAGGCTCCATGAGAGATGGGCCAGGAAGGCTACGGAGGTGAGGCCTTGTAATTATCCGCTGGTCCTGGCTTCCCCCAGCCCTTCTTAGTATCCTCCCCTGGAAGAGACTGTCTGATCTAAATTTGGAAAATCTGTCATCTCAGGACCTAGTGACACTCCCAGCCCTCACACCCACCTGCCCTTGGGCGTCCCCAGAGGCCTCAGACTCCCAGAACCTCGTCCTTTACTCTCTCCTGCCTGGAGTCCAGTTCAGCCTTCCGTTCTGCTGCCAGGGAGCAAATCAATCTGTGTCACTACATTGGTGCTGCAACCCCCCCCCCCCACCCTTTGGCTAAAGACCGAGTTCCCTAATATGCCTTCCACAATCTGCGAAATAGCCTCAACATGCCAGTGCAGAACTGGGCCCCTGTTGCCTTCCTGGCCTCCTCCCCAGACTCCCCACCTCTCTTTCTAAGCTCCGATTACACCGGCCTTTCTCGCTAGCCAAGCTCCTTCCTGTCTCACTGCCTTCACCCAGACTGCTCCCGCTGCCTGGAACATTCCTCCCCAGCCCTTTTCCTGGCTGACTCTCTCAGCTCACGTATAACTGCCTCAGGGCCGCCCCCGACCCCAACCCAAGTGGGTTCCCGTGTTACACTTGCCCCTCATAGTACGGATCATATTGTTACTTAATATTTGTCTCTCAAATTAAACATCAAACACCGCGAGGGTAGGGACCGTACCTGTCATGTTCACCTTAGGATCCCTTGGTGACATCACAGAGCCAGACACAGTGGGTGCTTGACACGGTTTCACTGAACCTAGTGAGAGTGCCTGTGGAAAGATCGAGAAAGTGTTTTGGGCGGGTCCCTGGCATCTCCACCCTTCAAGGTCTTCCCCAGGCTCCTGCCTCCTTGCTCCACAGCCCCCACCAGGACTCATCACACCCCGCTGCGGCCTCCACTGGGAGGCTGTGAGCTCAAGGGAGCAGGCCATGTCTGCCCACCTGGCTCTCAGTGCCAAACACAGTGCCTGCATATGTGTGCCCGATAAATGTGAAAATCTGTCCAGTTTTGTGATGTTTTCATGCCGGTGCCACATTCTGGCCTGACTCAATTAGATGGACATTTCCTTCTCAAACCTTTCTCTAAGGGAGACCCAAACAGTCAGTTCCCTTCTTTTTTCTTTTCTTTTCTTTTTTCTTTTCTTTGCTTTTCTTTTTTCTCTTTTTTCTTTTTTTCTTTTTTCTTTTCTTTTCTTTCCTTTCCTTTCCTTCTCTTCTTTTCTCTTCTCTCCTCTTCTATTTGTTATGCCAACCCTCAGAGACTGACCTGCATGAGGCACTGACATTTAAGTGTGAGAACAGACCCTCCCTGGCTTTTTTTTTTTTTTAGCAACAATTGGTAGGGCCAGACCATGAGGCCCTCAGCATTAGGAGGGATGGGGGGGTGCTCATCACTGTCGCCCTCTTGTGGTCAGTAGGATGGGAGGGCGGGGGTGGGGGTGGGGCGGAATATGGAGTAACTCTCAGGCCAGCTCCGGGTCCAGCACTGGGAGCTGAGAAACAACATTTGGCCTCCCAAGCAGTGACCTTTGATGGCTCCCTTCCGCCTGCAGGGGACTAAGCGAACATTCTTGAGCGCGCAAGGCCCAGAACAGTCTTTCAAAACCTGCCTGCCTCTTGAGCTTCATTAGCACCCTTCTGGTCCAGCCCCACAGTTCCTCAGAAGGAAGACGTAAGGAAGGAAGAAGTGAGGCCCATTTCCCAGGGAAGGCAAAAAAAAAAAAAAAAAAAAAAAAAGGAATATCACAGAACTGCTAAAAGGGCATGAAATTCTCTCCAGGTCTCCTGAAGCTTCTGTTGCTTCATGCCTCATTTCTTGAGAGCTTTGTGTCAGGCCCTATTCTGTGCCCTGCGGGCGTGGTGATGAACACCACGGAGAGCCCTCAGGTCGCGTGGCCCCACTGGGAAAACAGTTATAAAGTAGAAATGTGATCCCAGGTGGTGAGGGTGTCGTGAAGAAGATAAAGCAGGATAGCAGGTTAGAGAGTGACGGAGAGGATCCTCTTACCTCGGTGATAGATACTCCGTGACACGCAAACAAAAAGTGAATATTTTCATTCAGGCTGGAAACAAGGAAATCTGGGAGGTCCGTGTCAGGAACAGACCTGACCTCATCATGCCCAGGAATCTGTATCCCGACTCGCTTAACAGCCCCTGTCCTCAAATACCTATATGTCCTTCCCCGCCTCTGTGCCTTTGCACATGCTGTTCCCCTTGCCCAGTTCCGCCTCTTCGCGAGCTTTTAAAATCTTCCTGCTGAGCCTGGCTGGCTCAGTCGCTGGAGCATGCGACTCTTGGTTTCGGTGTTGTGAGTTCGAACCCCCTGTTGGGGGTAGAGATTACTTAAAAATAAAATATTTTTTAAAGGTAAAAAATAAATCTTCCTACTTCAAAGCACTTCACAGCTTTTTTCATCCCCTCCGTTCCTGGACAAAGTGACCCATTTAATCTCCACATTGTATGCCTCATTGGAACACGTAACACCGATCGTGTGGGCTCCTCGACCTCAAGACGAGGAGGTTCTAGAAGGCAGGATTCGGTCTTCACTCGTGTTCCAACACTGACCCCTTATCAGGGCTGGCACAAGTAAGCATTTGATTCAGTGGCCCTCACGTGTTTTGGTCGCAGAATCCTTTTATACTCCTAAAAATTAAAGATCCCCAAAGAGCTTTTGTTTATATGGGTTCTATCTATTGGTGTTTATCCGATTAGAGATTAAAATGGAGAGGGGCGCCTGGGTGGCTCAGTCAGTTAAGCGTCCACCTTCAGCTCAGGTCGTGATCTCGCAGTCAGTGAGTTCGAGACCCGCATTGGGCTCTGTGCTGACAGCTCAGAGCCTGGAGCCTGCATGGGACTCTGTGTCTCCCTCTCTCTCTGCCCTTCCCCCACTCATGCTCTGTCTCTTTCTCTCTGTCTCTCAGAAATAAATAAATGTTAAAGAAAATTTTTTAATTAAAATGGAGAAAAATGTAACACGTAAGGACACCCAGCCCACACTCCCCGCAAGCTGTCAGAATGATGACATATGTGATCACGTGTCATGCCGCCTCTAGAAAACACCATACTCGTGGCGCAAAGTGAAAAAGTAACATCTTAGTCTCCTTGGGAAAAGAGTCAAAACCTAGTCAGATCTAGGTTGGAGTCCAGGCACTGCTGCTTCGTAACTATGCCACGCGAGGCAAGTACCTAACTTCTCTGGGACTCATTTCTTCATCTGTAAAATGGGAATAATAACTGTATATACCTCAGAGCTGTTGTGAACATGAAATAACACTTGCAAACTGTTGCTAGCACCTACCTGCTTGATAAAGGTGGTGGATAGGAACGGTTTCATTGTGGGGCACCTGGCTGGCTCAGTCAGTGGGGTACATGACTCTTGATCTTGGGGTTGTGAGTTCAAGCTCCACGTTGGATGTAGAGATTACTTTTTAAAAAATGGTTTAGGGGCACCTGGGTGGCTCAGTCGGTTAAGCATCTGACTTTTGGTTTCGGCTCAGGTCATGATCTCACGATTCGGTTCATTGATCAAGCCCCACGCTGGGCTCTGCCCTGACAGTGCTGGGCCTGCTTGGGATTCTCTCTCCCCCTCTCTCTATGCTCCTCCTCTGCTCATGCATGCTCTCTCTCTCTCTCTCTCTCTCAAAATAAATAAATAAACATTAAAAAATGTTTAGTTGTACAGGATGATGTGGTAAAAGTGGCACACTAGACTGCAAGTCAAATGACCTAGTATTGGAGTCCTAGTTCTTCACCATGACCTTGGGAAAGATGCGTGCCCTTTCTGGGCTTGTCCGGCCCCACCCGGGATCTGAAGGTACCTCAGGAGTTGCCACAGGGAAGAGAGGGGTGGGGGCTGAGCAGCTGAGTTCCCCCCCCCAATTTGATCTGCTTTAATATACTAAAGTTCCGTAAATAGCATTCAGGCTGCCTTATCAATTAAGCACGCGGGCATCATGCCCAGGGCCTCCCAGCTTTCAATGGCCTACAAACATGTTTGGGAGTTGAAAAAGAAAACCAACTCCTAAATATGAAAATTAAATTGTTAGGTTAGGCGCTCGACTTCGGCTCAGGTCATGAACTCGCAGTTCGTGGGTTCGAGCCCCGCATCGGACTCTGTGCTGACAGCTCGGAGCCTGGAGCTTGCTTTGGAATCTGTCTCCCTCTCTCTCTGTTCCTCCCCTGCTTGCCATCTGTCTCTCTCTCTCTCTCTCTCTCTCTTTCTCTCTCTCAAATAAAGATCTAAAATTTTTTTTTAAATAAAGTAAATGTCTATAAATGTAATATGTCAGGTGGTCAAATGCAGTTCTATTTAACACATGTAGTTATATATAGGAACTGTATTAACTGCGGGAGGTGGAGTATTTTATTTAATATTGGAAATCATGTGTGGTAGGATGTCTGTGCAAAAATGTGCATAAAGTTTTGAAAGGTCTTTAAAAGACCAAGAGATTTCACTTGAAAAGTAATGTTCTACTTCCAAAAATAAAACTTTAGAAAAGCACTAAACACAACCAAACTGCATTGAACTACATAATCTCTAAGTCTCCTTCCAGAGCTTGCAGAACATAAGAGGCTGAACTGAAATGTGCTTAGAGAAGTTATTTGCTTTTGATAAGTTCCAAGGCCCTGAGGATGGGCGTGGGGCTAGGGGTGAGGTGAGGATATTCTGAGGCCCAAGACCCTTTCTAGAGTGAGGATTCCTCACCTGCCTATGTGGCTGAGCTGCTGGGGGCCAGTGGAGCCAGGTAGATGCGGTCTGAATGTCTCATCTGCCTCTTATCCATGCAGTGACTTTGAGCAGGTCATAGCTCCGTGAACTCATTTTTTCCTTACCCGTGAAAAAGAATGGAAAACCTTTGCAGGGCAATCGGGCCCTTACCGGCATTCATTTCGAGACATTCCTGGAAGCTGGGTGATTCCCCAGGGCGTCACCTGTCCTACTCAGCTAAGGTCAAGGCAGGCCACACTCCAGGATCCCCCAGGCTCACCCACAGCACCGACTCCTCATCCTTTCCTAAGAGTCAAGCGTTAGGAGGGCTGAGGCTCAGATAGGAAAGAAAAGGAGGATGAAGGTGGGGTGAGAGCAGGGTGATCCCAATAGGTCCAGGGGTTCCAAAAAAGAGGCAGCTGTGGCAAATCAGGCCCAGCCTGGGGTGGGGGGGAGGGTGTCTTTTTTTTTAAGTTTATTTATTTTGAGAGAGAGAGAGCAGGGGAGTGGCAGAGTGAGAGAGAGAAGGAGGGAGAGAATCCCAAGCAGGCTCCACACTGTCAGCTCAGAGCCCGACATGGCACTCTAGATCACAAACCGTGAGATCATGAACTGAGCCCAATCAAGAGTCAGACAGCTTAACCGACTCTGCCACCCAAGGTGCCCCAGGTGGGTGGGCCTTAAAGGCTAGAGTTGTCCAATCCTCACATTTGGCCCCATATGCGCCCCCTACAGGTGGGGTCGGAACTGTAGACGATCCCTGCAGTTCTGGTCACTCCCGCTCCGCACAAAGCGATGGTTAGTGGTTCCAGCGGGGGAGAGGCCAGGGGGGCGGCACAGCTAGATGCTGGCAGCCAGAGAGAGATGTTAACACGGGCTCTGTGCCCAGATGAGAACAGGAGCTGTTCTCTGGTCCCAGGACAGACGAGACCCTCTGTGTTTGGTAAGAGGGATATCCCACAAAGTTGAAGGCTTTCTCATACCTCTCACACTGAGCCCCCTTGGTGTTTGTGCAGGATGCAAAGCACGAGACATGAACTTGGGACGATAGGGGCAAGTCATGTCTCCAGAGCACTGGATTGTCAGATTCCGGTGAAACATGGATAAAAGCACTTCCCAGACAAGGCCCTATAGCTTCTGCTGGCTGTGTGTCGTTACCACCGAGCGTCCCCCACCGCCCAGGGTACTGTCCATACACGCGCTTTAAGGACACGTCTCTTTGACCACATAAAGGTTTTTATTGAACTCAAATTCAGGGGCTCCAAAGCCTGAGGAAGACAAGGGAGGCTGGGGTTTGCCCTGAGGCCCAGGCCCCACCGCAGGGTCCCACTCCCCACCCCACTTACCCTCACCCCTTCCTGACTCAACGAGGGTCTCAGTAGCTACCAATCTAAGCTACCCCACTCTAAGGAACCCTCCCCCCTCCCCCCCTCCCCACCTAGCACTTCGCCAAGCCAGGCACCCACCAGAGGGCATGCTGCTGCCAAGGCCAGATCTCTGCTGACCTCTTTTCTGGATCTCTCCCAGAGCCTCCCACTGCCTGCTTGGCCTCTCTCCAACCCCTCTTCATAGCCCACTTCCCATCAGTCTCCGGGGCGCGTAACTTCCTCCACTCTGGCCCTCCACTCCTCCATCCTCCTCCAGCTTTTCCACTATTCCCTCTACAGGTTTCCCTAAGCCTCCTGGGCCCTTCTCTTCCGCCCACTGCCTCCCCACCCCTGGAGGGGGGGCCCCCCAGGTCAGCGGCGGCCGGCTGCGTGGGTCCGCTGGTGGCGGATGAGGTCGGAGCTCTGCGAGAAGGCCTTTCCGCAGTCATCGCACTTGTAGGGCCGCTCCCCACTGTGGACCCGGTGGTGCTGCAGCAGCGTGGACGAGCGGCAGAAGCCCTTGCCGCACACGGCGCACCGGTAGGGCCGCTCGCCCGTGTGGGAGCGCTGGTGCTGAATCAGCGTGGACGAGCGGTTGAAGGTCTTGCCGCAGTCGGGGCAGCTGTAGGTGCGGCCTGGCAGGTGGGTGCGGGCGTGGATGGCCAGCACGGAGCTCTGGCCGAAGCGCTTGCCGCACTCAGGGCACTTGAAGGGCTTCTCCCGGGCGTGGCTGCGGGCGTGCGGGATGAGCGCCGAGCGCTGCGAGAAGCTCTTGCCACAGATGCCACAGCTGAAGGGCCTCTGCCCGGTGTGCACCCTCTGGTGACTGCGCAGGGAAGAGTTCTGGCTATAGCACTTGCCGCACTCGGGGCAGCTGTAGGGCCGCTCGTGGCTGTGGGTGCGCTGGTGCCGCAGGAGGTAGGAGCTGTCACCGAAGGCCTTGCCGCAGTGCGGGCACTTGTAGGGCTTCTGACCAGAGTGGGTGCGCTGGTGGCGAAGCAGGTAAGAGCTGTCAGCGAAGGCCTTGCCGCAACGGGGACACTTGTAAGGCCGCTCGCCCGTGTGGGTGCGCTGGTGTTTGATGAGGTCAGAGCTCTGGGAGAAGGCCTTGCTACAGACCTCACATTTATAGGGCTTCTCACCCGTATGGATGCGCTGGTGCTGGATCAGGGTGGAGCCCCGCCCAAAGCTCTTCCCACAGATGCCACAGATATTAGGCCGAGGGCCCTGCCCACCCCTGGCCCGGCCACCCCGACGGCCTGGCCCCCGGAGGGTCCCGGTCAGGCCCAGGGGATTCTGGAGCATCTCAAACTGGGGTGTAGCCAGTAGGGCCCCTGTGGGCATCTCAAAAGGTGGCCCTAGGGGCAGGGCCCCTGTGGGCTGCTCCCCAAATCCCTGGGTGAAGGAGTCCAAGGGATGGACTCCCAAGGGGATGCTCAAGGGATTCTTTTCCTCTGGATTCAGAAGCATCTCTGCACCTTCCTGAAATTTGGAACTTTGAGCTTCAAATTCAGGGCTTTGGGCTTTGAACTCAGGGTTCTGGGACTCATATCCTGGGCTCTGGGGTTCATATCCGGGACTCCGGGGTTCATATCCAGGGCTCTTGGGTTCATACCCAGGGCTCCGGGGTTCATATCCAGGGCTCTTGGGTTCATACCCAGGACTTTGGGGCTCATACCTAGGGCTTTGGGGTTCAAACTCAGGGCTCTGAGAATCTGATTCAGGGCTTCTGGGTGCAAATTCAGGGCTTGGGGGCACAAACCCAGGGCTTCGGGACTCAAAACCTGGGCTTTCAGGCTCAAACCTGGGGCTCTGGGGCTCAAACTCAGGGCTTTGGGGCTCAAACCCAGGGCTCTGGGGCTCAAGCCCAAAAGGTATCTCTTCGACCTCATAGTCCCCAGTGCCTTCTTGTTGAG
>CM053564.1:21650259-21681548 GCA_028646485.1 Cryptoprocta ferox
CCCCCCCCCCCCCCCCCCCCCCCCCCCCGCCTCCTCCAAGTCCCAGGTGTCCAAGCCCACAGCTCTCTACCCCTCCCACGGCCCAAAGCCCCCTCTCCCGCCCCCAGGCACGCTCCTCGGACAGGCGCTCCCTCCCTCACCTTTGAGGGACCCTTCGGGGCTCCCCACTTCATCAGGACTTTGCACATCCCCGGGCTCGAGGCCCCACGGCGACGCCTCCCGTTCCATCCCAGCCGGCTCCCAGTGCTGCGGCGGCGGCGATGGCGGACGATCCTGCGACCAGGCCTGAGTGCCCTGAGACCCGGGCCCTCGCCGCCCGCCTGTTCAGCGCCGCCCAGGGGACCCGGCTGCCCGGCCCGGGCCCCTGAGGCCGGACGTCTTGACCCTGGGCCTCTCCGGCCCGCCGGGCCCCTCCCCTACCCGCGGCCCCGCCCCCACCCACAAGGTCTCAGCTTGCCCTGAGGCCCTCAAAGGCCCCCGTACGTCGTGGCCTCGGAGATGAGGGTCTTCACGACTCGCCCTGCCGCCCCGAATGCCGCTCCCCGCCCGCGACCCCGGCGTCTGGCCCCCCAGCCCGGGCTGGGCTGCGGCTGTCCGACCCCCTCCCCCTCTCGCACAGGAAGTGTCCGTCCGCGGCCAGTTTCCCCCGCTGGCTAGCGCCACGGCCTCTCTAGGAGCGGCTGGAGGTGGAAACTCGTTGGCATTAACCCTGGGCTGGATGGCCCCGTGGTTGAGGTGGGGGATGATGGGGCGCCCTGGAGCCGGCGGGAAAGGCAGGGGCAGTTTGTGTGCTGTGCCCTAGGTCTCCGTCCATCCAGGAGCCTATCTATCCGTTTCCAGAGCCCTGCGTCCGTCAGTGCCTGTGCCAAGGGCGAGGCGACAAGCGAGACCAAGGTCAGCGAGAAGGAGCGACGCTTCCCGGCGCCAGCGGGGGCGGTGTCTAGCTCCCTTCCCCTCTCGGGCCTTGGGGTCAGCTCCGGCCGCGCCTCGGGAACCTGGACGGACCCCTCGCCCAGAGCTCCTGAGTCTGGGACCTCCTCCCCACCCCCGAACCGAACTCTACTTCTCCATATCGGCGCGCCCACCCCGACTCCTCCTGGCCCCCTCCCCTCTCTGCCCCTCCTAATCTCCACCCTACCCCGTCGGGGAGGGCTAGGATCGTTGCCAGGGAAACAGCCCCGCCTCCGGCTTCCAGAGGCATTGCCTCTACCTCCCAGGGAGTACAGCGATTGGCCGGTAGAGCCCGATCGTCCCGCCTCCTCCCACTACACCAACGGCTAGGCGAGAATGGTCCCCAGGGAACGCGAGGCACCTTTTTGATTGGCTGGAGGGAGCGCCGGCCGGTTCCGCCTACTCCCGCGGCCCGAATCGCCCGCGGGCTAAGTGGGAGGCGCTTGGCGTCTCCCTTCGAGTCCGGCGTTTGCTTTCAGAACTTTTCCCGCCCCTATTTACCTTTCATTCTGTCTCGTCTTTTTGAAGAAAGCCAGGATTCTGGAGACGCACAGCCTTCCTCTCCCAGTCTCCCGCATACTTCCTTTCCCAGCACTTTCCTTTCTCCCACAGGTTCCTGGCGCCGAAGGGGCCAGTTGGCGGATCCTCCTGCAGAAAGGAGGCTGCTTTCTTTACTATTACCTGCCTCTCCCCTTCCACCTACCCCGAAGTGGGATCCTTAGTCCCTGGTTCCTGGATTTTCTCCCAGGGAGGCAGGGATCCTATGGGAGTTACTTCCACGTGGGGGTGATGGAGTTCAGGAGGAGTAGAGAACCATCTGGCCTTTAAGGGACCTAAGAACTCTCCAGTCCTGTCTGACTTGGGATAGCAGCTTGTAGAGGGAGGGAACCTGAGAAACACTGTCCTAGGTGCAGCTTTGAATCAAGGAAAAAGTGACTCTGGGAAGACAACTTAATAGGATCTAATTCTTGTCCCTTTTTTTTTTTTTTACCCTTGCTGCTGAAACTATTTTGGTAGCGGTTCTTGACAATTGAGGAGCCAAATTTTCCCTGTGTGAGTGATGCAAGAGCCATGATTGTGTTTTCTTGTTGCCTTCTCAGAAAAATGAAGGGAAGAAAGTGGTTAGGAGGAAAGATGGCATCTTCCATTCTCCTGAAAGAGATGAGAACAAGAATCTGGAGAATTCCAAGTGGTAAAAGCCTAGAGAAAACAGGCTTACAAATAGAATCACAATTATCTTCCTACAAATAAAGCAGGAGTTCTTTTCTCCCCTCCAGAGGAACAGCTTCCAGCTCCACACCTGTCCTAAAACTTTTTGTGAAGAGTGGCTCACACAGCCCAGCACTAGATGGCCCATGTGGGCAGAATACACTACACGTGCACTCACACAAGTGCGAGACAAGTCTCCTTCATTAGACCCTTTTCCTCTGACCTCCAACCTGCTGACCCACCAGAAAATTTACACAGGAGAGCGGCCGTTCCCTGCAAAGTGTGTGGCAAGGCCTCCAGCCCCAGCTCTAAAGCGGTCCCATTGCCTGCACTCTCCACAAGCCCCATGTGTAGCAGGAGTCAGGCCAGGGCTTCAAGCTGCTCTGGCACCAGCATTTCCACGTGGATATTCAGTCTTACTAGTGCCTAGAGTACCAGTTCTGTCCATGCAACGGACCTTTGAGAAGCAACCAGCGTCTGTCGGCCACTCACCCACAGCAGTGAGAGGCTTTAAGCACAGGGAATCCTCTGATGCAGGTTCCAACATGACCCAGCACCAACTAATCCAAGCCAGGAGTCCACTGACCTTATTCTACCACTGGGTCCTGGTGAGGAAGAGCCGAGTGTGTGTCCTGAGTTAGGGGACCACCGTGTTCACCGCGTCATCGCTGGTGCGCAACAGCACTGGGACAGAGCTATTGACTGTGTGGCCAAGGCTTATGGTCCAGCTAACTTGGCCAACACTCGAGCACAGGTTCTCAGTGTGAGGGGGCTCCTGCGTGAACTGTCATTTCTCTGCATGCAACAGACAAGCCCTCTAAGAGGCCTTCTGTCAGATGCTGCAAGAGATGCCCCTACATTTTCAAGATTTCGGGTCCCCAGGAAAAGCTCAGCCATGGCACAGGCCCCTTTGGGAAGAACAGAGAAAATGGAAGTCTTTGTACATGGCTAGGTCATTCTCTGACCTGACGCATTTTGCAAAATTAAGAGCAACTAGAAAGTAATGTTTTGTTCAGCGCATCATTACCAGGCATAAGATTCCATCCCAGGAGATTCTGATTCAATAGGCTGGAGACAGAACCCGGAAGCTAGCTACATTTTAAAGATACTGTATGGGATTCTGTGGCAGAAAGGCCTTATTTTGAAAAATACTGGCATAGGGGCGCCTGGATGGCTCAGTTGGTAAAGCGTCCGACTTCAGCTCAGGTCATGATCTCACAGTTCACAAGTTCAAGTCCTGTGTCGGACTCTGTGCTGACAGCTCAGAGCCGGGAGCCTGCTTCGGATCCTGTGTCTACCTCCTTGCTGCCCCCCTGCCTCCTTGCACGCCATCTCTCACAAAAATAAACATTAAAAAAAAAAAAAAACTGGCCTCCAGCAGCTTTTTGCTTCTTTGGCTGATAAACATCTTTGCAGATCCTGCTCCTAGAAGGATGTACACAAACATTCAAAAATGTTTAGGGGTCTTTAAAAAAATCAAGTCAATACTTGTCCTTATTTTACATGGTTTGGACAAGCTAGGAATGGGTCATGTGGTCATGACCTTGACCCTTCACTCTAGCCATGTGGATGGGGCTCATTTTTTCTGGTGCAGACAAACACTTCCCTTGATGCACCAGGAAGCCCTAAGAAAACTGTCTTCCTGGCTTAAATTGTTCAGGGTCTGAGCCTCAAAGACCTGTGGTAGCAGAGAGAAAAGGGTGCCCCATCTCTGGAGGCAGTATCCATGCCAAGAAATGAGGAGCTGAGAACAGAGTGAGGCTGAGCCTTAAGTATTTCATTACACTCAAAAATTGACTAAATGGTGGAAAGTTGGGTCACAGGGCAGGAAGCAGAGGACCTGGGTCTGGTGCTGGGGCCCTAAGCAAGCCTTGTAAACTTCAAAGCACTCAGAGAAAGTAGTAATTATGGTACCTTTAATTGGCAAGCTGCGGGCAGGGTCCAGATCTGACTTTGAATCTGAGCTGACAACTGGTGTTGCAGGCTGGGTTTTCCCCGGGCAGTGCCGAGGGTTAGGCAAGGGAAGCGTTGGACACTGGCTTCCCTAGGGAATTAAAAGCTGATATAAATATAGCTCCTGTTGCCAAGGTGCTCTTTTTCACTTCACATCCCCTTTGTGACAAAGTGGCGCATGAGCCAATCCACCCAGTGAAATTTAGGGTAAGTCAGGTCTTGGTGGGATACGATTTGAAGATTACGTTGAAATCAAGCCGAGTGATTATATTCACCTGAACAGTGTATTTTCCCAATTTTCTACTTCTTCCTTTACAACAAATCTGGTTTCTTCCAAAGGTAGGCTAGACAGGACTGGGGCTGAGTTAGTTGAAGAAGGCAAATGCATACAGGCTAGCAGAAGACCTAAGGCCCTGCGATTACTCCTTGGGGTAAAGGTGAAGGGTCATCCTGGCCAGAGGCAGGAATGGGCCCACTCCTGGCTGGCTGCTTCGCCACCTGGACAAGGCTGGACTTGACCATAGAGGAACTGGTGGTAGTTGGAGAATGGTTACAGGTGATACAGCTTGGGAATAAAGATGAGCACAGTTCCCTTGGCTACTAACCCCAAATGTTCCTGGCCTGACCCTTCTTTGCTCATGATGGCTGGTACTTAAAAAGAGGCAAGCTTTGCTTTTGCTTGCCCGGGAACTCTCATCTTGGGCTGGTTTCTCCCTTGCCTTGCTTTGCTATGTGTTTTGTCATTCATCTTGTACCCGGGCTTCACTGATACTGGGTTGCTCAGTCCCTAGTCCAGGTCATTGTTTGGGGGCCATTATAGGGAGGGAGCAGATACCTCCAGAACCCTGGCTGAGACACCGGCAAGGACCTCAGGAGTAGTATGGTCAAGACGGCCGTAAACCAAGAACCCTCGAGTACCACTCTGTAGGTGACCTTGGCCAGGTTGTTTGGCCTCCCCCAGGCTCACTCAAAGCCCCCAAATGAAAAAGGATGGAAAAGCCAAGATCTCTTCCAGTTCAAAAAGATGATGAGGCCCTCCTTGAGGGGTCGAGGGTGGCTGAAGCCTGAGCAACAGGGCTCTCCCAGGGTGGCCCAAGAAAGACTGGAGGGGACACTGAGAGCCTTCCTCTTCCAAAACAGGAACTGCTGGTCACCTGAGAGTCCTACTGTGGCCTGGCAGAGATACCACTTGGTTTGGGGCACAATATACAGTCCTGACAGCTTCTTCCTGACTGGGCTGTCCTTTCTGAGCACAATGGTTCCTCCCTCAGGTGGAGGGAGGAAAATGAGTTGATGGACAAGATGGTACTTTGTAAATCAGAGAATGTGATATAGCAAACATCTGAAATAAAACCTGCTTTTACTTCTCTCCTGTCAGCCTTTCACATATGTGCTCTCTACCTGAATCCTTGATTCAGGAGAACATGAATGCTATACACCAGTTTGCAAACTCAAATGACTAGAGGAACCCAAAAGGTCATGTAAAATGAGGGGGAAACGCCAGACGGAGAGGGCCTGCTTTACCCAGAGACATGGACAAGCAATGACAAGGGCCAACTGATGCCAGTCAGGGGCTGACATGGGGCCTGGACAGCTGTCCCCCGGCTCCGGCCAGGTGCGGTTTTGCAGGAGGTCAGGTCAAGTTGCCAAATCCTTGGATTTTTCAAATGAGGCCAGAGACCTGGATTTTTGTGTGAAATATCCTTTTAAATCTTAACCAATAATTTGTTAACACTTTAAAATGCTGGTTGGGCCAAAAATGATTTTTAAAATGTTGCTGCAAGCCAGATTCAGTATGTGGCCATCAGTTTTTAACTCCTGCAGTAAAAAGACAATGGATAAAGCAAAGTTCTCTTCTACCTCTTAACATGTCTAAGCTGAGAAATGGTCTTTTCTTCCCCCACCATGGATGTCTTGTGGAAACACTTACCTCAGCCCTAACTCAGCAAAGGGGGATTCTAGAGTCTGGGACACTAGGGAGCAAGGTGTCAGGAGATCAAGTTTGTGAAGGCCTAAGATAAGTGGGTCCTCATCCCCCAGGTCCACCTCTTGCCCAGAATTCTGGGACCTCCCTGGAGCTGCCACAGAGGCTCAGGCCCCTGAGCCAAGCCTGGGCCTCAGGCAACGTCTACATCTTCGCCCTTTGCCTTGCCATCTTTGAGACCATCACCATCACCCACACTCCTGGAATATTTCTGGGTAGTGCTGGAAGCCCACAGGTGGGTCCAGGTCACCTTGGCCAGGGGCCAAGGGCACAGGCAACCCACTGGCACTCCGGCCCCGGTGCCCCCCAGCACCAGGCCTATGGACCCACTGGTGCTTGGCCATGGCTGACTTCTGGCCAAAGCACCTGCCACACTGAGGGCAGGGGTAGGGGCGTTCACCGCTGTGGGTACGCCGATGGGCTGCCATTTCGGAGCTCTGTCGGAAGCAGCGCCCACAGTCTGGGCACGGGTAGGGCTTCTCGCCCGTATGGGTGCGCATGTGGCGCCGAAGGTCTGATGCGTGGGCAAAGGCGCGGCCACAGTCTGGACAGGGGAAGGGAGTCTCGCCACTGTGGACCCGCTGGTGCTGGTAGAGAGCAGAGCTCTGGCTAAAGCGGCGGCCACAGTCGGCACAGCCGTACGGCTTCTCGCCTGTGTGGACCCGAAGGTGAGTGGTGAGGGCAGAGCGCTGGGTGAAGGCCCGGCCACAGTGCAGGCAGCGGTGGGGCCGCTCCCCACGGTGGATGGCCCGGTGCTTGCTCAGAGAGGAGGCCTGGCTAAAGCCCTTGCCACAGTCGGGGCAGCAGAAGGGCTTCTCACCCGTGTGGGTGTACAGGTGCTCCACCAGGGTGGAGCGCCAGGCAAAACTCTTCCCACACACGTAGCAACCATGACGCTGGTCTGCTCTTGGGACAGGGGGGTGAGCACAGAGTGGGGGACGGCCCCGGCGAGGGGCCTTGGACGGCTGCTCCAAGCCATAAGGGAGCCCAGCAGAAGGGTGCTTCAGAGTAGGCCGAGCTTCCTTCTCCAGTGCCTCAGTCCCTTCTCTTTGTCCTTTCTCTTCCTTGTTTCTGGAATCTGCTGGGAAGTAAGGGGAGAGCTCAGACTCTGGCTTGTCCAGGTGACAGATAAGCCTCTTAGATACAGAGCCACCTTCTGGACCCACCGCTGCCTCTGGGACTCAGCTCAGTACAGGCAGGGAAGCTCAGAGTGACACCTTTTCCTGCGCTGCAGAGAACAGAAAAGACGCAGAGACCAAAAAAAAAAAAAAAAAAAAAAAGGGAAGGAACAGAGCACCTACATTCTACCTTAGAGTTAGGGAAATGGGGGACGCAGGGACATTTTTGCTGGATCACGGAGGATGAGTGGATGTTTAAGCTTTCTGTCCAGGCAACAGGAACAGTACAAGAGAGGGATGAATGTGGCCGGCACTGACAGGGGATAGGGTCCTGTGCAAGGATGAACTGGAGAAAACAGTGGAAGCCAAGAGAATGGAGATGCCACGCGCGCAAAACAAAACAAAACAAAACAAAACAAAAACAAAAACACGAAAAGAAAGGAAACTGAAACAAAAGGTGGCAGAGATGCTGGAGTGTAGGAAAACGGCAGGAGGTCTGTGAAGCTCAACAGAGCTTCGGCACCAACAAGCGGCGAGGGGCAGAGATTCTGGGAGAGGCGGGTAGGCAGCAGGGTCCCGCATCCCAGCAGAGCCTGGGTCATACTCCCAACCCCTTCTAGGCTGAACCCGGCAGCGAGGCAAGGGCCGGCATGGGAACCTCGGCTGGGAAAGCAATTCGGGGGAGAAAATGAGCAGGGCAGGTGTTGGCAGAGGGGAGCAGGGCGGGGCGGGCCCAGAGGAGGTCCCAGGAGACGCGGTGCCCAATACTTCACCTGCGTCTGCCTCCGTCAGACACGCTCCCACCTCCGGATCCCTGGCCTCCGGGCCCCACAGGTCGGCCTCTTCCTCCACCCAGCAGATGAGGGCTGGCTTGGTGCCTCGGAACCCTGGGGAGGGGGGGAGAACGCAAACCCCACGCTGCCGGGAGGCCGCCCCCCCGCGGTCCCGACTTCCCGGACCTAGGGCCTCCCACTGCCCGAGCCGGCCCGGAGGCGGGACGGGGCGGGCGGGGAGGTGGCCCAGGCGAGCAGGCGGGGCCTCACCGAGCGCGCCCAGGTGGCCGTAGGTCTCCCGCATCACGTCCCGGTACAGGGCCCTCTGCGCGGGGCGCAGACACCCCCACTCCTCCGGGGAGAAGTACACGGCCACGTCCGCGAAGCTCACGGTGCCAGGCCTCCTCCGCTCGCGCCCGGCCGCGTCCGGTTCCCACGCGGGGAGCGGGGCCGGAGGCGGCGCCATGGCGAGTGCCAGGGGCCGGGGAGCCTCCCGCGCCAGAAGAAGCCTCCGGGCCGGAAGGCCGGGAGCGCAGCAGCCGGCCCCTCGAGGGCCCACCCCGCTGGCCGACGACCAAGAGCTGCCGGCCGAAGGGACACAGACCATCAGAAAGAAATGGCGGCAACGCGCCGCGCGAACGTTGCTCCTACGCCACCGTGCCCAGATGACGCCTCCCCCAGGGTCTCCAGGTGGCTTTGTCCTCGAGCCCTCAGCCAAAATGGCCGCGACGGCTACAAGTGCGGCCGAGGGCGGCCGCCTCCGCCTGGCCCACGGAGGGGCGGCGGGCCACCACCGCCCCGCGTCGGGTCCCCGCACCCGCCGCGGCGGGAGGTCCGGCCTGACCCCGCCGGCTCTGCCTTTGTGAATTCCACGATCGTAAATGGGTTTCCGCCGGTCACTGAGTGACAGCAGCCTTTTTCGAATGTTGAGAGAACAGTGTAGCGGGTGAAAGAGCTTCTCCACTAGAAGCTTGTTCGAGCCTGAAGTTCTGGGAGCTTCTATTTCAAGAGATCGTGGGGGCTGCTGGGGGAGAGTAGGGTAGGGTCTGTAAAAAGGTCGGAAGGACCCACTTTCTGTAAGCTTACTCTCCCGCATTTGCCCGGCAGGAGGCCTCTCAAACGTCTGTTTACCTCTAGCTCGAGCCTGGCTCATGAGCTCCTGATCACAGAGCCTCCTGCCGCCCTTTCCCTGCATGAATGTCCCACTAGCACCTTGGACCAGGCACGGCTGCAACTGAACTCATCCGTTTCGTCGTCCAGCCTCCCCTTCCTGGGGTCTTTATTGCAGCAAATGGCACCAAGTCTCCCGATCAATTCTACCTCCAGCCTCCCTCTCTCCACACACTTAACTGACAGCTTACTCTGTATCCCCCTGTGCCTTCATAAATACCCTGCCCTAAGAAGACTTGATCATTTTCCTTTGGCCAGCTAAATCACAGCATTTCACACCCCTCATGGAAATGCACTTCCCTTCAGCAGGTCTGGGGGTCTAGTCTGGAGCTGTTCTCTGCCTCCTTCCAGAGGCCTCCCTGAGGCCTCTGCCCAACACCTTTTATCTGGAGGATGCTTCTCCCCACACCAGAGGAGCTGGGCAAGTTGAGTTGATCACAGCAGAAAGGGGAAAAGGAAAAGGCAAAAAGCCTGGAAAAGGTAAGGGTGCAGATTTGCCCGGGGACTCGACTGAGCCCTAGCTACTCCTAGCCTCTCACACCACTGGACATTAAAGAAAAAAAAACACCCAGATTTCTAAAGGGTCTTGTCATCTGTCAGTGCCCACTCCTCATGGTGGTGCCTCATACACAGGCCTGTAAGAGCTCTGGGAGTGCTGGAAACTCACAGAGGGGTCTTGATGCTCCTGAGGAAGAACCCAGGGCAGGGTTCACACTCATGTCAGCCCTTGAGGTCCATGGCACCAGGGTGGGGGTCTACTGGCAGGTCTCTGGCTAAAGCACCTCCCACACTGGGGACAGGAATAAGACAGCTTGCCTGTATGAGTCAGCAGGGAGCATGAGAGGTACTAACTATGGCAGGAGGAGTTACCACAGGAGCTACAGGCACAGGGTCCCTCTCCAGAGTGCATGGATTCAGGAGAAAGGTCATGGCAAAGCATGCCTGCACTTGGTGCAGGGTGCTGTGTGAGCACCAGGCACTGAGGCTGGGTGTAGAGTTGGGGCTTGGGAAAGGCCTGGCTACATATAAGGACCCTTGGCCACGAGGTCAGACACCAAGCTAGTGTCTCTCACCCAAGGGGCTCATGACGTCTCCCAAATAGACTCCTTCTATTGGTTCCTTCCAAATCTATTATTTTTCTGAGTGGCTGTTGTGAAACACAGTAGATTCAAAACTTAACTTTTGCCCAGTTAAGCCGAAGTCTACTCAACCTTCACAACTGCAGATGGGTCCCGAGCCCCTGGAATCACCCTAGACTGTGTTGGTCAATCGAGGGGGTCACAAGTCAGGGACACTTCTACTTTGAGACCAACCTGAAGAGATACCCTCCTCCAGGGGAGCAGCTGTTACAAGGTACAGGCACCTGGGGACAAAGATGAACTGTCTCCATCATAAGCTTTCATTCATACACTGCCACTGTCTTAGAGTCTGGATGATTCATACAGGGTGACCTGACCATGGGACCACTGGATGCCTGTCAATTGAGAAGAGAAGGTCAAGATTCTAGTCTCCGGTGGGTAGCATAAATGCAGATCAGCAAAAAGTAGTAAGGAATATGTAGCTCGTGTTTCTTGTTCAACAAAACATACTCCCTTCCAGCTGGACCTGAGACATTACCCCCACCTCTCATCTTTCTTTCTCTCCGGCATCCTCAGCTTCTAACCCCCACAGCTGGGCCTCCTGCTCCACCCAGGAGATAAGGGATGGTTTGAGGCCTGGGAATCCTGGGGAAGAACCCAAAGCACTCAAGAAACAATTCTTCATTATTTAATGAAAACATATTGGGTATCTCCCATGTGGCAGGCATTGTCTCTAGGTGTTGGAGGCGTTGGTGAACCAAGATAAGATTTCTGCTTTAAGTTTACACTAAGCTCTAAATTTACACTATTTACACTAAAGGAGAGAGATGTCACCTATTAGCTATGGGGGCGCAGTAGGGAGACCTTCAGGCAGAGCTATAGAGATAAAAAGCAGCAGTTGAGACTTCCTGCATGGGGCAGAAGAGCTCACTGAAAGATGGCGGATTAGGGTCAATAAGTTAGATGCCTGTCTTCCAAAAAACAGATTCCATGTAGCTGGAGCCAATGGGGATTATTCGCCTGTAGGGAGAGATTGGGTTTGAACTGGAGGAGGAGGAGGTTAGCATGTCACGGGGCTTCACGCTGTGGTACAAAAGTTCTGAACATTTTGCATCAGGCCTGGGGAGCCACTGGAGGAGTCTGGCCCACGAGGCTCAGTTGTAAATTTCAGTTAGGCCGATCTGGTGGGGATCACGGGAAACGAAGTCAACCTAGGGCATGAGTGCGGGCGAGTCTGGCACCCTGACTTACGCATCTCATCCGCCCCCTTCCCTTATGAGAGATGCGACACGACCGGACCACACGGAGCGCACCCAAGTAGCTGTAGGTCTCCCGCATCACGTTCCGGCACACGGCCCTCGGCTCGCGCCAGAGACATCCCCATTCCTCGGGGAAAAATTCGCGGCCACCTTCACGAAGTTCGCAGCCCTCGGCCTTTTTCCCCCTCCTCCTTCCTGACCGGCCTTAGCGGGCACCTTAGCAGGACGCACGGCGCAGAGCCAGGCACGGAGTCGGGGGATCCCCACGGGGTCCCCACCCCACGCACCAGCGAGGGACGCCCGGGATTCCGCCTCCGGGGAGCTGGGTTCTTCCGGGTCTAGGCGACCGGAAGTGGTCTCGGTGGGGCCGCTCTAGGACGCGAGAAACAGTCCGTTACGCGAACTTGGTGGTCCCAGGTCTGAGAAAATGAAGGCGCCCTCGGAAAAGATGGTGGCTGGGGGCGCCTGGGTAGCTCAGTAGGTTGAGGGTCCGGCTCAAGTCATGATCTCGCGGTTCGTGGGTTCGAGCCCCGCGTCAGGCCCTGTGCCGACAGCAAGCTCAGAGCCTGGAGGCTGTTTTCAGATTCTGTGTCTCGCTCTCTCTAAAATAAATAAAACATTAAAAATTTTCGAAAAGATGGTGGCACTCGAGCGTCTTCCAATTTTGGAAAGAACCACTTAATAGGGTCTGGTGTATTCCGCCCTCGAGTTGTCTTCTGCTGTTCCGCCAGCTGCCTTGGGAGACCCTCTTGCCCATAGTTAAGATGGCCGCAGCCGCTTCGGCGTCTGTGTTCCGGTTTGACGAGGGACAGGAGAAGAGGCTCCTGTGCGTGAGCACCGGAGGCGGCCCGGGGCAAAAAGGGGCCAGGACTCGGGGCCGCGGGCTTGACGACCTTCTTCCAATCCCTGTCAGAAGGCCCATTCCGGTCTTACAAGAAAATGTATTTTTAGCAAGCTAGTTCATTTTTCAAAAAAAAAATTTTTTTTTCATTTGCAAGGTACAGAATATTATGTGACGCCTCCTCCCATCATCTATTTTTAAGTTTCTTAAATATGCCTCCATGTAAAGCCTGCCTATCTGTGGTATATCCATACATTTGCTGTGTCTTTAACTGAGGACACTGGGCCAGATGCCTTTGGATGCCTTAGAATTCAGCTATTTGAAGAGGAAACTGAAGTCTAGTTGTTAACCAAGGTGAGGCAGCCCATTAGTGACTGCAGGTCTTCAGACTCCTAAATTAGAGCCTTTTCCACCATCTCGAGCTACCTCCTCCAGGCCCGTTCCAGAAAAGCAGCTTAAGACTTTGAATGTACTGACCCCTGCTGACCTTGTGAAAATGAACAGCATTCTCCATTTATATGATGAGTGTATAAACAGTAGATGAGTTACTGAATGACATGGCTCATCTGTTTTAATATTCCAATTGAAGGTGCCCTGGAATCTCCCAAGCGGGGGCTCCTCCAAGAGAACAATGGCAGACCCTACAAGGGCTGAAGTTGGTTCTGTAATGTGACTAAGACATTGATAATGTTGGTTTGGTCACTTACTATATGCCAGACTGTTCTAAGTGCTTCCTCCTGTTAACTCATTTAACCCTTACAACCCCTCAAAGATAAGTGCCCTTCTGGATTAGGAAGCTGAGGCACAGAGCGGTGACCTTGCCCCAGGCCACACAGCTAGTAAGTGGTGAAGCCAAGATTCAAACCCAGGCCCTCTCACTCCAAAACTCATGTTGTAATGCCTCAAACAATTGAAGGCACAATCTCAGCAACCAGAGAGGTAGGATTTCAAGCCAGGTTACCAAGATGCAGTTGTAATGTGAGGTAGTGCACAGAGCAGCAACCTAGAAGGTCAGAAGAGCTGTTTTCTGGTCGTATATACAATTCTGTACTGTCATATAAATGTAAAGAGAAAACAACGACAGGCTCTGGTATGTATTGAAAGTAAATAAAAGGGTATATTTAAGGCTCATGTCAGGACAAAAAAAAAAATGTTATTCAGGTGTTTAGGAGGTCTGCGGAATTGCCCTGGACAAAGGGTGATAGGCTTCACAAAAGGTACTTTGTTACAGCTCTCACCAGTGGGCTCCTCTTGCTCAGGCCCTTGATGGTTTAGGCCTGGGTCACCTGGCTGGTCTCTGGGCTTCCAGCCTTTTCTCTTTCCCATCCATCCGACACTGCAGCCTGGTGTCGTGAAAAGAGCAAGCTCATCCACCGAGAAATCGAGAGGTTTGGGTTCCAAGCCTACCTCTGCCTGTGTGATCTTAAGTAAGGTGTTTAAGACCGGGCCTCAGCCTTTCTCAGAGCATATTCGGTGAAACAGTATTTACATGAGAACTTGTGGAAAGAACAAGCATTCTTTCCCACCAGCCCCTGAAGAAGCTTCTCAGCAAAGAAACTTCTTCCACCCACAGCTTCCTAAACCCTGCTTAAACCGTTGGAACGAGCTCCCAAGAGCTCCTGTCCATCTCTAAAATGCTACGGTCCACCCTGTCATTGCCCCCCTGCCCCGGGCCACCCCAGGAAGTGGCTCCTCCATCCTCCTCCTCCTCGCTCAGCCAAACGCTTATCATCATTCCAGGCTCTTCTGATGCCTCAGCCCCCATATCCAGCCCACAGGCAGGTCCTGTCCTTTCAACTCTCAGTGTTTACCTCTGGCCCTTCTGCTACTTTCCATTTCCACTCTACTTGCTCCACTACAGCCCATTCTTAGGGCAGCCAGAGTGGGTTTGCAAATCAAATCACCTTGACACTCTACTTAAAACCCCCCAGTGATGAGGTGCCTGGGTGGCTCAGTCAGTTAAGTGTCCAACTTCAGCTCAGGTCATGATCACATGGCTCGTGTGGGTTCGAGCCCCACGTCAGACTCTGGGCTGACAGCTCAGAGCCTGGAGCCTGCTTCGGATTCTGTGTCTCCCTTTCTTTCTGCCTCTCCCTCCCCCGCTCACACTTTGTCTCTCTCTCTCTTCAAAAATAAACATTTAAAAAATTAAAAATTAAAAAAAAAAAAACAAAAACACCTCCCAGTGGTTTATATATGAGGTCCTTGGAGCAGTCAAATTCATAGAGAAGGTGGAATGGTGGTTGTGGGAGCCCGGGGAAAGGGGGAGTTGGAGTTAGTGTTTAATAGGTACAGAGTTTCAGCTGGGGAAGGTGGAAAAGTTCTAGAGAGGGATGGTGGTGATGGATGCACAGATGCACACAATGTGAATGTACTTCATGCCACTAAACTGTACATTTAAAAATATTTAAAATGGTAAAAAAAATTTATGTATATTTTATCACAAGACAAAAAAGGAAAAAAAAGGAAAAGAAAAACCACAACCCAGTGGCTTCCCAATACATTTTGAATCAAATCCAAACTTGGCTTGGCACCAAGCCAGAGCCCTGTGACCCACTCCTTTCCCCCTACTCCAAGCTTATCTGTAATTCTTCTCCACTCAGTTCCTCAGTCCAGCCACCGGTGTCCTTTCTTCACCTCACCCAAACTCACCCCTACCTCAGAGCATGGTACCTGCTATTCGGTCTGTCTGGAACCCCCCACCCCCTGCCTGGCCCCCACTCCCAGCCTCTAAACCCTGCCGTTCCCTGGCTCCCACATCCTGCCACTTGACCCATTTCCCCTTGGCTCCTTCTCATCGTTTGGATCTCAGTTCAGATGTTCCCTCTGTACAAAGGCCTGGCCTAAGTACCCATCTGCCGCAGGCACTTTGAGCACATCGTCTGTTTTAGTATCTTTGTGGTGCTTATTATTTACAGTTACAGTACCTTGTCTTACTTAAGTACTGGCTTATCACTTGTCTCTCCCCACCTTTCTCGAAAGTAAGTTCCAAAATGGTTCCTATGTCTGTTTTCCCTGCTATATCTTGGCACACAGAATAGTGCCTAGTACGTGGCAAATGTTTAGTAGATATTTCTTAAATGGATAAATGAGAAAGAAAGCACTCACTGTGTGCCGTATGCCGACCTGGGCAGCTCTGTGCTTGATACACTATGCCTGGTTCCGCTCCTCCCTCTCTGGTGGTGCCTCTTCTCTCCACCTCCACTTTCTCTTTGACTCTTCCCTCTCCAGGGCTGGTCATCCCTGGCCTCCACGCCCTCCCACTCCTGGCTCCCTTGCTCCAGCTCTCCATGCTTGAACCCTCTGGGACTTACTTGCTCACAGCTCATATTGTCAGTCACTGAGCCTGACTGAGTATCTTTTTCCCCAATTCAAAAGTCACCAAATAAGAGCAGCTGCAAGAAAGTCTTGCTGAGGGCGCCTGGGTGGTTCAGTCAGTTAAGCTTCTGACTCTTGGTTTGTACTCCAGTCAAGATCTCACAGTTCGTGGGACTGAGCACTGTGTCAGGCTCCGAGCTACATCAAGCCGGCTTGGGATTCTCTCTCACCCTCTCTCTCTCTGCCTCTCCCCTACTCAAAGTCTCTCTCTCTCTCAAAAATAAACAAACTTAAAAAAAAAAAAAAAAAGGAAAAGAAAAAGTCTTTAGTCCAGTCCCAGCTCCTACTCACCTTTACCTGGGAGCAAATGCCAAACAGATCCCTAGTCCGGTCTCCTTACAGGTCACACTCCGCACTGTTTTACAAAGACATCTTCAGACAGCACTAGTCAAATAGCCCTGCTCCTATTCAAGACCTTTCTATGGCTCCTGAGTGCCTACAGGGTAAACCCCAAGCCCTCCTGCTGAGATCTGTGGACTTCCCAGATTGCTGCATGTAGGACTCTTTACCTAATTCTGTACGTTTCATTCAGGTGGACTCCTGACCATTCCCCATACATGCCTCATCTGGTTGAAATCTTTCCCTTCCTTCAAGGCCAGTTTGAACCACCTTCTTCAGGAAACCTTCCTTGAATCAGAAGACCTGCCCAGGTCTCCTCTTTTTCCACTTCACGTACTATTTTGTATTGTTTTGGAATAACAATAACCACTGTTTATTAAACACTAATGTGCAAGACCCTCTTCTGTATTACCTCATTAAAAATTTTAAAAAAATGTTTTAATGTTTATTTATCTTTGAGGGAGAGAGAGACAGAGCATGAGCAGGGGAGGGGCAGAGAGAGAGGGAGACACAGAATCCGAAGCAGGCTCCAGGTTCTGAGCTGTCAGCACAGAGCCTGACACAGGGCTTGAACTCACATGCTGTAAGATCATGACCTGAGCCGAAGTAGGCCGCTTAACCGACTGAACCACCCAGGCGCCCCTGTATTATTTCATTTAATCCTTACACGACTCTTATGAGGTAGATACTTTTATTATCCAGGTTTCACAGTGGAACCAACTAAGGCACAAGAGAAGTGGGGCAAGAAGTGACTTGCTAGAGACTGCACTGCTATAAAGCAAGTGAGTCAGGCTCCAAACCCGGACAGTCTGACTCCAGAGACCATGCTCTTAACCTCTACTCCACACTGTGCCCATTTTTTATCCTTTCTATGAAACAAATCTCCCTTTGTCTGAAAACCTCCCTCCCGCCCACACCAATTCCTACTCTGCTATCTCTACTGTTTCTACTATAATTCCGACTCATCTTATGGGAAGTATAACCATCTCCTTCCCCAAGCTGCATTTCCTGGTGATACACCAGCCAGGATGGGTTAGGTGGTGCCTCTAGACTTCCTCCATCATAGCCCCAATCACTATCTTCTCACATGGAGCATGGAACCTGAGTCCGAGTGTCCCTGGAGCCCAGCACAAAAACCCACAGACCTCATATGGTGTTTGATGAATGAATGAATGAATGAATGGGATCAGCCTGCTTTATCCTGGAACTCCCTTACTGCCTAGCAGTCTCTCCCCCAGAAGCCACTCAATATATGGCCACTGAATGTTGACGGCACTTTCTAAGTGCAAGGTCACCGGCCTTGATGGGACTCTCGGTTTCCTGCTGAGCCTCCCCCAGGAAGGCAGAGCTAGGCCACTACCCAGGTCTCAGTTCTCACCTCACCCACACCTGAGCCCCTGATCTGTTTTCTGTCCAGATATGACTGCCCACAGAAAGTGGTAGATAGGAGTGCCTGAGCAGCTCAGCCGGTTAAGTGTCTGACTCTTGATTTCAGCTCAGGTCATGATCTCACAGTTTGTGGCATCGAGCCCTGTGTCAGGCTCTGTGCTGACAGCGTGGAGCCTGCTTGGGATTCTCTCTCTTTCTTTCCCTCTCTTTCTCTCTACCCCGCCTTTTCCACTCACACTCTGTCTCTAGAAATAAATAAGCTTTAAAAAGAAAAATAAAGTGGTAGATATCTAGGCACTGTGTCAGTTTCCAGCTCTGCTGCCTTACAGAAGTGACACTTTGAGAAAAATCACTTCTCTCAGAGCCTCAGTTTACTCATCTGCAAAATATGGCTACTGATATCCATGCCTTGCCTCTTTAGCAGGCTTCTTTACATTTTCTTTAGCATAAAATGTCAACAGTAATTCACTTTTTCAACAAATGTTTATTGCACATTTACTATGTTGTACATATTACCTTGTTAAAATTTTAGCCTTCACAGTAACCCTTTGAGGTAGATATTACGAATCTCTATTTTACAGATGAGGGCGCTGAGGCTCAGGGATGGCCTGTGACTTACCAGCTGTGCCTAGGAACAAGCTGCAGAGACCAGATCTGTGTGTCTGTATCCTTTCCACCCACTTCACATCCCAGGCTCCCTGCTGTTGTCAATTAGCCAGGGCTTCACCAGGCCGGGGCAGGCCCCCTCCCCAGGCCTTAGTCCCCTCAGCATTTGCTTCCTATGTAGAGAAGCAGCAAGGGCAGGTTGCTGAGACCCGGGAAAGATCTCAGTTGCACGGGCTGCTGAGATTAACACTTTGAGAAAAGTCCACTCTCTTCATTGTTTTTAGAAAGCCTGAGCAGGGAGTAGTGTCAAGTTTAATCTATTTGAATCTTTACAGGCACTTTTCTTTTTACAAGTTTTAAAACTTGAGGGATCCTCGAGGGACACCCAAAGGATGAATTTCGGTTCCCAAATCCCTGACTCAGGAGCCTCCCTCGGGGGCCCAGGCAGTCCAAGGTCAGGCCCAACCCCAGCCCGCTGGAGCAGCTCACCCGCACTCCTCAAAGATGTCCGGGTAATGTCGGAACAGCACAGGCGGGTCCCGGTCCCCCCGAACCGGAGCCCGAGGCACAGCCCGAATGCCAGGCCTCCGGCCCCGCCGCCCCCCGGAGCACGAGCGGTGGATCCACTGGTGTGCTTCCACAGCGAACTTCCTCTTGAAGCGCATCCCACACTCGGGGCAGGGGAAGGGCCGCTCCCCTGAGTGCATGCGCCGGTGGCTGACCAGCAGCGACGGGTAGGTGAAGCGGCGGCCACAGTCGGCGCACACGTGGCGCCGCTGGCTGTCCTGAGCGTCCACGCTGGGCACCGGGACCGAGGGCTGCACACCTGTGCTCTGGTCCCAGGCAGCGTTGGTGGGCTGCTGTGCTCTTGCCGAAGCCTTTCTTATGGTCCAGTCAGGGTCGTGTTTAGCCAGCTCTTTAGAAGGCTCCTTCCCAGGAGTCTTTCTGGGTCCCTTGGCTCCTGGCCCTTCCTCTGGTGCCTCTTCCTTCTTGTTCGGGGTGCCTCCTGGGAAACAGGAATTAAGATCTGTTTTACAACACATTTGCTTACACCATCTCAGGTTATAGGGTTCTTTTACTTAGGAAACGGCAGAAAAGTACTATCCAGCGATTAAAACACAGGCTTTGGAGGATGATAATTACGGTTTACTTCTCTTAAGAGTGACTTATCTGGGCCTTGGTGTCTCATGTGGCAAATGGGAATCAAAGGTTTCTTGACTTCACAGGGTTGATTGGGAGGATTAAATCAGTAGAAGCATGTTAAGCATTTCGTAAATGCTCAATAAAACAGTAGCTATTGTTGTATTTTCTTAATTTTTTGTAGGGTAAGACTTTTACAGATAAGGAAACATTTGCACAAGATCACTCTGCTAGGGGATGGTGAGGGAAGAGCCAAGTTGTTGATTACTGGGCATTTTCTCTTGTACCACTTTGTCTTGCTTGAGGAATGTGAAAGGCAGACCTGAAGCCGCTTCCATTCCTAGGGGGTTTTAGTTGTTCTTGAAAAAGGGAGAATGAGTGGTGTGTTCTCCAAATGGGACCTAGAAACCAGAGTCTTGGACTGGGGCTCCTGATTCTCCTACTCTGGTCCTAATAGGACTACTGTCCCAAGTTCTGAAAACTTTGTACCGGGTCTGCCTTTCCTCTTTAATATCCAACAATGGCAGCTCTTTAATTCCTTTAGGGATGCTGGCAGTGGGGGTTCAAAAGAAAATTCTGAGAAACAGGAAGCCCTGGAGCGCCAAGTGGGGGGAAACTTGGGACAATCCCTCACCTCTCAGAGCTCCTCCCAGGCTTTCCCCCTCCTCAGGATCCTGGGCGGCGGGGCTCCAAGCCTCACTCTCCTGTTCCATCCAAGAGATGAGGGCTGGTTTGGGGCCTGGGAATCCTGGGAGAGAACAGGGATCACAGTGCTGGGCTGAGAGGCGGTTCTGGGAAGATGGCATCCCCCTGCCAGGGTAGGGCACCTCCTCAGAATTTATGCTCAACCTGGTAAATTCTGCAGTGCTCCTGCTTGAAGGAAGCGGATGCCGGATGGAAGCACTCCCTAACCTGAAGCCCTGGGAATGGAGGTGGCTGTGATGCTGTTGGTGGAATAGTGCGGGATTAGGGCTCACAATCCTCTTGGTCCTCATATCATCTCCCCTGTGAACCCCAGTGAAGGAGGAGGGGGGCTCTGACCCGGGGCCTCACCGAGCGCGCCCAGGTGGCCGTAGGTCTCCCGCATCACGTCCCGGTACAGGGCCCTCTCCGCGGGCCGCAGACACCCCCACTCCTCCGGGGAGAAGTACACGGCCACGTCCGCGAAGCTCACGGCCCCGGGCTTCTGGCAACCAGGCCCGGTCTCCCCCGGTCTCAGCTCCAGGAGCGGGGCTGGGGGCGGCGCCATGGGGCCTCCCGGCCCCGAGCAGCGGCCGCCTTGTCCCCTGGGCCACCGCCTCCCCGCGCGCGGCCTCAGCTTTCGTCGTCCACAGGAAGGGCTCCGGAGGCCGGGGCCCCGCCCAGCCTTGGCGTCCGAACGCAGTCGAGGGCCCCGAGGTAGCAGGGACTGGCTCCTAGGGATTCGGGGCGGGGGGCGGGTGATGGGGACAAACAAAACCCCTCGGTGTTTATTCACTTCATGGCATCTTGGATTTAGACAGCCGGGTTAAGAGACCCGGAAGGTGTCTTCAGAAAATATGGCGACATCCTGGCTCCAGTTGTCTCTGGATTCTTTAAGGGCGCCATTCTTTGATCATATCAAACATGGCGCCTGTCTGGCTTCTCTCGCCTCAGAGGCCACTTGCCCTCAACCACAATGGCCGCTGCAGGTGGGGTGGGAGAGGAGATAGGCGGGGCGGGGCGGAAGGGGAACTGGGTAGAGAAGGGCCGAGGGGCGGAGCCTTCCTGCCTTCAAGAAAGATGGACGGGCGGTAGCTTCCGCCCCGCTCTGTGCCAGCCCTGCCAGGCGGCCGGTGATTGGCCCAAAGAGCAGGAAGAGGCCGCGCCACCAGGCCGGGCCGGTGGAGGGTTGGAAAGCGCCCCTCGGTCCGCTGGCCGTGGAACCTCGGCGTCTATGGAGTTCGGCATTGTGTCCTCGACGGTGTCCTTCCATTGCCTCGTGACGGCAGGATCTCGAATCCTGTCCCCAGCCCCTTCGGGAGACGCACATACTCTGGCCAAGCCCTGGGGTACAGCCGAGTTGGAAACCGGGTACACGTTTACCGTTGGGACCGCCGCTGTGGATCGCGCCCGACTCCTTGCCTCGCGGGAAGGCTCTCGGTCTCTGGACTGGAACTTAGGGGGCGAACTTGCTTGGTGAGGTTGGAATCGGAGTGAGGACATTTTTAATTACATTTAAACTTTTTCCAAGTTAACTAATAGGCATGTTTTTTTTTTTAAGTAATGCAAAGGTTTATTAATGAAAAAGGCAGCCCCCTGTACCCTTTCACTTTGTTCCCTAGAGACTTTGAACTCTGTTGTTGATTTGAATTATATTGTACGTAAGGTAAAACGCACAGCTCTTCAGTGTAAAATATTCTGAGTTTTGACAAATGCGTACAACCGTGTTAACCATCGCCCATAACAAAATATACAGCTTTGAAGTCACCCCTGAATGTTTCCTTGTACACACTTTCCAGTCATTACACAATCTTCGATTGTGGTAAAATACATGTAACAAACACTAATTTATACCTTAGAATTCGGTAGCATTTAGTACATTAATAATATGCAAACATTATCACTACTTTCATCACCCCTAAAGGAAACCCCCTACCCTTTGAAGAGCCACTCCCAATTCTCCCCTCCCTCCCTCCTGTGGGAATCAGAATCGTTCTGTCTCTATGCATTTACTTTTTCTGGATACTTCACAGAAATGGAATCCTGCAATCTGTGGCCTTTTCGTGTCTGATTTCTGAATTTAGCAAAAAGTTTTCAAGGTTCATCGATGTCACATTTATCAGTACTTCACCCCTTTTATGGTTGAATAATCCTCCATTGATGGATACAGGTTTCCCCTGCTATCCCAAAGTAGGATGTTTCTGTGAAATCTTTCAAAAGCTAAAATGGTGTAAAGCAAGAATGCAATTACCATTAACTTATATGGAAAATTTTTTTAACATTTCCAGACCCAAAAAATTACCTCTCTTAGGCTTTACTTATGGCGTAGGACACATCTTACTAAAAGATGCACAAAGTAAATCTAGATCAAGCACAGATACTCACACAGTTCAAAGCTATAGTAGCTTGATGCCGAGGGGCTGAATAGTTCTCTGGAAAAGAGCTTTGGTGTGGACACTCTCGCTGCGCCAGGTGCAAGCTGCCTCTGTAAAAGTAAAAATTCTTTTCAGATTTCTTTCGGTTAGTGAAAATAGGTACTAATGTAGGTAGGTTTGTTTTTTAAACATTATTTCAAATGTTTATTTTTGAGAGAGAGACCGAGTGGGAGCAGGGGAGGGGCAGAGAGAGAGGGAGACACAGAATGTGAAGCAGGCTCCAGGCTCTGAGTTGTCAGCACAGAGCCCGACACGGGGCTTGAACTCATGAACCGCAAGATCATGACCTGAGCTGAAGTCAAATGCTTAACCAAATGAGCCCCCCAGGCGCCCTTTAATGTAGAGTGTTCTTTAAGTGGCCTAATGGGAGGTTTTGAAAAGCGAGGGGACACAGGTATACCACATCTTGTTTATTTGGTGGAAATTTGAGGTGTTTCCACCTTTCGTGTTGCTGTGAATTTTTTCAGAAGGCATTTTGTTTAACAGCTTTGAGATTCAGTTAGCTCAGTAGATAACTCAGGCACTTAAATTGTACAATTCAATGGGGTTTGGTATGTTGCATCATACCAAGTTTCTTGATAGACTCATTTTAGAAATTATTTGTGAGCATCCTGCAATGCTACTTGCTTAGTTTCCAGCCCCATTTCGCTCACCTCTTTTCTCCACGTAAGGCAGTAAATTTGTAAAATTTCCTATACATGCTATGATTATGTTTCCTTTCTGGTCAATGTTTGCTTTTTTTTTTTTTTTTTTTTAATTACATTCGACATACAGCACTGTGCAAATGTAAGGTGTACAACATGTTGATTTACATATTGTAATGCGATTGCCATTGTCATTGTTCGCTTTTAAAATTTTCTAATTGTATTTCCTTTCTCCTTGCGTTATCTGCCCTTTGTGCTTCTTTAAGTTCTGAATTACCAGAGATAGCATCAAATCTCAAATTCCCCTCCCCCCCCCCCCCCCCCGGGAAACCTCCCTCCTTGAGCCCTCAAAGTGGACTGGGCCTTAGCTGTCCTCCAGGGTCTTCTCCGCTGTCCTGGATCGTATCCTCTGCCTCCTAGATTCACAGTCTTTCTATTTTTTAGTCAAGGTGGATCAGCTTAGTGGTTTGTGGCATTGGACTATAGATATTAGATAGCTTTATCCCATTGGGAATGTTCCTGCAATCAGGCAGGATGCCAGATGCTATTTGGTAAGCATGGGGCTGGTCGATGGATTCACCTTCCTCTCTGTTGACAGCAGTCCACTGTCTGGTCTTGGAACCACTCCTTGCTTGGTTCACCTGCCTGCCCTACCACGTGCCGTCCCCCCTCGTGTTCACAAATTACTCATTGCTGCCCGACCTAGTGCCTTTTCTGGTCTTTGCATTTTCTTGCCTTACCTTTGCTGTTTTTCACTGGAATACTTGACTTTTGGTGTGACTTACACTGATTTCACCTCAACAATTACTTGCTTATTTTATAATTTTTTAAACTTGAGTCCTGGAGGGGCGCCTGAGTGGGTCAGTCGGTTAGGTGTCAGACTTTGTCTCAGGTCATGATCTCTCAGTTCACAAGTTCGAGTCCTGTGTCAGGCCCTTTGCTAACAGCTCAGAGCCTGGAGCCTGCTTCAGATTCTATCTCCCACTCTCTCTGCCCCTCTCGCACTTGTGCTCTGCCTGTCTCTCTCTCTCTCTCTCTCTCAAAAATAAATATTAAAAAAAAGAATTTTTTTGTTTTTTAATTAATTAAAGTTTTAAATGTTTTTTATTTATTTTTTAGAGACAGCGCGAGCAGGAGAGGGTCAGAGAGTGAGGGAGACACAGAATCCGAAGACAGGCTCCAGGCTCTGAGCTGTCAGCACAGAGCCCGACGGGGGGCTTGAAACCACAAACCGTGAGATCATGACCTGACCTGAAGTCGGATGTTTAACCGACTGAGCCACCCAGGTGCTCCTCCAATTTACTTTTTAAATTAAAAAAGAGGGGCAGCTGGGTGGCTCAGTTGGTTAAACATCCGACTTCGGCTCAGGTCATAATCTTGTGGCTCGTTAGTTCCAGTCCCGCATCGGGTTCTGTGCTGGAGCCTACTTCCAATTCTGTGTCTCCCTCTCTCTCTGTCCCTCCCCTGCTCACAGTCTGTCTCTCTCTGTTTCTCTCTTCCTCAAAAATAAACGTTTAAAAAAAAAAAAGGGGGTCGCCTGGGTGGCTCAGTCGTTTAAGCAGCCGACCTCAGCTCAGGTCATGATCTCACGGTTCGTGGGTTCGAGCTCCGCATCAGGCTCTGTGCTGACAGCTCACAGCCTGGAGCCTGCTTTGGATTCTGTGTCTCCCCCTCTCTCTGACCCTCTCCTACTCGTGCTCTGTCTCTCTCTGTGTCAAAAATAAACTATAAAAAGATTTAAAAAAAAAACAAAACTTGGGTCCTAGAGGGGCCTCACTGCACTCACTGTGATGAATAGTGTAGAAATGGAGTAAGGAAAAATATATCTTCAGATAGGAGTCTCCTTCTAAACAGAGAATCAAGTTTACCTGAAGAGAAACTACAAAGGATATCACCTGGACCAAAAAATACTTTTGTGTACTCAGGTACAAAGTCATAGATCACTGGTTTTTACACAAGGGAGAAAACTTGAGAATGAGAGAGCTCAACAATAAACTTGGATGTTAACTAATCAGACTGAAACAAACCTTCAGGACCAAAACTGCTCCATCATAAGTAGCTGAGGTCATGTTGTTTTCCCTGCCAAACATAAAAATACAAAGATGCTCTTTCAAATTGTTTTATTGCCCACCAGTATGTTGTTCCAGAATCTCGATCAGATAGGGTTATGAGAAGTTATAATACATACAGAAGATAATTCTGGTTCATAAGTTTTACTTGTTTATAACAGAGTGCGTGTGAATTTTAAGGGAGAGCTAAAGTTTCTTGCGTAAAGCCCAGCCTTATGTTGAAGTGCTGAGGAACGACTTATAATGACGTCTGCAACTTACTGTGAAATAAAATAAGATGTTTAAACGAATGGACGGGATGGACAGATGGGTTGACATGTGATAAAGCGTAATTATAGAATCCAGATTAATTGTAGACTCTAAATAATGGGCATGAGTGTTTACTATAAAATTCTTACAACTCTTTTGAATGTTTGGAAAAATTTTATACGATGTCGTGGGGGCATTCAGTCACTTGTTCTTCAAACTATGAAGAACTGCCAGGTGCTCTCATGTTTTATCCGACAACCCAGTGGAGTTGATGGGTGAGACAACTGAGACTTAGAAAGGTTGAATGACATACTTAAGGCCCCATAGCTAGCTGGGACTGAGCCCAACCTGGAATCCAGGTGTATCAATTCAGGAGAGGCTATGTGGTGAGGTAAAATAACATCCAGTGCCCACTAAAAATCATTTTGGGGGGCTCCTGAGGGGGCTCGTTGGTTAAGCATCCGACTCTTGATGTCGGCTCAAGTTGTGATATTGTGGTTGTGGGTCAAGCTTGAAGAGAAAAAGGCAGGAAAAAACTAGTTAGGTAAATGAAATACAGTGAAGAAACTCCACGGGGGACTTGGGAGCAGGAGCCTCAGAAAGTGGGTTCAGCCCTCATGTGGCCTTTGATTCTTGCCTCTTACCAAGGGACCAGCTTGCCCCTGAACTCAGCTTTGTTTTCCTCGAATGCCTACTTCCCTTCCCATTCCTTATCCCCCAAATGCGTAAATTTTGCCTTTTCCCTTCCAAAGAACACTCTAATGGTCTCTTGTGAGCTCTATCACTCACATTCTTGAAATACATCTGGAAAGTACCAGAAATGAACTAGAGGATCCCAGTCTCCCAAAACAAGGATTGGCTCTGAAAGCCCTAATGGCAGCCTCTGCCACTGATGGGCTTCCAACGCGTATTTGCGCTGAAAGCCTTTCCCACATTGTGGGCAGAAGGGCCACCGGTCACAGTGAATGTGCCGGTGACTGAGGAGGAGAGATGAGTCGGTCAAGCGGAGGGCATGGCCCGGGCAGGGGTGGGGCTTCGAGCCTTTGGATGGCCAGCAGGGAGGTGTGGGCTAAACGGAGGCTGCAGCTGGGACGGCTGTGGGCCTTCTCCCCTGCGTGCCTGCGCCGGCGGATGGCTAACAGGTAGGGGTAAGGGAAGTGACGTTGGCAGTCTGGGCGTGGGGAGGGCTTCTCCCCGGGGTGAGCTCGCCTGTGGATGGCCAGGGAACCCCTCTGGCGGAAACGTCGCCCACACTCAGGGCAGGAGTGGGGCTCTTCCCCTGTGCGGATGGGCTGATCCTGGAGCAGATACTTGCACAGGGAGACATGAGCCTGGCATTGGTCGCAGGGGAAGGGCCTCCCCCCCAGAGTGGACCTGCTTGTGTTTGGCCAGGAGGGAGGGGCAGCGGAAGTTGTGGTCACAGTCTGGGCAAGAGTGGGGTGATTTGTGGGTTGTCATGTCCTTGAACCAAGGCTTGATGGGGCTCCTCCCAGAGTTCCAGTAGAGCTCGAGGCAGGTGGCTTTGTGACTGGGGCCAGGTGGCCTGCTCCATGGTAACCACTCCTTGAGAGACACTTTGTCATGCTTCATCTCTTTTTGCTTTAGACTCTTCAGTTCTTCTTTCTCCTCACTCTCATTCCCGGATCCTGAGACAGGATAAAAGATAAAACTTGAGACTTAGCACGTTCCATACCATGGCCTGACCTGGGAAGCAGCATGAATGTCTGCACGTGTGGCAGTCAGGGGGACTGGGGCCTCATGAAGCCCAGGAAGGTAGCCTGGAGCAAAAGCAGACTTTATCGTCCGGATGGTGCTAACACATGAAAGCTCTGAAAACTGGAGATAAATTGAGGTGAAGCCCTACTCTGTCAGGCATTGAGGGTGGTGATGGTCCCGGCCTTTATGGAGTTTACAACCCTGAACCTATTTACACCCCCTCTGCACACCAGCCATTAAATGATCCCCCTCGGAGCCAGGAAAGGCCATCATCAAGTCTACATTTGGATTGTACTCCAGGTTCCACAGGAAGACCTGGGGGTGAGCATTTATTATATGACTGCAGACAAAACAAGTTCTATTATTTTTTTAATGTTTATTTTTGCGAGAGTGTGAGTGAGAGAGGGGCAGAGAGAGAGGGAGACACAGAATCTGAAGCAGGCTCCAGGCCCTGAGCTGTCAGCACAGAGCCAAACTCCAGGCTTGAACTCGGAACTCAGAACGGGGAGATCCTGACCTAAGCCAAGGTCCCACACTTAACCGACGGAGCCACCCAAGCGCCCCAACACGTTTTATTTTAAAATCTCTGAAGAATGACATTATCGTTGCACTGTGGTCCACATACTAATATCTAAAAGGAACATTTATCTTCATTTTATTACACAAGAATAATCGAATTAGGTAGGTTTCTCCTATCCTTTGGCTGCTCTGACAACTCAAGCGCTATTTTGGACTAAACTGGGTTTCCCAGTATGATTAAGTGGTGCTATTTAGCTGTTCGATGAGTCATTTTGCAGTCAGATTGGAACCTTCTGGAGATAAGGTTTAGGGAGACGCGATGGGGCTTTGGAGGCGGCACTGTGTGCTGTGGATTCGTGTTAGGGGAGAGGCGTCTAAAAGGTGCCAGTACCGGGTCTGAAGCAAAGTACCTGTTACCTGTCCCCTGTCACTGATGACAGCTGCTGGGGTCTCACCCTCTGGATCCTGGACCTCCGGGCGCCACGCCTCCACCTCTCCTTCCACCCAAGAAAGAAAAGCGGGTTTGGGGGCTGAAAATCCTGCGGAGGGGAAACAGTGGGTTCCGCTGAGAACCCGAGAGGGAAGGATGAGGCTGCTTCCTCAGTGCCCCACACCGCCATCCCACTCGAATCTGGGGACATCAGTCCCCCCTTCCCACGGATTACTGGGTCCTAGCTGGACCAGCGGGCTTCACCGAGCGCGCCCAGGAGTCCGTACGTCCCCCGCATCACCGCCCGGTACAAGGCCCTCTGCACGGGCCGCAGACACCCCCACTCCTCCGGGGAGAAGTACACGGCCACGTCCATGAAGCTCACGACCCCAGGGCTGTTTTCTCGTCCGCCCACGCCCGGCCTCCCCGAGCTGCGCCACGGAAAAACCCTTAAGGGCTACCCCAAGAGAGGATTCTGGAATCCGGGGAGACGCTAGAGCTTTCCTAGCTTTCTTCTGAAAAGGTCCTTAACGACCACGCCCCTGCCCTTAACCAACATGGTGCCTCTCCGGCTTCAACCTCCCTTGCTTTCCCGGTCTGCCCTTACGTACCAAGGGGAAAACCGGAAGAGAGGATGGGCCTGCCGGGCACCAAACCGTAGATGACGTGCGTTGATTGGACGGCGCCGGCAGGTAGGGGAAGAAGGGAGACTGTGATTGGTCGCTCCGGAGCGGCCTATTTGAAAGGCTGAGCGAGAAGGAGTGACCTGTCTGGAAGGTGGAGCGCGCTGATGGGGGGTAGGGTCTCTCTCTTTTTAAATAGGCTTTCTTTTAATCTGGCTTTTTCGGGACAGGACCTAAAAGAGTTGACGGTTTGAGGCTACTCCATTCTGCTCACATGAGACCTGTTACGAGCAGATGCTGATGTCCCGGGCTTGGAGGTGAGTAAAAGCTGAAGGCTGAAGACTGGAGATGATGGAAGTGAGGGATGGCCTGCCCCAACCTGCTCTGGGCACTCTGGGCAGGGCTAGCCCGGGCGGGCTGCGGGAATGATTCCTACGCGGTATTTGATTTGGCCCATGCCCCGAGGTCCCAGATGTCTTGCCTTTCACAGACGCAGCAGCTGTAGGACAGAAAGCAGATTCAAAGTCATCTGGCTCCCAAGGTCAGCTAAGTGCTTAGCTAAGCGCTTACTGTACCCTGTCTCAATCAGAAATTTTGTGTTCGAAATACAAGTCATAAATGAGTAATAAAACTGGGAAATGAATCAAATCACCTCTTAATCTGTTTTTCAAACTTTTCCAACCTAGTAGTATTCATGGGAGCAGAGAAGGAAAGTTCTAGGGATATAACACAAAGCTGTCTATCCGTACAGTGAAACCACTTTGAAGACCTAGTCTAGCTTTACAATTCAAGTGGATACGCATTCTATTTCATAATATGGTCAAATTCAATAGAGTGCACAGTCAAAAGTAAGTCTTGAAAATGTTGAACGTTCTTATACTACAAGTGGAGTGTAAATTGGTGCAACTACTTTGGAAAGCTTGCTGTATCTACTAAAGCTAAATATCTGCATGCCTGTCTATGACCCAGCAATTCCACTCCTACTCGCATACCCAGAAGTGCATACATATGTTTACTGAAAGACATGTACTCAAATGTTCACAGCAACATGAGTTGCAGTAGCCAAGAACCGGAAACTATCCACAACAGTAGAAGAATGAATAAATAAATCATTGGAATACTACTAAGAAATGAGAATGAATGATCTAGAACTACACGCATAATATGGATGAATCTTGCATACTGTTGAGCCAAAGAAGCCAGACACAAAATAATATGTGATATGTGATTCCATTTATATAAAGTATAAAACCGGGTAAAACGAATCCAAGCTTTTTGTTTCTAAAGTGCTGATAATGGTGTGGCTGGCTGGCTCAGTCGGTAGAACCTTGATCTCAGGGAGCCCCATGTTGGGTGTAGAGATTACTTAAAAATAAATAAATAGGGGGGCTTGGGTGGCTCAGTTAAGTGTCTGTGCTTGATTTTGGGTCAGGTCATGATCCCATGGTTCATCAGTTCAATCCCCATGTCTGGCTATGTGCTGACAGTGTGAAGCCTGTGGGGGATCCTCTGTCTCCCTCTCTCTCTGCCCTTCCTCTGCTCGTGTGCTTTCTCTCTCACTCTCAAAAATAAATAAACATTTAAGTAAGTAAATAAAGTGGGGCACCTGGGTGGCTCAGTCGGTTAAGCATCCAACCTCAGCTCAGGTCACGATCTCATAGCTTGTGAGTTGGAGCCCCACATCGGGCTCTGTGCTGACAAGCGTGGAGCCTGGAGCCTGCTTTGGATTCTGTCTCCCTCTTTCTCTGCTCCTCCCCCACTTATGCTCTGTCTCTCTCTCTCTCTCAAAAATTAACATTAAAATATAAAGTGCTGGTAATATTGTTTCTTTTCTTTCTTTCTTTCTCTCTCTCTCTCTCTCTGTCTCTCTCTCTCTCTCTCTCTCTCTCTCGGGAATGTTTGTGAGAGGGGGAGAGGGCAGAGGGAGAGAGAGAGAGAATCCCATGCAGGCTCCATGCCCAGCGCAGAGTACGACACGGGGCTCAATCCCACAACCCTGGGATCATGACCTGAGTCACATTCAAGAGTTGGAGGGTCAACTGAGCGAGCCACCCGGGTGCCCCAATATTCTGTTTCTTGATCTAGGCGCTGGTTATACAGACGTGTTCAGCTTGTGAAAATTGATCTGTACACACACTTATGTATTAGTGTTCTGCTTCAATTAAAAAAAAAGTCTCCTTCCTCTAGTCCCCTTCCCCTTCCTAGAAGCAGCCTCTGTTACCAGTTTCTTGTGTCCTTCCTGAGGTAATTTAGGTACATAATGTTTTTTTGTTTTCATAAGTAGTGTAATAAACACACTGTTCACTTTGCTTTCTTTTCTCACTTGGTACATCTTGCAGATTGTTTCATTTCAGTACATATAGATCTGCTTTTTTAAATGGCTGCGTACATAGTGTTCCACTGGATAAAAGTTTATCCAGTTCATTTTCTTTTCTTTAATTTTTTGTATTAAAAAGTTTTTTTTAACATTTATTTATTTTTTAGTGACAGAGACAGAGCGCGAGCAGGGGAGGGGCAGAGAGAGAATGAGACACAGAATCCCAAGCTGCTTCCAGGCTCTGAGCTGTCTGCACAAAGCCTGATGCGGGTCTCAAATCCACAAACCATGAGATGATGACCTGAGCCGAGGTCAGATGCTCAACTGACTGAGCCCCCCCCCCCCCGCCAGGCACCCCTATCTAGTTCATTTTCTGTTAATGGTCAATTAGTTTGTTTCCAGTCTTACGACCATAAA
>CM053564.1:21681648-21808550 GCA_028646485.1 Cryptoprocta ferox
CCCCCCCCCCCCCCCCCCCCGCCCACCGCTTAGATATACTTCTTTAGGCACATATATGAGCATGTCTGTAGACTAAATCATAGAAGCAGCATTGCTGAGTCAGAGGGAAGGCTAGTGTTTTAAGCCTTAAATACTTTAAGCTAGTGTATTAACTTAAATAACTAAACTTTTCTCCCAAATCTGTACGAAGCATATCCAGAATATATACTGTATTTATTTTGTATCTTCAGGCTACCCAGTTTGAGAAGCATGGTTTTAAGGTCTTTCATTTATCCAGGTGACATGGCAGACAGAATAGTGGACCCCAGAATGTCCATGTTCTAACCCCTGAAACCTGTGAATATGTTACATTGGCAAACAGGATTTTGCAGATGTGATTAAGCTGAGTTTGAGATGGGAAGACTATCATGGATTATCCCAGTGGGTCTAATGTAATCAAGGTGATCCTTGTCAAAGGGAGGCAGGAGGGTCTTCTCTGGGCCCAGACCTAGTTTGCAGTGACATGGCTAAAATCCACCGAGAAGGTCAGAATCGTCGGTAAATACAGGACCCATTTGCCTCTCTCAGGAAAATGGTTAAGGAAATGGAAATAAGCCAGCACTCCAAGCACATTTGCTCCTTCTGTGGCAAAACAGAGATGCAGACATGAGCTGTGGGGATCTGGCATCATGGTTCCTGCATGAAAATAGTAGCTGGTGGTGCCTGAACCTACAAGACCACTTCTGTTGTCACAGCAAAGTCCGCCAACTGAGGACTGAAGGGTTTTTTTTAATTTTCATTTGAAACATTGCTTAGCCTATAATGAGTTAATTTATGTAAACAAGGGAGGAAGGAGACAGGAAGATCAGAGTCAAAGAAGCTGTGACAACAAAAACAGAGGTGGGAGTGATGCATTGCTGGAAAGGGAACACAAACGGACAACTTTGGGCAGCCTCTAGAGGCCGGAAAAGGCAAGGAATGGATTCTCTAGAGATTGGAGAACGAGACCTTGCTAACACCTTGACTTTAGTCCTGTAAGACCTGTTTTCAGACTTCTGACCTACAGAATTGTGAGATAATAAATTTGTGTTCTTTTAAACCACTTAGTTTGGTAATTTCTTACAGGAGCAGTGGGAAACTAGTACAGGTAACATTACTGAATAGCTATTTCTGAGTTTTGTCAAGTACTGTATTGGGTATGCAAGCACTCTCCTAGCTCTGAATTTAAGAATTGAAGATCTAAAAGAGAAGCAATACTTAAAGACATTTTACTGAATGAAAGAAGCCTTAGACAAAAGAATACACACTGTAGGTGTGTAGTTATATGATTTTTTAAAAAAATTTTAATGTTTTTATTATTGAGACATAGAGACAGAGCAAGAGCATGGGAGGGGCAGAAAGAGGGGAAGACACAGAATCTGAAGGTGGCTCCAGGCTCTGAGTGGCAGCACAGACCCCAACATGGGGCTCGAACTCACAAACCATGAGATCATGACCTGAGCCAAAGTCGGATGCTTAACTGACTGGGCCACCCAGGTGCCCCTGGTGTTTTATAACAGGGTAAATGAATCTGTAGTGGGGACATAATTAGAGCAGTAGCTGTCTCTGGCAGGATGGGGATGGGTGTAACTAGGAAAGGCCATGAGGAAACTTTGGAGGGTGATAGTAATATTGTATGTCTTGTTAGAGGTTTGGGTGTATGCTTAGGAAATACACACTTAAAATTTATTTTCGTTTTATTCTATATAAGTTTAGCTCAAAAAATATGTAAAGCCAATATTGAGCTCTAGCTAATGATGTGCATGCTGAAATGTTCAGGGGTCATGTGTACTGATGTTGACACATTCTTTGAGATGTATCAAAAAATAAAATGGGACTGGTAGAGACAGGGATAGTTACATGATAAGGCAAGCACAGGTATGGTAAAATGTTAATGCTAGAATGAGGTGGTAAGTATATGGGTGGTCACTGTAAAATTCCTTCAACTTTATTGTGTGTTTGAAAACTTTCAAAATAAAATGTTGGGAGAAAAAGAAAAGGGAAGCAAACTGGATATCCCCCAGACAAAGCATGATTAACCATTAAAAAATTGGGGGGCGGGGGTGCCTGGGTGGCTCAGTCGGTTAAGCATCTGACTTTGGCTCTGGTCATGATCTCATGGCTCGAGGGTTCAAATCCTGCATCCGGCTCTGTGCTGACAGCAGAGAGCCTGGGGCCTGCTTCGCATTCTGTCTCCGTCTTGCTAATGCCTCCTCCCCCCCCCCCCGCCCCGCTCTATTCTCTCTCTCTCTCTCACTCAAAAATAGAGAGCCCCGCATCGGGGTCTGTGCTGACAGCTAGCTCAGAGCCTGGAACCTGTCTTCGGATTCTGTATCTCCCTCTCTCTGACCCTCCCCTGCTCGCACTCTCTCTGTCTCTCAAAAATAAATAAAAATCATTTAAAAAAATTAAAAAAAATAGAGAGCGGGGAGCAGCAGAGAGAGAGGGAGACACAGAATGTGAAGTAGCCTCAGGCTCTGAGCTGTCAGCACAGAGCCTGACGTGGGGCTCGAACCCATGAAACCATGAGATCATGACCCGAGCTGAAATCAAGTCAGACGCTTAACCAACTGGGCGCCCCTGAAGCACAAGTTTTAATCTTGATGAAATCAGTATATCTATATCTTTTGTCATTTGGGCTTTTTGTTTTATATCTAAGAAACCATTGCCAGATCAGAGGCACCTGGGTGGCTCATAAGCATCCGACTCTTGATTTCAGCTCTGGTCATGATCTCGCAGTTTGAGAGTTCAAGCCCAGCATCAGGTTCTGCGCTGGCAGTACAGAGTTTGCTTGGGATTCTTTCTCTCCCCCTCCCTCTGTCCCTAGCCCTCTCGTGCTCCCTCTCTCTCAAAATAAATAGATAAACTTAAAAGGAAAGGGGAAAGGGAAAGGGAACCACCTGACCCGAGATCACAAAGATTGACATCTATGTTTTTTTCCTAAGAGTTTTTATTTTGTTTGTTTGTTTATTTGTTTAGAGGAGGGAGGAAGAGAAGCCTAAGCAGGCACCCCGCTGTCAGCGCAGAGCCCGATGCAATGCAGGGCTTCATTTCACGAACCATGAGACCATGACCTAAGCCAAAACCAAGAGTCACTCAACTGACTGAGCCAACCAGGCACCCCCCCTTCTAAGAGTTTTAGTTCTTACAATTAGATCTACGGTCCATATTGAGTAATATTTTTAAGAGTTTTTTTTTTTTTTTTAAGTAATCTCTACCGTCAGTGTGGGGCTTGAACCCATGACCCTGAGGTCAATAGTCACATGCCCTACCAGCCGAGCCTGCCAGGCTGTCCTTTGAGTTAAGTTTTATGTATGGTTAAAAGTAGGGATCCAACTTCATTCTTTTGTATGTGGACATCCAGTTGTTTCAGCACCTTTTGTTGAAAAGACTATTTCACTTTTTGGATTGTCTTGGCATTTTTGTTGAAAATCAGTTGCCTATAGGGACACCTGGCTGGCCCAGTCAGTAGCACATGGAAGTCTTGATCTCTGGGTCATGAATTCAAGCCCCATGGGCATGGAGCCTACCTAAAAAAAGAGAGAAAGAAAGAAAATCAATTGATCATAAATGTAAAGGTTTCTAGAAGGACATTTTATTTTCTCTTATTTAATAAATTCCTCCCATTTAATCAGTTCTTCCCTCAGTGTGGGGAATGGCCTGTGCTGTGACCTAAATGGAAGCATAATGACTTACGTGAAAATGTTGTAAGGTCCTTGTATTGTGCCTATAGTATGGAGATTTTGGTTATTTTTTTTCCTCCAAAAGATAAAAACCTTTTAAATCCTTTAGCAAGTCCCTGTGAAAATACTGTATATGATAAAAGTGAAAGGTGAGTACTTGTATCACCTCCACAAGGCTTGCTGTTTTTTTAATTTTTAAATAATTTAAAAAGGGGCACTTGGGTGGCTCAGTCGGTTACGCATCTGACTCTTGATTTCGATTCAGATCATGATCTCATGGTTTCTTGAGTTCAAGCCCCATATCCAGCTCTGCACACTGACCACGCAGAGCCTGCTTGGGATTCTCTTTGTCTCTGCTCCTCCCCTACTCGCTCTCTCGCTCTGTGTCTTTCAAAATAAGTAAACCTTTAAAAATAAAATAATTTTAAAAGGTCAATATACAATGACAAAAATATTTGCAAGTTATATCCCAAAGGACTAATTTCCTCATTTAAGAACTACAAATCCGAAGACAAAGACTAGCAGCAGAAAAATAATATAATATACATGACAATTCACATAAAAGAAAATACAGTGATCTCTTAAAGCATTTGAAAAATTAGTCAGAGGCACCTGGGTGGCTAAGTTAGTTAAGTGTCTGACTCTCGATCTTGGCTCAGGTCATGATATGAGGGTCGTGAGTTCAAGTGCTGCATTGGGGTCCACACTGGGTGTGGAGCCTACTTTTAAAAAGTCACTCATAGGGGCGCCTTGTTGGCTCAGTCGGTTAAGTGGCCGACTTCAGCTCAGGTCATGATCTCGCAGTTCATGGGTTCGAGCCCCACATGGGGCTCTGTGTGGACAGCTCAGAGCCTGAAGCCTGCTTCAGATTCTGTGTCTCCCTCTCTTGCTGCTCCTCCCCCACTCCTGCTTTGTCACTCTCTCTCAAAAGTAAATAAACATTAAAAAAATTTGTAATAAAATAAAAAGTCACTCAGAGGAACACAAATTAAAATTGCATGATAGTATTTTTCCCCTATCAGATGAGCAAGGATCAAAAAGTTTGCTGGGGAGGGTGCCTGGGTGGCTCAGTCAGTTAAGCATCTGACTCTTTTTTTCTTTTTTATATTAAAAAAAACTGTTTTAAATGTTTATTTATTTTTGAGAGAGACAGACAGAGTTCGAGCAGGAGAGGAGCAGAGAGAGAGGGAGACACAGACTCCCAGCTGTCAGCACAGAGTTGGACTTGGGCCTTGAACTCACAGACCAGATCATGACCTGGTGGGATGCTTAACCAACTGAGCCACAGAGGTGTTCCAAGTGTCTGACTCTTGATTTCAGCTCAGGTCATGATCTCACAGTTTTTTGAGTTCGAGCTCCAAATCAGGCTCTGCACTGATGGGGTGGAGACTGCTTGGGATTGTCTCTCTCCCTCTCTCTCTGCCCCTCCCCTCCACTCATTTTTTCTCTCTCTCAAAATTAATTAATTAATTAAAAAAATAAGTTTGCTGGGGCACCTGGCTGGCTCAGTCAGTGGAGCGTGCAACTCTTGACCTCCAGGTTGTGGGTTCAAGCCCCATGTTGGGTGTAGCAATAACTTAAAAAATTATAACATCTTAAAAAAAAAAAAAGTTTGCTGACATTCCTGTCCCAAAATAATCCCCCTCATCACTTCCATCCTCTCATCCTGCACTGATCGCTTCCTGACATTTTTTTCTTTAGCCTCGAATCCCCCATGAGGGCAAAGACATCACATGGCCTGTAGTAGTGGCCCAAAATATCTGTTGAATGAAGCAATGAATGATGCACTGTGTTTTCACAGGTGGTAGAGGCACTTTCACATATTTCTGATGGGAGTGTAAATTCATACAGCCTCCTCGGAAAGCAATCTGGTCATAACTATAAAAATTGCAAGTACAACATTCATGTATTTGTTTACTTTTTAATGGGTACATAGTGTCTGGGATGATGAAGCAGTTCTGGAAACAGTGGCAGGTTATAAAACATTGTGAATGTACTTAATGACACCGAATTGTGTACTTAAAAATGGTTAAAATGGTAAATTTTATGTATATTTTACCACAAAAACCCACAATTTTGTAACTTCCACAGTAATTTAAGAGACCAACTTATTTTGCTTCCAAAACTTATCTCTTGAACACCATTTATAAATTTGTGCAAAGTATCCTGTGAATATAGTATTTTATTTGCAGGAATGACTCCTGATTAGCGGCAGACGGGACCAGGAACACAGACTTCCAACGTGGCCACAGCTACAGGTAACATTACCTGATCCTGTTGTGAAATTTTGTTTTGTTTTGTTTTGTTTTTATTTTGAGAGAGAGGAGGGAGCCAGCATGAGTGAGGGAGGGGCAGAGAGAAAGAATCCCAAGCAGGCTCCACCCTGTCACCACATAGAGCCTGACGCGGGGACTTGGGGCTCAAACTCAAGAAAGCGTGAGATCATGACCTGAGCCAAAATCAAGAGTCAGATGCCTAACCAACTGAGCCATCCAGGCGCCCCTGTTGTGATATCTTTCATTTTAGTTGCTCCTGTCCCTTTCACAGATGTGTTGACAGTCACTTTCAACTCTGCATGTCAGGATTTCCTGCTCTTGCTTTTAATGGCCTCTTCCAAACCAGTACCTTCTCCATGTTTATGGTTAAGCTTTAACTCGCAGGAGAATTATGATAACTTTTTTGCACTTTTGTTTCTTGATTAATTGTTCTTGGAATTTGGGGAAATGTGTACATTTCACAAGAAACACAGAAGGAGTTCCTACGTGTACACACTAGAAGGAACCACAGGAGGCACCAGGAACACTAGAGGAATATGGGGCATGAAAGCTAAGTTACAAAAGCGCTCCAGTAGGAAAACTAAGGTAAAAAAGATAAAAACTAACTTGTTGATTTGCTGAGTCATCAAGGCATCTTAAAGGATAGTTGCTGTGATGTAGTACCTTGTATAGCAGCTAGCTTTGGAGTCAGACCTGGCTTGGAAATCCTGGCCCTTAGATTTACCAGATAAGTGATCCTAGTCAAGTTACTTAATGTATCACTGAGCCTCAGTTTCCTCCTCTATTAAAGGGAAATAATACCTACCATCAGGTGTGCAATTTAAGGTTACCCTACTTGCAAAGTAAAAAATTCGGCTGTTATCGTTTCATGGATGCTGCCCGAAGACAAGAGACTCCAATGTCAGAGACGAAAGACCTTATTCATGGCACAAGTCACCTGAGCATCACCTATGCATTGGTTCTTTTGCCTCCTAAGCTCCACAGAGACAACATGGAGGGGCCCGATAGATGCTAGGCACACAGAGTTGCACTGTGAGGGAGGAGCAATGAGCTTGGAGAACCTGGCATTTTATGGTAAGTAGTAAGCAAGATGCTCTTTGTTCCATATAGAGATACTGTTTCTCCCTCACGGTTGCTTCATGCAAACATAACCCTAAGAAATGGCTGGGGAAAGAGTGAAAGAATGGTCAGGGCCTTGCATTCTTCCTCCCTCCCTCGCTCCCTCCCTTCTTTCTTTACTCCAGTTTGTAGCTTATTAAAGCAAAAAGATACAGATTAAAATCAGCAAAGGCAAAGGGTACATGGAGCAAAGCCCAGGAGAAACCAGGCACAAACTTAGAAATTTCCAGGTGTCCTTGTCCAGTAGAGTTACAGAGATGCACTTTATTCCCCCAACAATGATTTGTGACAATATATGTGAACCGTTGCCAACTAGAGAAACTCACCCCAGCCCTGGTGTCTAGGGTTTTTATGGCGGGGGGAGGGGGGTGTCCAGTCATACAGACATGGAGTATCTGCATGATTGACCTCAGCTACTCAGACTCAGCCCCCCAGAGCAAAAACAGGCATTTATCATAAACTACATTATTAGGATAAACTCATCTGGTCAGACTGGTAGTGTGACTGAAGGCTTCCAGCATGCAAAACACCCTAATCAGCCAAAATATTACAAGGGTTCAGAATGTATCTCACAGGAGTGAGCCAAGTACCAGTCCTGAATGTGAACTTTCTTTGGAATGTGCAGGGTTGAAGCAACGTAGGCCTGCTGAGTCAACCCTTTGCTACACACACCTGAACTCCCTGCGTCCACCATGCCTGGTGAACTAACACTCATGTTTTGGATCCCCGAGAATTAGAAAGTGTCTAGATCCAGTCTCCAACAATCCCTGAAAACTCTAGTTATGTCCCCTTTTCCTGGGCCCTGCAACCCTGGGAAATGGCTGCAGGTACATTTGGAAAAGTCTAGAAGGAAGATAACAGCATGTTTTTGGCAGTGTAACAACTTCTCCTCATTCAAAAGGCTCTAAGTCTGAATTGGCTTGTCTGAGAATTTGTCGAAGGGAGGGCCTTGCATTTTTGGCGTAGTCAGCAGGATGTGGGGCAATGTCAGAGACACATCGTGGAGCATCTAATGTCTACTCGAAGGGGTTCTCATACAAATTAGACTGGAGTGTGTAAGGTGCTTAACACAGTATATGGCACATCATTAAATGCTCACTCAACAAAGTAGCTAGAATACCTTTGCAGTAGGCCGAAGAATAGAACGAACATAGGCTACCGTTTCAAGAAATTTAGCTGAGGGGCGCCTGGCTGGCTCAGTTGGTACAGCATGCATGCAACTCTTGATCCTGGGGTTGTGAGTTATTACTTAAAAATAAAATCTTAAAAAAAAATCGTTTAGCACGTTTAAAGACTGGCATGTGTGTGTTCTAGAAAGGAGAGGGACTCTGAAACCATAAAATTAAGAAGAGAGACACAGAAGAACAGATGTAGCAAAGTCCCTGAGAGGGCAGTAGATGAAATCTAAGGACAGCTATGTTGGCGAGCATGGTGCATAAGGGAGTCCCCTGAGGTGGTCCCTGGAAGCAAGTAAATACTTGTGGTCAACACTGGTAAATGTGGGGTCAGTGGGGAGTGGGATGTTAAGAGTTCCTACTTGAAACCATGTGAAGGTGAAGATAGAGGGAAGACTTAAGTAATAATGAAGGCTCAATTGAGGTTGGAGATCAGGAAAGGCGTCATGATGGCTTTCAGCAACACGGCGATTTTTTCTTCACAGCTCGTACATAGACATGAAGGCAGATGGGAGGTAAATTCATCTTGGGACTGTGAATCCGTTCACTCTTTGGTTGCAAGTAACAGAAACCCACACTACCTGAAACAGAAGGGGAAGTTTATTGGAAGGATACTGGGATCTCCCACTGAAAACAGGGCCAGGATCACAGCTGGTCAATGGAATGGACCCTGGGACTGAAGTGCTTTAGGGAACCTAGTAAGTTGTCGCTCATCTCAGCCCTCCAGAGACCACACACTGGAACTTGGTCACCAGTGGCTTCCAAGTTTTATGAGTTACAATCCAGGCCCAAAGTTACAAAATTCCTAGGTAAAGAGAGTTGGGTCAGCCTGATGATAAAAAGTAGGCAGTATAGACAGTTATAGGACAGAGCTAGGCAGACATTCTGATAGCCCTCTGTGCTGACAGCTCACAGCCTAGAGGCCACTTCAGATTCTGTGTCTCCTTCTCTCTCTGCCCCTCTCCTGCACTCTCTCAGAAATAAACATTAAAAAAACAAAACAAAAACGTAAAAATGTCTACTCAGTCAAGGACCTACACTTATATTTTATAAATAGTAATTCCACAAGGAACATAATTCATTTATCAGACATTTTAATGAGACCCAATCTGGTATGACCCCTGTCTTGGGGTAGCTCATCCATTCATCCAAGGAGAAACAGTTACAATGCAACTTGCTAAATACCAGAACAGAGGTAATTACAAACCCTGTTCCCCAGCTGCTCCCCCACCTTGGGGCTGAGATGAGGAGAGCCAAAAGAACAAACAATAGGGGTAGGAACATGACCCACTCCAGCCGTTGGAATAGGAGAGAAGTCATATTTGGAAATTCCAATTTGGTGCAGCTACCCAAGGCAAAGTGGTAGGCCTTGTTCATTTAATGCAGTAAAGCTTTACTGAGCATCTACTCAGGGGTGGGCACCAGCACACATATCAAAGATTAAGACATCGCTGCTGCTGCTTTGGGGAGCTCATGTGAAGAAGGCAGGCATGAACACAACCTGATGACTGTAGACTCTTCCCGCTCTGTATTCAATTAATTTTCTAGTCTCCTCAAATGGCCTCACCCCATTTTATGAAAAATGTTGACTGAGGACTCGTGGAAGGGTCTGTGCTGATGTCTCCTTATTCTGATAAGAAATCAGCGAGGAGCGAGACCCAGATCTCAAGGATTTTCCAGCCACTGGCTGCCTGGAACAAATCCAAATCCACTGCATAAAGTTCAAGCTGGTTGCAGTTTTGCCTCTTGCTGTTAGACCATAGCTCCCCTGCTTTTCCTTAAAATCAGTCTTCTCCCAAAGCTCACTTTGCCTATGTCCTGGACCCAGCTTGAACCAATTTTTCAAACACAGGGTGCAGAAGACTCAGCTTCACAGTATGTGGTTTAAAAAAAAAAAAAAAAAAAAAAAAGCTTAGGTATTTAGGGGTCTGCCACCAAGTGAAGCCCTGGTGCAGTGCCACCACCCCTGAATCCAGTGCAATGTAGAGCCGCTGAGACAAGTACAGACCAAGGAGGTGTACAGCGTACACTGTGGTGCCGGCTTTAAAAGGACCATTGAAAACCCAGCACCTGTTTGGAGAGAAAGACGAAACCGTCTTTACGGAATGATTGACCAAATAATGCTGTTTAACCTGAAAATGTGGGGCAAAGCAGTTGTGATAGAATTATCGGAAATGCTGTCACATAGATGAAGTATTACATATTCTGGGCAAGGCTTACAGGGAAGGAGAATGTGATCCTGAACATCCTTCTGAAGATCAGAGCAATCCCACAATGAAATGACCTGCCTTGTGAGGTAGGAAGCTCCCTGTCAAGGGAGGTTTTAAAGCAAGGGTTAAAAAAAACCACTTGGCAGGAGTGTTGCGAAAAGAGGGCTAACTCAGGTTTGTTTTAACCACATACGGAGGACGGGGCAGAGTATGGGATTGTCCTGACTGTGCAAGGGGACAGGTAACCCCCTGTGTGCACAGACTAGAAAAGCAAAAGCCAACACAGCTCCTAAAATAGACGGGAGAACTTTCAGCCCTGATACCCACACACAGAGAAATTCTTTCAGGATAGGGTAGCCGGGAAACGACCAAATGATGTCACCTCTCCTAACGGGACTCTCCGTTCTAGACACACCCGGTAAGGCAGACAGTGTGGTGGAATATAGGAAAGTTCAGCTCTCTGCGGCAGGGAACCTGGGTTTCTGATCTCACTGTGCCCTGGATGACCTGGGGCTTCTCCTTCCCTTCTCCGGGCCCCTCCATGAAGTGAAATGAACTGTCACAGTCCTTCCCATACTACAGGGCGGTGCCCTTCTGGCTGGCGCCCCCTATAGCAGACCGAGCGCTACAGTTTTGGGCCCTGGGGCTACACTTGTGGACGGCCAGAGACCACCTCTGGCGGAAGCAACGGCCACACTCCAGGCAGGGGAAGGGCTTCTCCCCGGTGTGCAGGAGTTGGTGCTGGGCCAGGTGGCTCCACTGGGCAAAGCGCTTGGAGCACAGGTCGCAGGCGTAGGGCCGCTCTCCCGAGTGGACGCGCCGGTGGCTGGCCAGGAGCGAGGGGTAGGCAAAGCGGCGGCCACAGTCCTCGCACGCGTGCAGCTTCTCCTCGGTGTGCGTGCTGCGGTGTATGGCGAGGGAGCCGCTCCGCCGGAAGGCACGGCCGCAGTCCGGGCAGGGGTACGGCTTCTCTCCCGTGTGCAAGAGCTGGTGCTGGAGCAGGGTGCTGCGCTGGGAGAAGCGGGCCTCACAGTGCTCGCAGGCGTAGGGGCGCTCCCCGGAGTGGACCCGCCGGTGGCTGACCAGGCGGGAGGAGGAGGAGAAGCGCCGCTCACAGTCCGGACACGGGTAGGGCTTCTCGCCGGTGTGGATGCGCTGGTGGATGACGAGGGCCGTGCGCTGCCGGAAGCGGCGGCTGCACTCCAGGCAGGTGTAGGGCTTCTCGCCGGTGTGTGTGCGCTGGTGGATGGCCAGCAGAGAGGGGTAGGCAAAGCGACGCCCACAGCTCGGGCACTGGTGGGGCTTTTCGCCTGTATGCGTGGTCCGGTGATTGGCCAGGGAGCGGCTCCTGCGGAAGCAGCGGCCACAGTCGGGGCAGTGGTAGGGCTTCTCGCCGGTGTGGATAACCTGGTGCTGCGAGAGATTCTTGCGCTGGGAGAAACGTTTGCCGCACTGGTCGCAAACGTAGGGACACTCCCCGGAGTGTGCCCGCCGGTGACTGACCAGCAGGGAGGGGTAGGAAAACCGGCGCCCGCAGTCTGGGCAAGGGTAAGGCTTCTTCAGGTTCTGGGCACACTTGTGGCTCTCCAGGGCCAGATGATCAGGGAAGGTACAACCACAGTCAGGGCAGATGGGGCCCCCCGACGTCTGCCTGGGGATCAGTCGGGGCTTGCTGGGCCGCCGCCCTCGCTTCCCCTTTCGGGGTGCCTCCTTCGGTGGGAATACTTCCTTGTCTCCATTCTTCTTTCTGGTTCTGGTTTCTACAGAAACACAGGGCGAAATTAATTTAACAAATCCTGGGTCCCCGCCCTTGCCTACGACAGTTTGTGTTTGGAACACAGACTCAGCACGTCTTTAAGGGAGTGTCAGAGCCACCGTGAGTACTACTACAGAAATAGAGCAGATTTCAGGAGTCCCTAACTCAATTTGGAGAAGTCAGAAAAGGATTCTTGGACGTTATGCAGATTTTACAAGTTAAAGTTTTTGAAGACGTAAGTGTAAGGCAAGGAAGTGGAAACAAATGACATATGAGCTGGCAGTGACTAGGTCCTAAGGCCGTCTAAGCCAATGGTTCTCAATTTTTATTGTGATCAGAACCATTTGGGCAACTTACGGAGACAATTTTGGATTCAGCAGGTCTGGGATGGGGCCCAAGAATCTGTATTTCTAATTCTTCCCTGAGTGATGTTGCTGCCGGTCTGAGGACCACACTGAGAACCACTGCTGTATAGGGCCTTGAACTACATTTTATCCAGTGGTTCTCAAATCTAAATGTACACGCCAACCCACCTGGGCCGTTACAAACGGCCTAAACATCCATAAGAGTAAATCAATAGATCTGGGTCCAGGAATCTGTTTTTTTTTTTTTTTTACCAAGTTCCCCAAGTGACTTGATACAACTAACAGCCATCTGCCAACCTGTGGTGGCAAAAACTGACAGGTTTTGTTTTTTTTTTAATAAAGAAAAAATGTTAATGTTTATTTTTGAGGTGGGGCAGATAGGGACAGAGAGAGAGGGAGACACAGAATCCAAAGCAGGCTCCAGGCTCTGGGCTGTCAGCACAGTGACCGATGCAGGGCCCAAACTCCCAGACCTTGAGATCATGACCTGAGCTGAAGTTGGATGCTCAACTGACTGAGCCACAGATGTCCTCAAAACTGACAGGTTTTAAGTAAGGAAGTATCATGGTCAGATCTGAATCCTGTAAAGATGGCACTGGTCTCGGAGAATCTGGCACTGAAACTCCAGGCCAGACAGTTACATCCATCCCTGTGGGTGGATATGGGGCCCTTCTACCTAAATGACATTAATCAGAGCCTTGCTTGATCCTGAGAAGAGTACAGATTCCTGCACTGATCAGCGGTCACCCTGCCAAAAGGGCAGAAAGTGGGCCCTACACCCCAGGCAGCTGTTTCCTATGAGATCCGTTCAACCCAAATCCAGAAAACGCAGAGAGGTACCAAGGGTCTCAGGGCCCAAGTCAAAGCTAGCTGAGGAGACAGGGATCCTGGGAAGGACATCGGAGGTAACTCCTTCGAAAAGCTCACGGATTCACTCACACAATAGAGAACTGTAGACCGTTGGTTGGCAAACTGATGTGTAAAACCATTGTATGGTGGACCCACCCAACACCATCAGAGAGACAAGACCCTGGGGTTATGACAGTAAGTAAAGCATTTCACCTCGGGCCATAGGAACCCCTAGGTACCAAAACCCTAGACTGAGTCGTTTAGAGGCCGCAGGCCCTCCACAGGCATTTTTCACTCACTTCTTTGGACTGTTACCCCCCTTGGGCACTCCTGCGGATCCAGAGCAGCCGGTTCCCAATCATCGGTATTTCGTTCCAACCAGGAGATGAGGGCTGGTTTGGGACCTGCGCACCCTGGGGAAGGAGAACCAGTCAGACGCCCAGCTCCTAGACAAGGCTGGGTAAATATCTACCCGGTGTCATCTCCTGCCAAGACCTTGTCCTCCTCCCCTGACACAACCTAGTCGCAGGCCAGGTCCCTGGACACTCTTGGACTCCCTGCCGTCCCCTCAACCCCCGCCCCTAAGCTCCTCCATCCCTTCGGACCCCGCGGAAGCGAATCGGACCGGGCCTCACCGAGCGCGCCCAGGTGGCCGTAGGTCTCCCGCATCACGTCCCGGTACAGGGCCCTCTGCGCGGGGCGCAGACACCCCCACTCCTCCGTGGAGAAGTACACGGCCACGTCTGCGAACTTCACCGCCCTCGGCCTCCTTCCCCTTCTCCGGCCGGGTCTGGCCTCTCCTGGTCCCCGCGCAGAGAAGGGAGCCGAAGGTGGCGCCATTGGACCCCAGGAGCCGGCGCCACGGCCTTCCCCGTCTCGGCCTGGACCCCTGGCGGACCCGGAGATTTGGGAGCCCCCGCCGGACCGGGGCTGAGCGTGCCTGGGGAGGCCCGGAGGGAATCGGAATTGGCCGCCTTGCCGGGCTAACGGAAACCTTTCGCTGTTATTCAGGAAACTCCTGCCCGAACTTGGGTGAAAGGCACCGGAAGATGCCTTCGGGGAAGATGGCGGCGCTGCTACCGCACCGCCTTAGCCTGGAACACAGGCAGCTTCCAGCTATCGATTTTATTGACCGGAGCGCCATGCCGGCTTCCTAACCTCTTTGCCCTCAAGTGTGATGGCGCTGCGATTGGGCTTCACGCCCTTTTCCCCCCCCATTACGCGCGCTCATTGGGCGGCGGCCGAAGATCGGGCTTTCTGATTGGGTGCTGTCGAAAGCGGCCTGTTTGAACGAAGCCAACGGAAGCGTAAGGGCAGGAAGCCGACCCTTCAAGCCGGGTGCCTCTGGCCGGTTCTGAGTCCGGCAGCTGCGAGTTGGCCTGGCATCGGTGACGGGGTGACGGGCCCCTGTTCTCTGGCACGCGCTGCCTCGCTGAGGGAGGGAAGGATTGGAGTGACGGAGCCACTCCGGCCAGGCTGGGGCAGAGGTTACCCCGGGTGACCTCAGAGAATTGGATAACTTCCTTGTTACCTTTTGGGAGGGAAGTTAACGTTGGCGTTTCCTGTGCGCAGGCACCGTTCCCCTCTTACTACACATTTCATCTTATTTATTCTTTGCTACTATTGTGTGAAGTCGTTGGTGGTCACCATCCAATTCTACCGATGAGTAAAATCTCAGAGGGATACTGCTAGTAAGGAGAACGAACAGAGATTCAAACCCCGGGGCTGACCCGGTCTTCATTCATACCGCTGAACACGGCCCCTGCCCCGCACTATCCGAATTCTCTGGTCAACTCAACAGTCAGAGTTCCTGGCCTGTTTTCAGGTTCAGCGTGATGCACATCTCCATTCCTTATTTTTACGTGACATTTGTTCATTTTCTGAATGGACATTATAGCTGAGTGAGGCACAGAAATTTACAAATAATAATAACAGCGCTGCAAGCATGTATGTGAAAGGCATAGGAAAATTGCTGATGGAACCGGTCAGCTCCCACTCCATCAGTCACTACTTCTGTGTAAGTGTCGTGCGGGATTTCACCAGCTCAGGGTCATCTCCCAGGGGATCTGGGGGCCAGAGAATATGCCGTTTGCTACATACCTCAACTGGTGACACATGCATCTCTCTCTCCAACCCATCCATCAATTTGTTAAAGCACCTATTAAGGATAAAACGCTACCCCAGAGCTGACAAGGCGTGAAGACGATGTTTCAGGAATTCACAAGATAACATTGTGAGGTAGTAAGACTTTCTGAGGAAGATGACTTTTGAACAGAAGAGGCAGGTAAAAACAAAAACAAAAAAACGGCAGTAAACATTGAGTTCTACTCTGTCCCAAGCATAGTGACTGTTTATTGGACAAACTACTGGGGAGCAGGTGGAATGGCAAGATTGCCAAAATGAATAAGACAGAATCCCTCCTCTGAATGACTTTCCAAATTGATGCATCAGGTGGGAAATGAGTTTGGTCTATGAATTGGTGGGATTTAGAGAGGGCAGCGGTGCTCAATGTATATTTGTTGAATAAGCAGCTAAATTCCATGACCATAACCATCTCTGGTACAAATCCGGGAATTCAGGAAAGTTCTGAGAGTGCAGGGACATTTTCTGCTGCAGTACCAGATACTGTTAGGGTGAAACTGAAGGACTGAGGGGCCCCTAGGTGGCTCAGTCTGGTAAGTGTCCGACTCTTGGTTTCAGCTCAGGTCATGATCTCACAGTTTGTGATTTCAAGCCCCCTGTCAGGCTCTGTGCTGACAGCGCAGAGCCAGCTTGGGATTCTTTCTCTCTCCTTCTCTTTCTGCCCCTCCCCTGCTTGCGCTTTCTCCCTCTCTCTCAAAAATAAATAAATAAACATTAAAAAAAAAAACTTGAAGGATTGAAAGGGTAGGTTGGCACCAGATATTGGATGGGTTCATCCTGCACATTGGGAGCTCTACATCAGTCTAAAGAAGTGAATTACCTTCCAATAATGTTTTAGGAGAATGACTGATGGTGTGCAGGGCAAACTGATAGCTTTGTGCCTACACATAGTTCAGTCTGGAGGAATAAGAAGGTAAACATAGGCTGCTGAGGGAATAAAAAGGCAAACAGACAGCAAACGATTTCAGTGGGAAGACAATGACTATACAGAGAAGGCTGCGAAGGAATCAGACCTCCTCTGTGGACATTTTGCCTAAATGGTAATGATCTGCTGTCAGTGATGCTGACATTGACTAGGAAAGAAGATGATTAAATACTGAGGAGAAAAAGTGTTGCGCCCTCTTCCCACATACAGGAGATGGGAAGGCAGGCTCAGCCCAGCCCTTTTGGCCCTAGGCTGGAAAGGCCCCATTTGGCCTGGCTTGCCGTCATCTTGATGGGAACTACTAAGGCAGAGCCTAGGAGTCAGACAGAGTCAGATGCTCTTATCTATTGGAAAACATTTTGGAGAGAGATGCACCAGGACTTAACATGAAAGCAGAGGTCCTTGCTCCTTTCTGTATAAATTCCCGGATTCACACTGGGCACAGGGACAAGCAGGGCTTCTCCTGCAGAATGTCCACTGTAGAGAAAGATGGAGAAGATCCAGAGAGTCTACACACCAAGAGGCCACATAAAGACAAAAGACCCCCATGGGGCGCCTGGGTGGCTCAGTCGGTTAAGCATCCGACTTTGGCTCAGGTCATGATCTCACGGTTCGTGGATTCGAGCCCCGTGTCAGGCTCTGTGCTGACAGTTAGCTCAGAGCCTGGAGTCTGTCTTCCGATTCTGTGTCTCCCTCTCTCTCTGACCATCCCCTGCTCACTCTCTCTCTCTCTCTCTCTCTCTCTCTCTCTCTCTCTCAAAAATAAACATTTTTAAAAAAAGACAAAAGACCCCTGTTTGGGATAATGGTGTTGAAAGCCAGCAAACTCCCAGGTGCCACCTCGTAGGCACATCGAGATAGAGGATCACAGTGGAAATTTGCCTTCCAGATTCCTAATGAGGACGGTTATCAGACAGTTGAGCAGATTGCCCGAAACCTGTTAGTAACGGCGAGGATGAGATTTGAAATAGAGAATGTCCTCTGCATTGCACTGGCAGCTCTAAACTGGGTGAAAGGCTCTGAGCGTCATTTCTCCTTGTTTCATGCTCAGCGAGAGGAAAGCACCTGGCAGGGCAACCTTCGATGATAGCACACGCGGACTTCACCTTACAGACTGACTGGAATCTAAACTTTGCCTAAAATGTCATCGCACCATAAACCCAGACTCCAGCAAGCAGTGTTAGTCCCGGGACAAAGTCATGAGTAACGATGGAATCTTAGCTTTTCTTAACAGATTTTTGTAGTCCAGTTCCAACCTGTCCATTTCTGAGTAACTCACCGGTACACTTCTGATGACCTCTATATCCTGATCTCTGAAGGAGGACTCAAGGTACCTACAGACTTTGTCACTTTGTACATCTCCCCCCTTTTCCCCTCTTGTTCCTGGCTCCACCCACTCTGAGTGGTCAACACCTTGATGGGAAACGGTATCTTCCATCATAAACCCCTTCGGGAGCACTTGACCGCGGTCACCCACACTCCTGAAATTTATCTAATAGTGGACACGAACTGAGGGATCTTGACCCCACAGGTCTCCCACACCTTGGCCCTTCCGTGTATCCCTGATGGGCTTTCTGGGCATGCTTTCTCTTGGAGCTTTTCCCACATTCAGTGCAGGGAAAGGCCTCTCATCAGACTGGATCTGCCTCTGGCTGAGCAGGGGGGAGGAGTAGGGGAAAAAGATGCCACACTCTGGGCAGGGGGAAGGTTTCCCGAATGTGCCTGTGCATCTCTGAACGGCCAAGGGAGCCTGTGGCAGAAACACTGCCTTGTAGCCACAGCACCAGAAGGTTTCTTTCCCATGTGGATAAGCTGGTCCTGGAGCAAGTTTGTCCAACTACTTTGGTCAAAGTGAGTACCACACTATAGACCGTGGCAGCAGTGCTGACTCAAGTGCATAAGCAGGTGGTTGGCCAGGAGGCAGGTATGCAAAGTCGCACCCCCAACCTGCCCACATGTCTGCCCTCATGGGCATCCAGGGCGCTGCCGGGGGGAAGTGGCAGGTGCAGTCAGGACGCGGACGTGCCCTGTGTGGAGCACCTGGTGCTAGACCAGATAAGCCCTCTGGGAAACGACACCACATGAGCCACACACACGGGGACAGTCACCGGGGTGGATCTGCCGGTGTCTAACAGTGAGGGGATGGCAAAGAGCTGCCCACAGTCCAGACTTGCACAAAGCTTCTTCCTCCTGTAGGTGGCCAAGGCCCTATGTTTTCAAAAGCAGCAGCCACACTGGGGACGAAGGAAGACTGTCTCGCCTGTGGAGGGGCTGAGGTGGGGCAGGTCCTTGTACTGAGAGAGTAGCATCCACACTGTCACAGGGAAGGCCGCTCAGCCCAGTAGGCCTGCTGGTGTCTGGCCAGGAGGAAGAGAACAGCTAAGACGTGGGTGGGGTTTCTTTGGAGCCAGACAGCACTGTAGTTCAGGAGCCCTGAGGTGATATCTGGCCACACCCCCTGCTTTAGGGCCCTTAGTTACTTCAAAGGGCTCTTGTCATGCTGTCTAACCGGGCAGCCTCTCTCACACAGGCTGCTTAAGCTTCTGCACCCCCATTTCCCCCATCTTTTCTTTACTCTTGCTCTCTGCAGAGACAAGAGAATTGGAACTAAAGATTGTGGGGTGCTTTGAATCACCACAGGTGGAGCAGCACTGGGGACCGAGTGCCTGTTCATTCAGGGCAGGAGGATCTAAGTGTGAATCCCCTGGGTGAGAGGATGAAGCCTAGGGAGTGTGCTTCCTTTGCGGGGGGTGGGTACAGCCTCCCGAACCCTACCGGAGAAGACCCTCCCCAACAACAGACACTCTGGCGCGTCCGGACCGAAGCGGACTAGTACCCCTTTTCGCTGAAAGGGGGACAAGGGGAGGGCTGGGTCTTTGCGATCGCGCACAGCTAGGCAGTCCTGGGTATTCCGCTTCACTTCCCCGAAGAGGGCCCAGGGCTTCGCACTAGATCCGTCTACCCTTCGCCCTCGAGGATCATGGCGCCCCTGGGCTTCACGCCCTTCTCCCTCCCCTGCACAGTCATTGGGTGGCGCGGGGCAGGAAGCAACGAGCCGGCGTTCTGATTGGGCCTCGGAGAACCACTCCGTTGGAGGGAAGCGGGCTGCGGCGTGAGAACCCGCCTTCTCTCTGGAGTCGCAGTGACCCCGGGGCGCGCGCTGGTTGAGCACCTGCTGGGTGCCGGGCGCGGTCGCAGGCCGCGCGTGCGAACGGACCGCGGGCCCACAGCACCGCTCCTCCTCCCCGGGCCGGCTGGGCCCGGGGCCAGAGCGCTGGCTGCGTCGCTGTGGGGCTCCCTGCCCCCTTTGCCCCCCAGATATGAACGGCGTTCGAAAGTGCATTGAGCCCTCGTGTGTGCAACACAGTTCCAGGAGCTGGGTACAGAGCCTTCCAGATTCTCGAGTCTCTGCCGGGCTTGACCCACGATGTAGTCCTTGAGCGCGCGCAGCTCTTCCTGTCTGATGTGATTAAACGTGGCATCTCCAACCATAATGCTGGGGACTGGAAAGAGGTGGCTCTGAGGGTGCTTGCTCTCAGTGGTCCTTACAGCCCCATCAGAGAGACGTATAACATGTAAGCAAAGGTAAGCAAAGCCACAGTGGTAGCACTAACACCTCCAGGGAATTATGGGACAGCCTCTCACCTCTGAGGTGAGCACAGGAGATAAGCATTGTGAATCACTTGGGCGGGGGGGAAAGGCAATAATAGTTTCTAACTTGCTGAAATATAGAAAAGAGCGATGAGGGGCACCTGGGTGGCTCAGTCGGTTAAGCGTCAGACTTGGGCTCAGGTCATGATCTCACAGCTCGTGAGTTCAAGCCCAGCGTCGGACTCTGTGCTGACAGCTCAGAGCCTGGAGCCCGCTTCAGATTCTCTGTCTCCCTCTCTCTCTGCTCCTCCCGCACTCAAGCCCTCTCTCTGAATAAATAAACATTTAAAAAAAAGAAGAAAAGAGCTATGAAAATTGTAGTGAAAGTTGTTTTCAGCAAGTATGATTAGATATTAGATTATATTCAAACAACTCTCCCTGCAAAGCTTGGGCGGATATACACAAGTGGAAAGTATTGTACTAGACAGTTTTAACTGAATATATGTGATTTAATCCTCACAACCACCTTGGGGACCGGATTAATGTACTTATTTTAGAGAGAGATGTTGATGATGCAAGCGATGAGCCAAGATTGAACGTGGGATAAACTCGTTCAAAGCCTGTGATATTATGGCTCCGGGTCCAAGCTGAGATTTGATGTTGTGAGCTCTAGAGTTAGGGGAAAACTGGGAGCTGAAAGGTCAGAGGTCAGCAGTTGGTGCTGGGAGCGGATTGGAGGAGACTCGTGCTTTTTCCTGGAGGGTTCTTCCCTCCGGATGTCCTCCCTCTCAGCTCCCAGGTCACTCACAGACTCTAGATGTGGCTCAGCCCCACCATCTCCTTTTTGATTGATTCCCTTTTTCTCTCCTCTCCTATCCCTCCTGTGCCCTCCGTGCACTTCCTTCCCCACACATGATGAGGGCGAATCCTGAAACATTCGCTCCTACCCACTGCTGCACTCAGACACTCGCACTACTGGAACATATCAGGAAAATGTCGAAAGTGTACTGACGGTTCCTGACCCTCAGGGACAGAAGCTCGGGCTGGAGGCTGTAACAGAGGTCTGGCAGGCCTCTGACTTGTCCTGCGTGTGCGATGGATCCACTGGTGGGCTTCCAGGGCACTCTTTCGTTTAAAGGCTTTCCCACACTGGGAACAAGGGAAGGGCCTCTCAACAGAATGGATGCGCCTGTGACTGTTGAGGACACACGAAGAGGTAAACTGGTGCCCACACTCGGGGCAGGAGTAGGGCTTCTCCCCGGTATGTGTGCGCCTATGGATAGCCAGAGAGCCGCTCTGCCGGAAGCAGCGACCACAATCGGGACACTCGTAGGGCTTTTCGCCTGTGTGAATGAGCTGATGCTGAAGCAGGTTATTTTGCTGAGCAAAGCGGGCACTGCAGTGGGCACAGGGGTAGGGGCGCTCACCAGAGTGGACCCGCTGGTGACTGGTCAGGAGGGAGGGGTAGGCAAAGCCCCGACCACAGTCAGAACAGATATGGGGCTTCTTCCTAGTATGGGTGCGCTGGTGGATAGCCAAGAGGGAAGGATGTGTAAAGTGGCGGCCACACTCGGGACACACGTACGGCTTCTCCCCACCGTGTCTGTGCCTGTGGATGGCCAGGGCCCCCGTCTGGCGGAAGCAGCGGCCACAATCCGGGCATGGATAAGGCTTGTCCCCTGTATGAAGCAGCTGGTGCTGGACCAGGTGAGCCCTCTGGGAGAACTGAACCCCACAAGGCCCACAGACATATGGACGGTCTCCAGAGTGGATTCGCCGATGTCTGACCAGCATCGAGGGGTAGGCAAAGAGCCTCCCACAGTCTGGGCAGGAGAAGGGCTTCTCCCCTGTGTGTATGCGCATATGGACGGCCAGGTTGCCTCTCTGGCGGAAGCAACGTCCACACTGGTCACAGGGAAAGGGCCGCTCCCCAGAGTGGACCCGCTGGTGACTGGCGAGGAGGGAGGGGTAGCTGAAAGAGCGGTTGCATTCCAGGCAGGGGTAGGGCCTCTTGGGAGTCTCGGTGCACTGGTGTCCCGTGTCTGTGGAGACCTGAGGCACTGAATGGCTGCAGTCTCTAAAACTAGGACCCGGCCTGGCCTTCATCGGTGGCCTGTTCTCCACAGGGGCGTCCTCAAGCTCCTTGGCCCCTATTTTGCTGCTGGGTTCATTCTTCTTTTTCTTGCTTTCTAAAGAGACAAGAGAATTGAAACCAAAGACTTGAATGCCTGCATGCCCCCCGCCTGTGTTTGTCTCACTATGGGGAGATGTAGGTGAAGGAAGCGGCAGTTCGTTTCTGTGGTGTAGTCCCTATTTCAGAGCCCCCAGGTTCATCTAAGGCAGCAGCTCCCCATTCCATGGCCTTTCCCCCCCTCATTTAGGGCTTGGAAAATTATAGGTTTGTCAGAAGGTGAGGGACAGTACTGCCTGTCAGAAATAAGCAATCACCTGCCACATTAAAGCCCCTAAAGGTAGGCTTTCCAGCAGAGACAGAGATTTCTCAAGGCCCTGAAAAGGACCGCAGGTCAGTGTATATAAACACAGCAGTCACAGGGGCTCCTGGGTGGCTCAGTTGGTTAAGCCTCCCGACTCTTGACTTCCACTCAGGTCATGATGTCGAGGTTCGTGGGTTTGAGCCCCACATCAGGCTCTGTGCTGGCAGTGCGGAGCCTGCTTGGAATTTTTTCTCTCTCCCTCTCTCTCTACCCCTCCCCTGCTTGTGCTATCTCAAAATAAATAATAAATAAGCCTTAAACACACACACACACACACACACACACACACACACACAAACAGCAGTCACCACCTGGGCCAAAATGACGGATTTCACTAAGTGAACTTCTGGCCCCTTTCTGAGGCATGCAGATGCTCTGGGCCCATAGAGAAGGCTCAGTAAGTTCTACCCCCAACTTCTCTTCCCCCCTCACCCAGCTATCCTTGACGTAAGGAAGGTACCAGGTCTGATAAAGGGAACTTTGGAAGTAAAGGTTCAGAGGATTCTTACTAACTGGGGTGTGTAAGAGAGGCTGTGTGTGGGAAGGAGGCTATCAGGAGAAAGGCCCTGCCCGGGGCTCATTCCCAAGAGAGGCTGACTTCCAGCTCAGCCCCCCCCCTCGCCCCCCTCCCTTTCCTCACCTATCCCAGATCCTGGGTGCCTCGCCCTGTCCTCGGGATCCTCGGCCTCCGGGCTCCACGCCTCCTTCTTTCCCTCCATCCAGGAGATGAGGGCGGGTTTGGGGCCTGCGAATCCTAGGGAAGAAGAGGCCAACGATGGACAGGGTCAGAGGATGGAGCCTAGACAAGGCGGTGGACACGGCTTCCAAACCCTAGCGGAGAAGACCCTCCCCAACAACAGGCACTTGGGCGCATCCGGACGCGAAGTCTAAAAATCCCCGTGTCACAAAAAGGGAGAGAAGGGGGCGGGCCGGGCCTCACCGAGCGCGCCCAGGTGGCCGTAGGTCTCCCGCATCACGTCCCGGTACAGGGCCCTCTGCGCGGGCCGCAGACACCCCCACTCCTCCGGGGAGAAGTACACGGCCACGTCCGCGAAGCTCACGGCCCCGGGCTTCCCTCGCTCTGGGTGGGTCTCCCGCTGCCCTCCGGCGAGGCGCGGGGCCCCGGGCGGCGCCATGGGTCCCGCGCTGTTCCCCCGTTCGCCGGCGGGCCCGGGGTTCTGGACGCGGCGGGCCCAAACCTGGCCGGTCCTGGGGCTCAGGGCGCCGCGGCGGAAGCCCGAAAGGCGCCAGGGCCAGCCTCTTGTGGGACCAGTGCAAACCCCTAAGGTGTTATTCTTACGGGTCCTGCATGGACCTGGATTAGAGCACCTTCTGCTACAGTGGAAGCGCGGAAGACGCTCACCCGCCCCCCAACCCCTCCGCACGGGAGCTGGAAACCTTCGCCCTCGAGGATCATGGCGCCCCTGGGCTTCACGCCCTTCTCCCTCCCCTGCACAGTCATTGGGTGGCGCGGGGCAGGAAGCAACGAGCCGGCGTTCTGATTGGGCCTCGGAGAACCACTCCGTTGGAGGGAAGCGGGCTGCGGCGTGCGAACCCGCCTTCTTCTAGGAGTCACAGCGACTGCGGAGCGCGCGCTGGAGCACCTGCTCGGTGCCCGGCGCGGTGCCAGCCCGCGCGTGCCAACGGACCGCAGGCCCAGAGCAGCGCTCTTCGCTACCCGGGCCGACTGGGCCCGGGGTCGGAGCGCATCGAGCCCTCGTGTGTGTGTGTGTGTGTGTGTGTGTGTGTGTAACACAGCTCCAAGTCTCTGACACAATGCTACAACTTGGATTAAACTTGAGGACATTATATTAAGTGAAATAAGCCAGTCACAAAAATATAAATACTATATGATTCCATTTATATGAGGTATCTAAAGCATTCAAAGTCAAAGACACAGAGGTGGAATTGTGGTTGAGTGATGGCCACTGGCTGAGGAGAGAGGGATAACAGGAATTGTTTAATGAGTATAGAGTTTCAGTTTTGCAAGATGAGAAAGGTCTGGAGATTGGTTGCCCAACAATGCGAGTGGTTAAGGTGGTAAATTTTATATAGTGTATATTTTACCACAAATAAAAAGAAAAATACTTAACCAAATACACTAGCAGACCAAAAATAGCAACATATAAAAAATCATATACTGTGATTAGACAGGATTAGCCCAGGAATGTAAAGTTGGTTTAATATCTGAAAATCAATTAATATAATACATCATATATCAATAAAACAAAGACAAAAACCACATGATCATCTTAACAGAAGTGCAAAAAGCACTTGATAAAATCCAACACCCCTTCGTGATAAAAACACTCAAAATCTGGGGCGGCTGGGTGGCTCAGTCGGTTGAGCGTCCGACTTCAGCTCAGGTCATGATCTCGCAGTTAGTGGGTTTGTGCCCCGCATCAGGCTCTGTGCCGACAGCTAGCTCAGAGCCTGGAGCCTGTCTTCAGATTCTGTGTCTCCCTCTCTCTCTGACCCTCCCCTGCTCACGCTGTCTCTCTCTCTGTCTCTCTCAAAAATAAATTAAATAAAACAAAACATTAAAAATTAAAAAAAACACTCAAAATCTAAAAATAAAATGTCCTCAACCTATTGAAATGTCCTATTGGAATGTCCAACCAACCTATTGGAATGTCCTCAACCTATTGAAAGACTGCTTTCCTCATAAGATCAGGAACAAGACAAGGAAGTCCACTATTGCCACTTCTATTCTATTCTATTCACCATTATTATTCTCATCACTTCTATTCGATTACATTGTACTGTTCTAGCCAGAACAATTAGGCAAGAAAATGAAATAAAACATCCAGGTTAGAGGTAAAGATGTAAAACTACTGCTATCTGTAAAGGACATGATATACAAACTCTTGAGGAATTCATTTAAAAAGCCATTAGTACTGGGGCAACTGGCTGGCTCAGTTGGTAGAGCATAGGATTCTTTTTATTTTATTTTATTTATTTATTTATTTATTTTTGAGACAGAGAGACAGAGCACGAGTGGGGGAGGGGCAGAGAGAGACAGAGGGGCACAGAATCTGGAACAGGCTCCAGTCTCTGAGCTGTCAGCACAGAATCCGACGTGGGGCTCGAACCCACGAATCGCGAGATCATGACCTGAGCCGAAGTTGGATGCTTAACCAACTGAGTCCCCCAGGCGCCCTGAGCATATGATTCTTGATCTTAGGGTTGTGAGTTCAGATTCCACATTGGGCGTAGAGCATACCTTAACAAAGAAAAAAAAAAGCCATTAGTGCAGCCATTTTATAAGATTGTCAATTTCTATTGGGCGCCTGGGTGGCTCAGTCGGTTAAGCATCTGACTCAATCTCAGCTCATGTCTTGATCTCAGGGTTGTGAGTTTGGGCCCATAGTTGAATGAATGAATGAATGAATGAATGAATAAATATTGTCAATTTCTTACAAAACTAAACATACACTAAGCATATGATCCAGCAATTATGCTCCTTGGTATTTACCTCAATAAGTTGATAAATCATGTCCACACAAAAACCTGCACACAGATGCTTATAGCAACTTTATTTCATAATTGCCAAAGCTTGGAAGCAACCAAGATGTCTTTTAGTAGGTGAATGGATAAATGACCTGTGGTACATTCATACAGTGAAATATTAGCACTAAAGAGACATGGGCTATTAAGCCATGAAAAGACATGTTGTTACCTTAAATGCATATTACTAAGAGGAAGAAGGCAATCTGAAAAAGCTATATACTGTATGATTCCAACTATATTACATTCTGGAAAAGGCAAAACCATGGAGACAATGAAAAGTCAGTGGTTAGCCAGGGTTTGGGGAAAAGGAACAAATAGGTGGAACATAGAGGATTTTTAGGGTAATGATTCTATAATAATGGTGGATACATAGCATTATGCATCTGCCAAAACTCATAGAATGTACAAAACCAAAAGTGAACCTTAATGTAAACTATGGACTTTGGGTACTAATGCTGTATCAATGTAGATTCATGGATTATAACACATGTACCAATCTGGTATGAGATGCTGATAGTAGGGAGGCTGGGATAGAGGGAAAGGGATATGGGACCTTTCTGTACTGTCAGCTTAACCCTAAATTACTCTAAAAATTAAAATCTATTAAAATGTTTTAAAAATGGGGCACCTGGGTGGCTCAGTCAGTTAGGTGTCCGACTCTTCACTTCCACTCAGGTTATGAACTTAGAGTTTGTGAGCTTGAGCCCCAAGTCAGGCTCTGTGCTGACAGTGTGGCGCCTGCTTGGGATTCACTCTCTCTCCCGCTCTCTCTGCCCCTCCCCTGCTCGCACTCTCCGTCTGTCTCTCTCTCAAAATAAATAAATAAACTTTAAAAAAATGTTTTAAAAATAATGATTCGTGGCACAACATGGATGAACCTTCAAAACATTATGCCATGTGAAAAAAGCCAGACACAAAAGACCACTATCTTATGATTCCAATGATATGAACTGTCCAGAATAGGCAAATCAACAGACAAAAGTAGATTAGTGGTTTCCAGGGTCTGAAGGAGGAGAGAATGGGATCGTGATGGCTAAAAGGTTTCTTTCTGGGGTGATGAAAATGTTCTGGAGTTAGATTGTGGTGATGGTTGTACAACTCTCTATACTAAAAATCACTGAATTGTATACTTTAAAGGGATGAAATTAATGACATGTGAATTATATCTCAATAAAGCTGTTTTAAAATATCAACTACGTTGTAGCCTTAGAGAAGGAAAGCAAAATAAAGCAAATAAAAAACCCTCGAGTCTTCCAGGAGGCATTCTAGGACAATCCCTCCCTAAGCCTCAGCCCAATATTCTGCCACTTTGCTTTCGGTCCCCGCGCCCCTCTAGGCATTTTGCACGGCCGGGGTGGTCTCTGAGTCTGCAGCTCTCGCGCCCAGGAACTGGTTTAGATACATTGTGAAAAATTAATAAAGGAGTGAGCAAAAATGGGCAGAGTGAGCGCCCCCAGGTGGCCGTAGGTCTCTGGCATCACATCCAGTTGAAGGCCTTCCCAGCCTCAGATTTCTCCGCTCTCCCAAGAAAAACTACACGACCACCGCGGCGAGGCTTGACGGCCCCCAGCCTCCTGGGCTCGGGCTCCGCATGGGGATCGGGGCTGCAGGGGGCGCTTTGGACTCTTCCAATCCCCAGACCCTGGAAATCCAACCCCAGGCCCACTGTCTTTTCCGGCCTTAGGAGACACTGTCCCGCTGGGCCCGGCGTCGGAACTGGCTCGGATCCGGCTTCGCATGGGGGCCAAGCTGCGGTCGGAACAGAGGAATCACGGCGTCGTGGGTCACTCTGGTACTCAGAGCGGACAACAGTACAGGAAAATGCCCTCAAGAGAATATGGGGACCTGCCTTCACAGTGGTCATTCAGATACACTCGTAAAGTTGTTATTCGTTTCGGCTGACCTTATCTATTAAGAGTCAGCTCCGAATACTCAGCTCTGGCTCTTAAAATTCCTAAGCCCTATTGGCTCCGGCGGAGATTGGAGGACGTGCCTTCTGGCAGCGCCCAGTGATTGGACCACTCCATCACTGAAATTACTAGGTCTGCGCTGGTTGGCCCTTGGGGCCAGACTCTAGGACGCTGTTGCTAGGTAACGCCTGACAGGAGGTCGATTCACTAGCCTAGGACCAGGTGTCTGGAGGCGGTTACGGTGTAGTGAGCCTGCATTGGTCAGCGTCCTCAGAGCGATTCCACCTCGGCCCCTTCTGTTCCGCAGGCCCACAGGCCTCCGAGAGTGCTTCCTGGTTGCAAAATGAAGCCAACTCTAGGGAGCTAAGCATATTTATGGAATTTCTTCATTGTCCCAGGTGGGCAACAGTCTTCTTGTGAATCATCTAACTCTGAGCAACACTCCTTCTGAGGGTAGGGACCCTAGTCCCTGTTTAAGAATAAGAATATTAAGGGGAGCCTGGGTGGCTCAGTCGATTAATCGTCCAACTTCGGCTCAGGTCATGATCTCACGGATGGTGACTTCAGCCCCAAGTCGGGCTCTGTCCTGACAGCTAAGAGCCTGGAGCCCAATTCGGATTCTGTGTCTCCCTCTCTCTCTGTCCCTCCCCTGCTCATGCTCTGTCTCTCTCTCTCTTAAAAATAAACATTGAAAAAATATTTTTTAAAAGAATAAAAACATTGAGACTGGCTACTGCTCCTCAGGTCCATCGGGCTCCAAGTCCAGTGTTCTTTCTACTGACCTAATACTAGAGCCTTCCCTTCTGAGCCATCTCAGCCCTTGAGCAGTTCACACACACTCCTGGGATGGAAGTCCTGGCCACCAGCTGGACTCCAGTGACTTACCGAAGTCCCCTCTTCCCTTTTATCCACCTCTCTGAAGGCTGGATGACCAAAGTCAGAATCTTATTCTTTGTTGTTCCTAACCATCTAAAACTGTAGTGTAATAACAAAAATAACCCACACAATGTGCCAGGAATTGCAAAACGCTTCAAAACCATTATCTCATTTAATCCTCGAGAAACAACCCTATGAGGCTGATCGTTTCACTTTCCGAATGGGGGTGCTCAAGCTCAGTCCAGTAAGATACCCTGTGTAACACGGTGAAATTAAGGAGCCAGCATTAAAATCCAAGGTATCCGACTCTGAAGCCCATTTTTCCTAACCATGGTGCTACACAGCTACTCCTAAACACAGCATTGTTCAAAAATATCAAAGGAACGAAACGGTTCTTTGCTTTCCCCTTGCTCCTGTGTCCCATTCCCATCTAAGAAAGAGATGGTCTTTCTACATCTAGAGGTTTGCAATGGATCCTCATTCCCTAATTCACTCCGATTACAGACAGGACACACAGGACCTGTGTGATAGGCTCATAATTCAGCAGGAAGAGCTCAGGCCTGGGAGAAAGGGGAACCTTGCTTGAGCCCTGGCTCCACCTCTTGCAGGAGTGGAATGTGAGCAGGTTACTTTCCCTTGCCAGTGTGGGTTTCTTCGTCTGTAAAATTGGAGTCATACCATCAATCTTACAGACACGGCACTGAGGTTTAAATGAGTTAACTGTATAAAGTTTGGGGCCTATGGTAGGCAGTTACTTCAAGAGAGTTATCTGAGGGAGATAATGTGCCAACAAGAGAGACGCTTCCTACAATGTTCTACTATCTTGCAGTGAGAAATGCCATACTCTTGGAGAAGCCTTAAAGGTTGGGGGTATGGTCTTTGCCCCCTCTTCCTCAGAGTCCCATCCCTTAGCTATTCAAGTATCTCCCAAACTGATACCCTTGGTGCCCAGCTCACTCTCCCAGTCTGACTAACCTAGACTTCTAGAAGTTATCTGGATAGTGCTTCATGATCTCAGGTGAATCTCCATCTAAGACCTGAGGCCCCAGTTCTTTTTGCTACTTTTTTTTAAAAATCTTATTTATTTGCTTTGAGAAAGAGAGAGAGCATGCAAGCAGAGCAGGGGAAGAGAGAGAATCCCAAGCAGGCTCGCACTGTCAGTGGGTGCAGAGCCGAATGCAGAGCTCAAACTCACAAACTGTGTTCTGAGCTGAAACCAGGAGTCAAGACACAATCGACTGAGCCAGCAGGCGCCCCACACTGCAGTGTGGGTTTTTTTTTTGTTTTTTTTTTTTTTTTTTTGGTCTTAAAAGCTCATGCTAAATGCGCTTTTAAGCTATACCACTGTTCACACTTTTTGTTTTGTGTCTCCCTACCCCCCCCCCCCCACTTAAAAAACTTGGCAGCTTGAGAGGGGGTAGGTATGTAGGGACAGGCCAGGCCAGTCCGCTGACTTTTAATTTGACCCACATCGCCCTGGGGCAGCGCTCCTGGGACGCCTCCTTTCCGCCCACGGATCCTCCCCACTCAGCGCCCCAGGCCTCCTCTTAAGTTTATGAGCCCCTCATTTTGGATCCGGAAAGTCCCATAGAAAACCTGGCGACGCCAGCTTCCCAGCCATTTCCCCCAGAGCCGCGTGATGGCCTTTCCTCCCTAGGTCAAGTTCACCTTACTGAACCAAGCCACGACTCGTGACTCGTGCTCCAGGCTCCTCGCTGCCCTAGGTACTGGGGCACTGGGCTCCCGGCCCCTCGATCCCGCTGGTAGATAGGCCATTTCCAGTAGCACGCCAAACCGAGCAGCGGGGTGATCGGGCCTCGGGGTGGGGGCGGGGGCGGGGAGGTTTGGATGGCACTTGCGTGGAGTGACCTGCCTCGCGCTGCGCAGGATCCCAGTGGGGCTGGGGACCGCGGCGCCCAGAGGAAAAGGGAGTGTGTGGTTGCCGTCACTTGCAGTGCAGCGGCCAGAGTTTGGGGGATGGGGGAGGACCCAGGAGGCTCCCCACGCGGAGCTCGGGGTTAGCTCCTGCCCGGGGCCGCTGGCGGGGCTGGTGGAGGACAGCGGACTTCCCACTCAAGACAGCCACGCATCTACCCAGCGATGGAATCCGAAATCCGTGTGCGAGTTGAGGTCTTACACATCCTCAACAGCGGTCAGTTTTCTCCTGTAAAATAGGGGTGTTGATCCCCAAACAATATTGTAAAAACTTCCCGCAAAGAGAAATCCTTATGGAAATCAAATAAAATGTGTGAAGGCTCATATGAAATGTGCAGAATAAACAGATTTGTAGAAGAAGGGCTGGGGAGGGGGTTGGGGAATAGGAAGTGACAGTAAATGGATATGGAGTTTCTTTCGGAGCATGGTGAAAATGTTCTAAAATTAGATTGCAGTAAGGCTAATAGAAAAAAAAACCACAGCTTTAAATTGCCCTCTTCAAAGAGGTGAATTATGTGGTAGGTGAGCTCTAACCCAATAAGGCTGTTTTAAAGTGTGTGAAAGTTCTTTGTCACTTCGCTAAAATTTGGGGGCACTCTGGTATTACAAAACTTCCTCATGTAGGAGGTGCTTGGGTGGCTTGGTTGGTTCAGCAGCAGACGCTTGATTTCCGCTCAGGTCATGATCCCAGGGTGGTGGGATCTGCCTGCATCAGGTTCCCGGCTGAGCATGGAACCTGCTTCAGATTCTTTCTCTCTCCCTCTGCCCCTCTCCCCTGCTTGCACTTTCTCTCTCTAAAATAAAGAAAAAAAAATTAAACAACAATAACAATTTCCCATGTATTATCCAATTTGTCCTCCATCCAATTCTTCGAGGTGAGCAGCATTTTAGAAGGGAACACAAATAATTGCAGGGCAGAATGGACAGTGAGAAATGCCCTAAACCATCAGAAGGAGACACTGAAGAAGTCTTTAGGGAGGAGGTGCCATTTCATCTGGGCCTTCAAGAATGGACAAATGGAGACCTAACAGTGGCCTGGGAAAAGGTGGGAAAGCATAGGATACAGAACATAGTAATGATTAGATCACTTTAGCTCTAGTGTAGAGTATCTGAGGGAGAGTTTTTGCAAATGTCCCTGGAAAAGACAGGTCCAAGTCCTAATCTCCAGCAGCTCAGAATGTGACCTTACTTGGAAATAGGGTCTTTGTAAATGTAATCCAGTTAAGATGAGATCACACCCAATTAGAGTGGGCCCTAATCTAATAGAACTGGTGTCTGTATTTACTTATTTTTAAGTAAGCTTTATGCCCAACTTGGGGCTTGAACTCAACCCCAAGATCAAGAGGGGCGTGCTCTACCAACTGAGCCAGCCAAGCGCCCCAATGACTAATATCTTTATAAGAAGGGAAAACACGTACAAAGACAGACTCAAGGAGAACACATGTGATGGCAGCCCAGAGATTAGAATGACGCAGCTGCAGGCCAAGGAATCCCAAGGACTGGTGGCCACCACCAGAAGCTAGGAAGAAGCAAAGAAGCATTCTGCTCAGGGTCCCAGAGGGAACATGGCCGCACCGAAACCTTGATTTTGGACTTGTAGCTTCCAGAGCTGTGAGAGAATAAATTTCTGTTGTTTGAAGCCACCCAGTTTGTGTACTTTATTACAACAGCGCTAGGAAATGAATATACTTAGCATATGCTAGGCACTGATAAGTGATAGTTTCCTCCCTTTCCCTGAAAATTAAACAAGAATTTTGGTCCTTACACTGTAGGTGGCCGGAAGGTATTAAATATTCTTAAGCAAGGGAGTTATATGATGTGAAGATTTGGAAGAGGAGAACCTAGGGGTGAGAAGAGGCTTAGTTCATCCACATCAGAGTAAACAGGGGTCTTAATTTATGGAAGAGTAGTAGACATGCACAATTTCTGGAACCTTCAATGGCCTACTGTGTTCTAAAAGAACGCCATGGCCTCAGACCATTTTATTCAGAGAAAATTCTTATGGCTTCCAACCCAGGAAGCCTATCTCTTGAAATTAGTCTGAGGAAGTTAAGGATCAGTTCCAGATCCCATTTCTCCAACTTAATTTGTTAAAGCTCTCTGCTTCCTTCTCCCTTCCTTCTTGAGAAGGGGAAAGATTGATACTCTCTGTCCTTTCCATGATCTCCAGAGATGAAGAATGCGGTGGAATACACCTTTGCTTTCTCTTTTCACATTTTGCCTGCAGGCTCACCCTCTCGTTTGATTCTTTCTCTCTGCTTTTGACCGTGTTGTTCCATATTCATATTTGGTTGATTGCTTTCCTATTACCGGCTACCAGACTGCGTCTACTTTTTCCTCACCTGTCTCATCTGGGACACAAAGGCGTCCACAAGCACACGCAAACACACTGCAGCCAGGGTTTTGTCATGATATTTCATTAAAGCAATTCTCTCCCAAGTCCTGCCAAGCTCCTCACTAAAACACCCTGCCACTTGTTTTCATTGGCCTCTGAAACCCTTTTTTGTTTTGTTGGTTTTGTTTTTTGTCTCTTCGGTCTTCTGTTACAGCCCTCATTTATTTAATTTAACTTAATTAATTAATTTAAAAAATTTTTGAGGGGCGCCTGGGTGGCTCAGTCAGTTAAGCGTCTGACTTTGGCTCAGGTCATGATCTCGCAGTTCGTGAGTTCGAGCCCTGCATCGGGCTCGGAGCCTGGAGTCTACTTCAGATTCTGTGTCTCCCTCTCTCTCTGCCCCTTTCCTGCTCACACTCTGTCTCTCTCTGTCTCAAAAATAATAAATATAAAAAATTTTTGAGCTTATTTATTTAAATTTTTTTGAGCTTTTTTATTTATTTAAATAATCTCTGCACCCAACATAGAGCTCGAACTCATGATCCTGAGGTCAAAAGTCACATGCCAGGTGCCCCTACAGCCCTTATTTTTTTTGAGAGAGAGAGAGAGCATGTACGGTGTGTGCTTGGGAGAAGGGCAGAGGGAGAGAGAGACTCTTAAGCAGCCTCCACACCTCCACACCCAGTGCGGAGCCTGCCATGGGGCTCCATCTCGCTTGACAAGAGTGAGACGCTTAAATGTTTAAATGACTGAGCCACCCAGGTGTCCCTGGCCCTCCTTTTTAGAGTGCGTTATCCCAAGGTTGAGGCATCCAAGCCCTTTCCCTGGGTTGCAATTGTCATTATATCTTCTAGGTCAGTGATCCTTAACCCAGGGGTGATCCCCCTTCCCAGGAACAATTGGCAAAGACTTTTTGGTTGGGGAGGGGGGGAGGGTAGTGACAGAAGAAGACAGGGAACAGAATGTGTGTGCACTACTGACATCTAGTGGGTAGAGGTTAGGGATACTTCTACTAAACATCTTTCCATGCACAGGACAGCTCCTCACAACAAAGAAAAATCTGGTCCAAACTATTAATAGTGCTGAGGTTAAGAAATCCTCCTCTAGGCCTACGCATCTAACTGGCTGGTTGTTAATTTTTTAGACATTTTAATTACTATTCAACTACACTTCACCCCTGTTACTGACAGATCAGACCTACTGTTCCTTTATCTGACCCTTTTTCTTTTTTTTTAAAATGTTTTTTATTTATTTTTGAGAGAGAGGCAGAGCGAGTGGGGGAGGGGGCAGAGAGAGAGAGAGGGAGACACAGAATCCGAAGCAGGCTCCAGGCTCTGAGCTGTCAGCACAGAGCCCGAAACGGGGCTTGAACCCACAAACAGCGAGATCATGACCTGAGCCGAAGTTAGATGCCTAACCGACTGAACCACCCATGTGCCCTGTATCTGACCCTTTTTCAAGGCTTTTCCCTTACAATCCTGCGAGTCTGTTATATATTAGAACCTAAGGATAAGTCAGTCAAAAAAAAAAAAAAAACCAAACCAGGCAAAGATCGTCTCCTCAAGGAGCTTACATTGGAAGGGGAGAGTATGGGCAATTTCTAATAAACAGAGGTAAGAGATGCTTCCAGATGTCTCCTTTACCCTCCCTCTCTTTCCCATGCCCTTCATGTTTGTAATACATTACCTCAAAATGTAGTAGCTTACACACTACTTCCGTGGGACAGGGATTTAGGAGGATTCGCTGGAGGGCTGTAGCTCAGGGTTTCTCATGAGGCTGCAGGCAAGGTGTTGGTCAGGGCTGCAGTCATTTGAAGGTTTGACAGGGCCTGAAGGATTTGCCTCCAAGTTCACCCACTTGGCTGTTGGCAGGAGGCCTCAGTGTCTCCCATGTGGGTCTCTCTATAGGGTTCCATGGAGCTACTTACAACATGTCAGCTGGCTTCCTCCAGATCAAATGATCCAAAATAGAGAGAAAGAGCAAAATAAAGTATCTTTTTCAAGGTTTTCTTTATTTATTTTGAGAGAGAGTGCGCTCGAGAGAGAGAGCAGGGGAGGGGCAGAGAGAGGGAGAGAGACTCCCAAGCAGGCTCCCAACCGTCATCGAGGAGCCTGACTCAGGGCCCCATCTCAGGAACCATAAGATCTTGACCTGAGCTGGGTCAATATCTCACAGTTTGTGAGTTTGAACTCCACAGCGGGCTCTGTGCTGACAGCTTGGAGCCTGGAACCTGCTTCGGATTCTGTGTCTCCCTCTCTCTGCCCCTCCCCCACTCATGCTCTGTCTTTCTCTCTCTCTGTCTCCAAAATAAATAAACATTAAAAATAAAATTTAAAAAAGAGATAGTTGACCAACTGAGCCACCCAGGCGCCCCAGGTGTGTGACTCTTTTTTTTCATTTTTCTTTTTAACATTTATTCATTTTTGAGAGACAGAGAAAAAATTTTAATGTTTATTTATTTTTGAGAGAGAGAGAGAGCTCATTTATTTTGAGAGAGTGTGAGCAGGTGAGCGGCAGAGAGAGAGGGAGACACAGAATCTGAAGCAGGCTCCAGGCTCTGAGCTGTCAGCACAGAGCTCGACGGAGGCCCAAACTTATGGACCGCGAGATCATGACCTGAGCTGAAGTCGGATGCTTAATGGACTGAGCCACCCAGGTGCCCCTCCAGGCATGTGACTCTTAATCTTAGCTCAGGTCTTGATCTCGAGGTCGTGAGTTCAAGCTCTTCATTGGGCTCCACACTGGGCGTGGAACCTACATAAAAAAATAAAAATAAAAATAGGGGCACCTGGTGGCTCAGTTAGTTAAGCATCCGACTGGATCAGCTCATGATCTCACAGCTCTTAAGTTCGAGTCCCGAGTTGGGCTCTGTGCTGACAGCTCGGAGCCTGGAGCCTGCTACGGATTCTGTGTCTCCCTCTCTCTCTGCCCCTCCCCTGCTCACACTCTCTCAAAATAAAATCTCTCTGTCTCTCTCTCTCAAAAATAAACATTAAAAATTTCTTTAATAAAATAAAAACAAACAGAATATCAAAAGTCAAGAGTTTCTTATTACCCACAAGCATCCACTCATTCATTTGTTCTCTGACTTACCTAACAAATCTTTATGGATTCAAGCACACCAATGTCACTCCCCACATTTTCCCCCCACTACATTTTCCCTCCAACTACGCTGACCTTCACTGAGCTCTAAACAATCTTTTCACCTCTCTTTTTTTTTTTGAATATCCCTCCCGAGTTGCTGATCTTTATGCCTTAAATCTGTGGCCCTAAACCAGTGGCCCTCAACAGGGGGCAGTGCTACCCCATAGATATTGTTCTGTGAATTTGGGGGGGCGTTTTTTTTTTCTTTCATCACAGTGATGGAGGACCTACTGGCATTTAATGGGTGGACCCAGGGATATCAGTTGTCTTACAAAGTACCAGACAGCCTTATTCAATGGAAAAAAAAAATGTCCCTTGTCCTCCAGCATTTTCAGAAGACTCCGTGGACATTCATGTAGGGAAGAACACATTTATAATTACCCAAATACAGAACTGACATTCATTACATATATATATAAACATAAAGTTATAAGTAGTTCTAATCTCAGGCGCCTGTCTCAGTCAGAAGAGCATAGGACTCTTGATTTCGGGGTCATGAGTTCAAGTCCCATGAGGGGTGTAGAGATTACTTAAATAAATAAAACTTAAAAATATATTTAGGGGCGCCTGGGTGGCTCAGTCAGTTGGGTGTCCAACTTCAGCTTGGGTCATGACCTCACTTGTGAGTTTGAGCTCTCTCTGTGCTGACAACTCAGAGCCTGGAGCCTGCTTTGGAGTCCGTGTCTCCCTCTCTTAGCCCCTCCCCACTGTGCGCACTCTGCCTCTCTCTCTCTCTCTCCCAAAAATAAATAATAAAACATTAAATATATATATTAAAACATTTTAAGTATAGTTTTAATCCTGACTTTCCAGAGAGGCAGACACCTGTATATATCAAGGGAAAATTATATTTTGTTTTGTTTGGAATTTCACCAAGAGTTGTTGGCATTTTCGAAAATCATGGCACCGATTCGCCATTGAGTCACCAATGCAACCCATCTGTGACAGTCTTGAGGTTGTAACTGCAGAATTCATAAAAATCCTATATGTAGATGCAAGCATAGGATGACTTCATTATGACTACTTCACTAAATCCTTTGCCAAAGCCCTACCCAAGCGTTTACACACTGAGATATACATTACTCAAGTTTTTAAAGAATAATATAATACAGAAAAGTGCACAATTCTTAAGTGTAAGCTCAATGAATTTTCTGGTGACTATAACCAGAATGTAACTGGTGAACTGGTGAATATAACCAGTACCACATAACCAGTATCCAGAAACCAAAACATTTCTAGCATCTTAGACCCTCCCATGCACTCTCCAGTCACTGTCTTTCCCAAGGGTATTGACTAGTCCAATCTCTAACATTATAGATTCATTTTGCTTTTTAAAAATATTTTTAACATTTATTATTATTTTTATTAATCTCTATACCCAATGTGGGGCTTGAACTCACAACCCCAAGGTCAAAAGTCGCATACTCTTTTGACTGAGGCAGCCAAGCACCCCGGTTTTGCTTTTTATGTAATACAAATGGAATCCTACTATATATGTAGTATGTACATTTATACACATACAGTATATAGTATACACATATACATATATGGTGTGTATACATACTCTTTTGTGTCTGGATTCTCTTCCTTCTCAACTTCATATTGTTGCCTATAATTGTAATTTGTATTCTAAATCACGTCTAGTATACTATTAGACTATTGGATACATATTTTAATATAAATGACCTTGTCTTTTACAGTGAGGGTTATACTGAGTTTTTAAACGTCAGACTGTGAATGAGTTACTTCTCTATTCATTTATTTCCTCATAATTAAAGGAGTATTCAAAATATTTATTCTAAAAGGCATGCAGGGGCACCTGGGTGGTTCAGTCCAACTTCGGCTCAGGTCCTTATCTCACGGCTTGTGGGTTCGAGCCCCGTGTCGGGCTCTGTGCTGACCGATTCTGTCTCAGTCTCTCTCTGCCCTTCCCCCACTCACCCTCTGTCTCTGCCTCTCAAATATAAAATAAAACATTAAAAATTTTTTAATAAATAAAAGGCGTGCATTATTCCCAATAGGCTGACGACCAAATTGTTTGCAGCCTCCTGAGTCTTGCCCTTTGGCCCTTCACACAGTTGAAGTGACCCATGCACTGTCTCCCTTCCTGAGCCCCTTTCCTTTAATTCTCAGATGATTCGTCACATTCTCAGAGAAGTCTTCTCTGGCTCTGCTTCTGTGCTCTTTCGGGAAGCTGTGTACAAGTGGAGTTTAGCATTTAGTCTCCCTATTCCCTGTGTCCATTTACTTGTGTCTCTGAGGGGAGGGACTCTCACTGTGTCATTCACCGTGGTAGCTTTTGTGTCTGGTATGTGGTTGGAATTCAACAAATGTATTGAGCAAATAAATAGGCACCTTAGCCCATAATTAGAGCCTTCTCGACCAGCCAGGGACCTTGCTGTCCTCCATCTAGGCCTCTTTCTCTGAAGGAAAGATCATGGATGTGTGAATCTGTCATGTGTGTGTGTCATGGACCTCCCTGCCCCAAAATTGCCATTCTAGCCCTGAGTACCACGTCCCTCTGCCCCCTCAGCCTGTGACATCAAGCACAGTCATTTCCAGAAGTCTCTACCTGGACTTGTCTTCTAAGTGCTCCCTAGAGCTGGCCTCTATCTGAAACCATAGGATGCCAGGAATTGCCTTTAGGTAACAATGCTGTGCAGCTCGACTTCTTCCATTCCAGTTGAGCCAGCTGTCCTCACAGGCACCAACTGCGTGCATTTTCTCTCTCTCTCTCTCTCTCTCTCTCTCATGATAAGAGCATTCAGATGCTTTTAAGGATTATGTCTGCAATGCAGACTTTAAGCCTGTCTTGAAAATGACCTACTCTCTGAAATATCTCCATAGTTATTGCAGCAGGCACTTTCAGATATTGTTTTATTTAATGCTAAAACAGTATTTTTGTCAGTGATGGGATAAGTCTGTGACCAATCAGGAGAGAGAAACCACACAGTAATTTGAAAAGAGACAAGTTTATTATAAAGAATTACAGGGGCACCTGGCTGGCTAAGTTGGTGGAGGGTGCGGCTCCTGATCTCGGGATTGTGGGTTTGAGCCCCGCGTTGGGTGTGGCGATTGCTTAAAAATAAAATCTTAAATGGGGCGCCTGGGTGGCTCAGTCAGGTAAGCATGCGACTCTTGATCTCAGCTCAGGTCTTGATCTCAGGGTCATGAGTTCAAGCTCCACATTGGGCTCCACATTGGATGTAAAACCTGCTTTAAAAAAATAGAATAGAATAGAATCTTAAAAAAAAATTATCGACTCTAACAGGGAAGTAGAGAAATGAGAGTTTGGAATGTGTATTAGTTTCCCAGGGCTGTCATAACAAGTTACCACAAACTAGGTGGCTTAAGACAACACAGATCCATGCTCTCATAGTTCTGGAGACTGGAAATCTGAAATCAGCCATCATCAGGACCATACTCCCCCTGAGACCCTGGGGCGTATCCTTCCTTGCCTCCTCCTAGCTGCTGGCAACTGTTACCAATCTCTAGCATTCCTTGGTGCCCGGATGCATCAGTCCAATCTCTGCCTCTGTTGTACATGGCGTTCTTCCTGCGTCTCTGTGCATGTCTTCACCTGGCATTCTTTCTATTTGCGTCCAAATTCCCTTCTTCACACAAGACACCAGTCACTGGATTAGGACTCACCCTAATTCAGTATGACTTCATTGATTATACCTGCAAAGATTCTATTTCCAAATAAGGTCACACTTACAGGAACTGGGGGTTAGGATTTGAACATATATTTGGGAGGGGGAGACACAGTTCTGCCCACTAGAGATAGGAAGTAAACAGAATTCTAAAGAATGCAAGAAGACACTAACCCTTAGCTGGGGATGTAACACTCAAGGAAGAGCCTGTACCTGGGCCTCCCTGGGGCTGAGATCCAGAACTTTTTAGAGAGAGCACTGGGGTGCCTTGGTGGCTCAGTCGGTTAAGCAACCGACTTCGGCTCAGGTCATGACCTCACAGTTCATGAGTTCGAGCCCTGTGTCAGGCTCTGTGCTGACAGCTCAGAGCCTGAAGCCTGCTTCGGATTCCGTGTCTCCCTCTCTCTCTTCCCCTCCCCAGCTTGTGTTCTGTCTGTCTGTCCGTCTCTCTCTCTCTCTCTCTCTCAAAAATAAAAAACATTTAAAAAAAGAATTTTAGAGCACAGAAGTCACTGGGGTGCCACTTCTGGTGGAATTTCCTGGATATCTTCCCTCTGGGATCAGGGAAAACTAGTCACAGGAAGGTGTCTCGCCAGAGGCACCCCACTGGGAAACTGCAAGGGGCATATCAGGGAGAGCTGCTGGCCACCGTGCACTGCAAGAGCCTGGCGCTGGAGAGTCCGCAGGGACTGGAGAAGCTGGGGGCCGGGGAACCCACTCACACTGCAAGAGCTTGACAATAGGGCTCATTGGAACCGGGAAAAAAATCCTTTCTTCCTGCAATGCCTCCCCAGCTGTCTACTGACAAAGTTTAGTATGATGCCAGCTGGCAAAGAAAATATATTTAAAGGGCCCAGATCCCTTTTCACAGAGGAGGGGAAAAGAGTGACTTTGGAGCTGAGAGGTAATACACTGGTAACTGATACAGTGACATGCCATTGTTTCAGATATTAATGGACACCTCCCTTCACCTTCTTTGAAAAAAAAGTTTTTAGTGTTTATTTATTTTTGAGAGAGAGAGAGAGAGAGCACGAGCGGGGGGAAGAGCAGAGAGAGAGGGAGGCAGAATCTGAAGCAGGCTCCAGGCTCTGAACTGTCAGCACAGAGCCCACGCAGGGCTCGAACCCACAAGCTGTGAGTTCATGACCTGAGCTGAAGTTGGACACTTAATCCACTGAGCCACCCAGTCGCCCTGGAGTTTCTGAAGAATGATACACTGATGTGCCACCCATCTTTTTTTTTTTTTTAAGTTTATTTATTTATTTTGAGAGAGAGAGAGAAAAAGAGAGGGAACGGGAGGGACGGAGAGAATCCCGAGCAGGCTCTGCACTGTCTGTGAGGAGCCCGATGCGGGGCTGAAACTCACGAACTGCTAGATCATGACCTGAGCCGAAATCAAGAGTCGGATGCTTAGCCGATGAGCCACCTAGGCGCCCCTCCCTTCACCTTCTTGATTCTCCATGTCTCCCAACCTTCTCCCTTCCTCTGAAATTCTCACCATAAGCCCTATCACTTTACCATTCAGTTCTTCTGACCTTGACGCCTTCCTATTATCTCTCCCTCAACAACAACAACAACAACAAGTACAGAAGTGATGGCAGGTGGCTCTCTAACTGGGGAAGAGAAGTTAGACCATAGGCAGGACCAACTTTTCTCAGAATGTGCTTACAAATTCTAGCAAATAGCTGACCAGAGTGGAAAAGCCCTCAGCGGTGTGTCTTAAAAGCTCTTCAACTGAACTGGGGAATTAAATTGGTCAGGAATGTGCTCACACCTGGCTGGAATAAGTCCTTTAAGGTGGAGAGGACAGAAGCTTCGGGAAGTAGCAGAGCCAATGGCAATTTTGTATACAGGGACATAAACTCCACCCTCCTGGGAATAAGCACCTGTTTATCCCAGGGCAAAGCAGGTAGGAGGAGTTGAAATCTTGTTAAATGGTTGATGGGAACCGCAACAGCAAGCAACCCAAACCCAAAGCTTCCTGTCATTTTTCAGGGATGGTTTTTAGCAAAGCGCTGTCACCGTTAACTGACCATCCCACACATCTCAATACCCTGCGGCCACAACCCAACCCAACCCACAAAGGTACCTGCAGACAAAGGTACTGAGCAGAGCTGGCCTGAGGGACAGAAGGGACAGGGTACTCTGAGAGAAAGGTTTTTTTTTTTTTTTAATGTTTATATATTTTTGACAGAGAGAGAGAGAGAGAGAGAGAGAGACAGAGTCTGAGCAGGGGAGGGGCAAAGAGAGAGGGAGGCACAGAATCCAAAGCAGGCTCAAAGCTCTGAGCTGTCAGCACAGAGTCCAAAGCAGGGCTCGAACCCACAAGCTGTGAAATCATGACCTGAACCGAATCGGACGCTCAACCGACTGAGCCACCCAGGCGCCCCAAGAAGGAGAAGTTTATCTTTTTTTTTTCTTTTTTCTTTTGAGAGAGAGAGTGAGAACATGAGCTGGGAGGGGCAGATGAAGAGGGAGCGAGAGAAGCAGGCTCCACGCCCACTGTGAGATCATGACCCGAGCTGAAGTCGGACGCTTAACCAGCTGAGCCACCCAGGCGCCCCAGAGTTTCTAAAGAATGATACACCGATGTGCCAACCTCTAGCCACATCACCTGCCCCACTGGAAGCTGTGTGGGGCCTCTTGCCACTGGATCAGCACACACTGGCCAGGCCCTAGAGTGTGTACATAGGTGGGGAGTGAGGTAAGAGTTGTCGAAATGGTAGTCACAAAAAAGGCAGAGGTAAGACCGTGAGGCTATTAGGGTTGCCACGGCTGGCCTGAGTTTAGGGCCAAGACACCACAGTCTACATTAAAACTTCAATTTCATCAACTCCAGCGCCCCAAGTCAGGTCTTCGGGTTGGGCCATCCCTACCAAATTCTCAGACCCAGACCCTTTCCTTAGGCTATGTCCTTTGCCATTGGTGTTGACTTCTTCAGGAGACCCAGAGAACCAAAACTTGATCAGGCATGCTCTACCCCTGAAAGCTTTTCTTGCCTTGGGGCTGGGGAAGCACCTGTTTAAGTAAGAAAGAGCCTACAGAGGGCCTCTCAACTCAACAAGATTGAGAAGGACCTCCAAGCACTCACAGCTGCAAGCATCACCAAACCCACAAGGAACATCTTCAGGCACCATAAGCCAGCCCAGACCCAGGGGAGAGAGAACACCTCTAGCTGGAAAAGCTGCTGCTCACCCTCACCAGAAGCCTCATGATGGATTTCCAGAGGACCCAGCGGACCTTGTGTTACAAAAAGAATTGCTGTAGTCCTGGGAGAGCTATCTGGATGAGCCCTTGCTTAGAGAGTTCGGGAGTCTTCACTTTCCACACCAGCTCTTGATGATTCTGCTCTTTCCATATCATTTTCACTGTGTCGTTAGGTTTATCACTAAGTCCCAGAAGAGAGAATTATGCTGGGCTGGGTACTCTGCACCTTCATCTCAGACCCAGGATTCTAGGTTTCAGGCTTTCTTGTTCTACCAAGAAAATTAGGCACTGGTTTGGACCAGGGAATTCTGGGAAGAACTAGTGGAGACACAGGCTCTGGTTAGGCGGTGAGGGCGCCTTCGCAGTGCAAGAAGCTAGTACATGCCCACTTCCTCCCCACTAACGGCCCGATTCCTGGTGTAAAGGTTGCATGATGCAGACTCTCCAAGCAGCGGGATTGCACTCCCGATCCCTTACTAAATAAGGTCTATTTCCTGGCCCCTCTTGAAAGAAGGTTAGTAGGAGCCCGGAAGAGAGAGGAAAGCTGCCGGACCCCACGCAGCGCGCCAAGGTGGGTTATTGGTCCCCTGCAATGACGCCCCTATACTGAACACTCGGCGTGAGCCGCACAAACCCCCACACCTCCAGGAAGGTCAACGCCCCAGCCGCCTCCCCATTTTGGCTCAGTCCAGCAGTCTCTCCGGGACAAAGCGCAAACACAGGAGCTGGAGGTGGCACTATCCTTAGTCTCTGGCCCCTCGTCCCTCCCCAGATCTTCTCAGCGACGTGGGAACCCGGCCGAGGAATCCAGGAGAGTAGCCGGAACCGCCCTCAATGAGGCCTCTCTAGGAAATTGGGAATTTCCTAGTCGCTAGTACTCAGTTCACGTTTATGGGCCTGAGAACCAAAAAAAAAAAAAAAAAAAAACCAAACCAGCCCGGAAGATGCCCTTAAAAAACGTGGCGGCACTCTAGTCACTACAGCTGCCTCAGTAGCTCAAGAAACTTGGCATAGTCTTCGGTCACTGACAGACTAGCCTTCACAAAATGACTCCATCCGGTCCACTTCGGTTCTTCGAGGACAGAGCTACCTGCCCTCAACTATAATGGCGGCGCTGCCCAATTTGGCTTCTTGCCCCTAGGGAAGATGGCTGCCAGGTGGCTTCACTTAGTTTCTCATCACCCCGGAAGACGGGCACCGGCGATTGGGCGGTGCCCGAAGGCTCGGAGAAGAAGGCCCTTGGCGGTTGGACAGTGCTGGGTAAGGCTAGTTTTAAAGGAGCCGGAGGTGGGAGCCGTCGAAGACCCGGGATCCGCGGGAGGCGGCGGTGAGCGGCGCGCGGGGGAGGGCACCGAGCGGCTGGAGAGAGGGCGGGAGGAGGGAGGGAAGGAAACATTTGAACCATCTGGTCCCGGGCTGGGGAGAGAGCTGGGCGGGGAGCCGGGGCGGGGGGAAGGAGGGGGTCTGTGGGCGGGACCTCCCGAGATTGGAGTGAAGGGGGTATCTACTTGACAGTGGATCCCCGGGGATCGGGACTTAGTTCGTGATGCTCAAGCTCGGGCCGCCCCTGTCTGAGTGGAGCTTTGCGGAGCCCAAACTCACAGGGAGAGGAGGATCCTCGCTGTAGGATTCTTTCCACAGGGATCCAGTGTAGGGGATCTGGTGGGGCGGGGGGTACCGTCGGTGTGTGCGAGTGTTGCTTCGGAGTTCTCGGCCACTCGCTGGCAGTGGATGAGGATTGCAGAGGGATCCGGCGGAAAGTGAGCCTCCCAGGACCGGGATCCCAGCTGATCCCGGGGGATCTCAGGGCGGATTCTGCGGGGACAAAGGCCCCCACCAGGAGGCTCGGGCCGTGGGAGAACTGGGGCCGCTGCAAGCCAGGTTCTCCCGGGAAGTGCCAGTCAGGGCGCAGGTGATCCACTGATCTCGGGCGACGGCAGCGGGAAGACACCCGCTCCGGGCGGCCAGCCGGGGGCGCCCATTTACGCCCCAGGGCTCCGGCCCGTGGGCTACCGGGAGCCTCGGGCGGACCATGAAGGGCGGAGCCCCAGGGGAGGGGCTGGCCCTCACTCCCCGCTCCCCCGCTCCCCCCCCATCCCAGGCTGCAGCCTGGGATCCCCCAGGGACTCCCCGGAGCCGCCGCTTCCCCCATGGACTTGCCCGGGGACTCCAGGTGAGAGCGCACCCCGCCCGCCTGTCTTGAGCACGGGAAACGGGGAGCCTGGCGACCGTACCGGGGAAACCACAGAGCCAACGACAGGCTCAGGCGACTGTCCTCTGCCTCTCTCCTCCTCCAGCCCCCCTGGCCGGCCACGTCTGTGCCGCCAGCCCCTGGCTCGAGCATCATGGGGAGCCAGGAGTCCCAAACGGCCGAGATTGCAGTCTCTGGCGGCCCCTTCGCCCTTGGAAAAGGCCTCTCGGCGGGTCCTGGCTGTAGTGCTGGAGGATGTTATGGCTGCCCACATGGTGAGGCCCCTGAACTGAAAGGCCCCCTTCTCCCTCAGGTCCCCTCTTCAGAACCAAAGTCAGACCAGATCACTAGTGAGGATAATTGAGGTCCAGATACCTCATTCTCACACCCTGCTCAGGCAGTATGCCTAATACTAGAGTTCTGGTTAGCTGTCACTTAATCCCACCTAGATTTGGGCAGAGGCTCTAGTGCCCATTCCCCACTATCAACCTAGCGCTGGTGGTTCAGTGGTAGAATTCTCGCCTGCCCCACCATCAACCCTGTTGGACTGGAACCACATCTCTTCAACTCTTAAGTGTGAGAAACCCTTGCTTTCTTCCCAGCCCACATTCAAGGCTATCCTTGGGAAGCAGGCTGAGGTCTTTGGCTCCATTGCATGGGTTAGAAAAACCGAAGCCCCCAAAAGGGCAGTGACTCACCCATGGTCACCCTCTCCTTTTCATTTCTCCAAATAGCCAGGGTGAGATTACTGCAGCTCAGGGCACTGTGATATCTGGCCCCTGATTCAGTTCAACTCCCTTCTCTGGGTTCTTAAGTGAATTCTAGCCATAGTCTCTGTTGCTTAGGTGGCAGAGGGCACTGTTAGAGGGTTCAGGGAGGCCCTGTCCAATCTGACCTCCCTCCATCACCTTGCTCTTGACACTTTCCTCAATCAGGTTCCCCTGGTGCCCCAAGAAGAGACCACCACCCCACAGCACCGCAGCAACCGTCAGGATTCTGTCCGAAGCCAGCCGCCTGCCTCGCCACCCCAACAGTCTACGTGGCCCTCGCAGACCAGGTGAGCATGGCAGGATAGAGGGTAAACAGGGGACACAACTGAGCCCCTCTGATATTCCTGTTTCCTCTCTAGGCCTCCCAACCCACTGCACTTATGCCGAGAGCCCTTGAGCCGCATCCACCGGCCCCCTTCTACCCCAAGGCGGCGATCAAGGACAACCTCTGGCCCAGAGGAGGGCCCTTCACCAAAGGTGGACTGGGCCCCCCAGCCCACTCTGGTGGTGATGCTAGAAGACATTGCCAGCTCAAGACCCCCAGCTGAGGTATGAGTATTTTGGGGTAAGGATGTCCGGGGTTCGTTCAGCTGGGGTAGCTTTTGCTCAGAGTAAGGAGAATATTATCTTAGATGGAAGACATCGAGGAAAGACCTCTGTGGAAAAGTCTTTGGTGTGAACCCCGGCAGGCTTCTGGAGACTTGAGAGGATTGGAATGTGGGTGGCTAAGGAGGCCGAAGGGGGCTTCCTTGCCTCTCCCAAAACGTTCTTTGTTTACACCCAGGGCTTTGCTGATGAGACTCCCAACTTCATCATCCCAGCAAGAAGGTGAGAGGGCTGGGGAAGGGATTATTGAAATGTCCAGGCAACACCTGTTACCCAGGCAGCTGGAGTTAGGGGTATCGGAATTTACTTGTCCAATCCTTCCTTGTAACACCTTCAGCAGCCTTAAGGGACAGGGGAGGTGCTGGCGCAGGTGGGATCTGGACCTGGAAGTTCCCTCAGCCTTTCCCTTGCCCCTTCACTCCAGAGCCAAGCCCAAGACCATGGTTCACCAGCCAATGCCTCCGTCCAGGGACCTGGATCTCCCATTCCAGCCATCTGCCCTGCCTGAAGACCCTCCAGAGAGCCCACCAGCAGGTAAGGACTCAGAGGGATCAGATTTAGGGCTCTGGAAAATCCTAGCTCAGCTTAAAAGTATCAGGGGCAGAGGTGGGGGTAGGGCCGAACCCCATCCCTGAGGGGAGCTCGGTGTATGAAGTTGGGGTGTGAGGTCTGAGTTTCAATTCAGGACTTAGTTTTTTAGGGGTGGGCTTAGACTTCTGTGGGCAAAGTTTAGTGTTTGGGGGAGGGGCTGAGGCTACCGAAGTAGGGCTTAGACACCTGCAGCTGAGGAATGCCCACCTGAGCCTCTCCTTTCCTCAGCCCCAGATCCTGTACTGGAGCCCCCATCGATCCCACAGCCGTCCAGCCTTTTACGCCCCCGCCTCAGTCCCTGGGGCTTGGCCCCCCTCTTCCGTTCCGTCCGCTCCAAGCTGGAGAGCTTTGCTGACATCTTCCTCACACCCAACAAAGCCCCACGGCCCCCACCCCCATCACCTCCCATGAAGTTGGAGTTGAAGATTGCCATCTCAGAGGCCGAGCAGTCTGGGGCTACTGAGGACACTGCGTCTGTCAGTCCCCGGCCCCCTATCCGCCAGTGGCGGGCCCAAGACCACAATCCCCCAGCACTTCTTTCGAAGCCCTCTCTGGGCCGAAGCCACTCCTGCCCTGATCTGGGGCCCCCTGGCCCAGATACCTGCAGCTGGGCCCCTGCTCCACACCACCCAAGCCGGTCACGGCTCCGGCGGCACACTGTGGGTGGTGGAGAGATGGCCCGAGCCCCACCACCCCCTCGGCCCTGTCTCCGGAAAGAGGTCTTCCCTCTTGGAGGAGTGGGAGGCTCTCCTCCCCTCGTCACATCTTGTTCGTCCACCGCATCTACTTCTTCCTTCTCTGAAGCTGCAGAACCCAGGTAGTGCTCTCAATAAAACCTGCGTAAGCCCTGGCCACAGTCTGGGCCCAGCCTCCTTCTCTACTATCCAGTGGGCAGGAGATGGGGATATTGGCTATGAATATTATTTGTCCCTGAGCCTTGACCTTCTCTGCAGGTTGGGCTCAACCAAGGGAAAGGAGCCAAGGGCCTCAGAGGACCAGGTGCTTTCAGACCCTGAGACCAAGGTAGGAGTAGAGATGGGGGGAGGAGACAAGTAAGACTCTGAGGCCATGCTGCACCCTTATCCTCTGCCCTATTTTTGCAGACCATGGGAAAAGTTTCTCGATTCAGAATACGCAGGACCCCAGTCCGTCCTCAGCTAAACCTCACACCAATGGGACTGCCTCGACCAATCAGGTGAGCGGCTCATTGTTCGCGCTGCCTCGGCCAAACAGGTGTAGGCTCAAATCCCCTGAAGGGCGGCTCTGTCTTTTCTCAGGGAGGAGTCAATTTGGTCTGAACATGGTTTGCACTTAGAACTATCTGTCTGTCTCAGGCAGCACCCCTGGTCTCAGTGTGTCCCAGAAACTGAAATATAGACCACACCTTGCTTATCCTTTTTTCAGGGCACAATGGCCCTGGGTTTTTCAGTGGCCTCTGCTTTTTGCTCCCAGGTTGAACAAGAAGGAGTTCAGCTTAGAAGAAATTTACACCAACAAGAATTATCAGTCCCCTACAACCAGGAGGTGAGAAACTCTGAAGCCTTGGGGGTAATAGAGGGAAGGCTGGAACCAGGGGCCACGCTGGTAACCGGCACCCCTCCCTGCCTGGTCCAGGACCTTTGAAACCATCTTTGAGGAACCCCGGGAGCGCAACGGGACTCTGATTTTCACCAGCTCCAAGAAGCTTCGGCGGGCCGTGGAATTTCGGGACAGCAGCCTTCCTCGATCCCGGCGGCCATCTCGTGGAATCCGGGCTGCGGCTGGCAGGACCCTTACCTCCAACCCGGCCCCCAGCCCAGATGTGGGACCTCTGCTGCAGCAGCGGCTGGAGGAGCTGGATGCCTCGCTCCTGGAAGAGGAGGAAGTGGATAGGGAGCGTTCCCATCGGACTTAGGAGCTCCATCTGTTTGTCCATCCATCCTGAAGCATCTGAGGCAGTTATATTTTTTCTCTATATTTCTAGTAAAGCTTTTCAGTATGTTTCTGATTCTTTTGTATGTCTCTACCTAAATCAGATTGACTGACCGTACCGGCTGATGTTTTTACTTTGGCCCCCAGACTGGGAGATGGGGGAGGTGCCAGGGAAGGCAATGAGGGTTTGATACGGGAAGTGGAAATGGTCATCGGAGACACTTCCTTGATTTAAGAATTTTCCTGTGTGGAGGGATTCTTCAGAATCTGCTCCAGAAGATACTGTGACTCTGGACTCTAGTCAGGGTTCTCTAAATTCACTTGGATCAAGGAGGAGACTGAAGGACCCAGAGTGGACCAAGGCTTTGATCAAGATGGCCCTGAATTCCTCTAAACATGCAAGCTAGGATTTGCTTCCGGTTCAAGAGATAAGAGTAATCAGCTGTAACTGAGTACCTACAACAACCTGTCATATGTACTTGCCCTGCACGTAGCACTATGAGAGGGAATTATACCCATTTTACGCATAGCCAAGTTAAGGGGCATGTGGTTCGCTCAGTTGGTAGAACATGTGACTCTTGATCTCCAGGTAATGAGTTTGAGCCCCACATTGGGAGTAGAGATTACTTTAAAAAAAGTTGAATGTGTAATGCGATGTCCTTACTAAAATGGTTAACCCAGGCAGCCAGAGGCCAGAAGTGGCATTCTCCCATCTTTGGTATCTTAGGGCCAGAACACAGCAGTGGCTAAGGGCACAGTTAGGCTTCTTGAGCCCAAATCCTGGGTAGGAAACTAAATGTGCATCACTTCCCCTACCCCTCTGTAAAATGGGCCTAATATCAGTAACTTCCTAAAAGAATTCTTACTATCAAATGAGTTAATATGTGAGAAAGTGGCCGTAGCTGGCACACAAGTGCAAGGTGTTTCTTAGCACGCGGAAACCGCAGGCCAGCACTCTCCCACTGAACGAAGCGATAACGGGACGCAGCTTCCTTCCAGCGCGTCTGGCGCTCGCAAGGCATGCCGCGTGCTCGGGCCACCCGGCGCCGTGGGGATCCCGCTGAGTTGCCAGCCGCTCGACAGTATCGCCACGCGCGTGCGCGAGAAAGCCAGGCGGCCTGTGGACTTAAGCCAAGCGGCGGATAGGGAGAGACGACGTAACTTTCGAGACGCACCTTCCGCGGCCGCACGCCGCCCAGCGGCCAACCGCCCCCCTAGAACTCGCGCACCACATCCCGGCTCCCAGTCTCGACGCTATATGAAGACGGGCCAATGAACAGAGAGCAGGAAGAGGCGGGGTCACCTGAGGGACCGCCCCAAGCGCTTACTTCTAACCAGTCTAGTCACAAGACCTGATGAAGGGCGGAGCTAATCTGACGTATACCCAATCCAAGATTTGAGGGCGGTTACATATCACCCATTCCCCGGAGCTTGACTCCGCCCTTCGCCTTGACGTACACTTCTCAACCTATCAACGACTAAGTTTGTTGGAGGGGTGAGGGGAAAGGGGCGGAGTGTGGGAGGAGGCCGAGAGAGGAAGGAGGCGTAGGCTGAGGAGGAAGAGGGAGGAGGGGCAGGGAAGTCCTGGCGAAGAAGAGGCCCAAGACTCCAAAGGAGACAACAGGAGGGTGCGCTGGAGCTACCCCGCTGCCCAACGGCCGTTCCGGGTCCCTTACGGCGCAAGTCAGGCAGAGACGGAGGAAAGGAGGAAGAGACTTTTATGTCGGCAGACAGAGAAGCTCTACCCGTCACCGTTGCCTCACATCCGGGGCTTTGGAGGGCTGGACTCGCGGCCCCGCCCCCCCCCTCGCCTTTCATGGCGACCGGAGGCGGAGGCTGGAAGAGCTGGGCCAGGAGGAGGCCCCTTTAAATCTCCTTAAAGGGGTGGCCGCTGAACTCGGCAGACTACATCGGCAGCCTTAAAGGGGAAGCCATCGAACAGAAGCTTGACAAATTGAGAACTGTGCTGTTGGGAGAGCTGGAGCGAGTGGGGATTCTCACCTCCTTTTCTCCCCACGCAAGAAGTCCTTTAAAATCAGCTTAAAGGGGAAGTGGCCGCTTGTGGAGGACCAGAAACTTAACTCCCGAGCCCTTAAAGGGGCGGCCTGCTGTTTGGAGGACCCTGGACTCCTTAAAGGGGTGGCCTCTTTTAGCCGGAGGACTTGATACACTTTTAAAGGGGAGGTCTGCGTTTCGGGGCGAGCTTTCGGTCCCTTTTAAAGGGGTGGCCCTTCCTCTTCCTCGGGGAGACTTGTCTCGACCCCTGGCAGGGGGCGGCCACCGCACTAGGCCGGCTGGACACCGTCGGGTCGTCTTAAAGGGGTCAGGGGCTGGACAACTTGAGGCCTCGCCTTAAAGGGACGGCCGCCCCGTTTTCGGCGTCTCGGCCCCGCCGGCCCCACAGGGGGGGCCCTCGGGCTTGTCGCCCCGGGGGCGGCGCCGGCTCCCCAGGCCTTGGCCTTGGGGCAAGCTCGGGGCCAGTAGATCCTGCTTTAAAGGGGAAGCCGTGGCCTTTCCGTCCCTGTGCAGCCGCCAGCGCCGCGCCTGCGACCCCGGGCCTGCGGACAGGCCGCTTCGGGCCCCGCCGCCTCCGGATGCGGCGCTGAGGGCGGTCGCCATGGAGACGGCAGCGGCCGCGGCTCCGGGCCCGGGCTGGGCCGCTGAGGGGGAGCGGCGGCGGCGGCGCTGCTCGCGCCGAGACCGAGACCGGGAGCAGCGGCGCCGCCGAGGTCCCGGCGGCGACGCGCCCCGGGCCCTGTTGGCCGCTCCGCGCGGCTCCTCGTCGTCCTCGTCGCCGCCACCGCCGGCCAGGCCTTGGTCGTCAGCTTCGTCTGGAGAGCGGCCCGGAGGCCCGAGACGACGGCGGCCCCGACCCAGGCCCCGGCCCCCGCGACCCCGAGCTCGGAAGCGGCCTGCCGGCTCGGGCAGCCGCGGGGAGGAAGAGGAGGAGGAGGAGGAGGGGGGCGCAGACGACGGGGAGGCCGAGGAGGAGCCTGAGGAGGAGGAAGAAGAGGAGGAGGACTTGATCGATGGCTTCGCCATCGCCAGCTTCGCCAGCCTTGAGGCCTTGCAGGTGGGGCCTGCTGGGGCTGGAGACCTTTGGGGGTTTCAGAGGGGCAGAGAGAAGGGTGTCGTGCCTGGAGTGGGTGGAGTTGAGGGGGGAATGCTGGCACCCCAAACCAGAGCAACCGGCTCCTCTGGCCAGGCCTCTGCCCCACCCTGGGTTGGGAGGAGGTAGAGTTAGTCTCTAGGGACCAACTAGGTTATCTGGTCTGAGAGCCACTTTGGTAGTCTGGTCACCCCCAGAGAGGTCGGGAGCTTTCCTTTCTCCATCTACTTTAGTCCCACCTCCTCCTCCACAGAAGGATGCATCTCTTCAGCCCCCAGAGCGACTGGAACATCGGCTGAAGCATTCTGGGAAGCGGAAGAGGGGGGGCTCCAGTGGGGCCACTGGGGAGCCAGGGGACAGCTCTGATCGGGAGCCTGGCCGGCCCTCTGGGGATCGGGCCCGAAAATGGCCCAATAAGCGGAGAAGGAAAGAGGTGAGCTTGTCATAGATCCTTGTCCTTTAGAACTCTGGGCAGAACGTCCTTCACGTAGACCTGTTTTCTGTCAGCAGTGCCACTGCCCATCATGAACAGTGACTTTATTTTCTAAGGGCAAAGAAGAAGGTAGGGCAAATTTGAGCCCTCGTCCCTCAATCCACGTCTGACAGAGACATTCCCACAGTCAGACTTTTCTGGTTTTGGCTGGCTCTGTTTCAGACGTGTTGATAATTCAGAGCTGTATCAAAGAGACTTAACTGAATCGTAAATGAATTAGATAGGGTCCTAGCTCTCTCTTTTGAGGCAGACTCCCAAGAAAGAAGCAATCTGTGACCAAATCCCTAGACCAAAACCTGAGAAGCTACAGAAGGCAGAGATCTGGGAGAGATGCTGTAGAAACTCACATGAGGAAGCCACTCATTCTGCCTGGGGGATGGGAGGAGGGTTGTGGTTAGGGAAAGCCCCCTAGGATGTCTTAGTCAGGCCTTGAAGGATAGTCATAAGTGTGCTAAGAAGAGAAACGGGCAAAGTTGTTTTGAGCAAAAGCACAGAGATGTGAGAAATGAATTTGGAGAACAGCTAGAGCTTTGGGAACGGGTGGGCACTAGCAGGAGAAGTAGCTGGGAAAAGATTGAGTGTGTCATGAAGGACCTTGAGTTCCTTGCTGGGGAGTTTAGACTTTATCCAAAGGCCTCGCCAGTCAGCCTCCCTTACCTCTGGACTCTGGTCTTTCTCAGGCCTCTTCCCGTCATTCTCTGGAAGCTGGATACATAGTAAGTGCTCTCCACCTGTACTGGTCCCTCCCCTCTCAATTCCTCTTTGGAAGTCCCCTCTCTACCTTGAGCCCCACTCCTCTCCCCTTTTGTGACATCTCTGTCTTTCCTTCTCCCCAGTGTGATGCAGAAAGCGATCTGGACGAGAGGGTGAGTGGGGCTAGAACTTGTTCGGTGGGCATTGTTAACAACTTGTAAAACGAACTGCAGATTAAAGGTCTCCTGTGTGCAGCAGACAGAGCCTCCTCTTGAGTGGGCAACATAGGTTAGGGTGAGCCAGGATTGGGGGTGGGAGGGGAGGGAGACCGAGAGGGTAAACGACTGCTTTTCTGTGGTAATTAGAGCCAGTTGACCGAAGAACAGAAAGCCCATGTCTTGGTATCCCATCTTTTTCAAAGCCCTTGGAGACACCAGTGCTTCTCCATAGAAATCTAAGGTGACTGTGAAACTGAGCTGGTCCTTCCTGCTAGCAGTTAGTCTGCTCCCACAGAGATTATGGCAGCGAAAATTCCAAATTGTTGTGGTCAGTGTAAGAACAGGTTTTATAAATTAGATTTCAGTTTTTTAACAGGCCAGAATTGCTTATTTTGAAATAACGTGTGATGCTCTACTCCTATAACTAACTCAGTTTGTATTCCCTGGTACGTGTCTTATTTTACTTTAAGAAGTTGGTTGGACAGGGGCTGTGGTGAACCAGAGAGTTCTTGTGTGTCTAAAGGAGGTGTGACCACTGTCTAGTCCTAGCTAATTGTTGCCACACAAGAATAGGAGGCAGTTTCCAAGAGAACCAGCAAGTCTGAGTTTTTATGAGGACTCCTTGCATTTATCAGCAATTTATTTAAAAAAAGTTTGCTAACACTTGTGGACCAAACAGCTCTGTAAGTCGGGTAGACATGTGGGCCAGCAGTTAGTGATCTCTGACATTTTTGCTTCGATGTGCTTCTTTGCTACTTAAGTGCTGCCTTGATTCAGTTCTCTTGGCCTACCGGATTCTCAGACCCAGCTATTCTATTCTTTTCCACAAGGATAGGCCCCCGGGAGCCCATAGTCTTTGCTGGCTTTTAGCTAACCTGGTGGAATAGACTTATTACCATGACTGCCACTTCCTAGCAGGCTCTAGAGGCTGTTAGCCTTCCTGGGTGAGGGCCTCCCTGACCAGAACCTGACCCTGTCCCTACCCTTCTTCCCCAGGTCTCCGATGATGACCTCGACCCATCCTTTACTGTCTCAACCAGCAAAGGTTGGTCTCAAGGGCTGGGGCTGGAGACACGGGAGGGAAATTGGGTGAGCATGGGCCTCAGCTGAGTATGTCTCCTGTCCTGTCCTCACAGCCTCGGGCCCCCACGGCGCCTTCAATGGGAACTGTGAAGCAAAACTCTCCGTAGTCCCTAAAGTGTCGGGCCTGGAGCGGAGCCAGGAACAGCCCCCAGGGCCCGACCCGCTGCTAGTGCCTTTCCCCCCGAAGGAACCACCGCCTGCACCGGCCCCTCGGCCTCCTGTCTCACCCCCTGCACCCCTGCCGGCCGCCCCCAGTCTGCCACCCCCACCCCAGCCCCAGCTGCAGCTTCGGGTCTCGCCCTTCGGCCTCCGCACTTCTCCCTACGGCAGCAGCCTGGACCTCAGCACTGGCAGGTGAGTGGTCCAGGGGTTTGGCCTGGTCTGGAAGGACCTGGTCATTTTGGTGCCAACCCCTGCATTCCGTGGCTGGGACATGGGATGGTACCTGTGGGATGTGACTTGAAAAAGGATTCTGAGGCTGAAAAGTTTTAGAGACACTGGGTGAAACAGATTTAAAGAAATTACTTGCTTACTTGCAGGACTTCCCAGAACCCTTCCACCCTACATTTACATGCAGGGAAATTCACTTTGTGCCGTTTCTCAATTTTATTTGCCGGCGAGACCTTGTCGCAGGGCACATCTGCTAGGAATGCTGTTCTTCGGAACATACTTTGGGAAATGCTGACATGATGATTAAGGGCGCTGGCTTTGGTGTCAGTCAGACCTGGATTCAAAATCTTGCTCTGCCACCTAGTGACTGTGTGATTTTTGACAAGTCACTTAATCTCTCTGAGCCTCTATTTCCTTCTCCTGTGAAAAGAAATAGTAATAGTACTTTTATCCTAACAAAGCTATTGTGAGGATCAATTATGAGTTAATGCAGTGTTTCCCAAAGTGTGTATGTGCATCGTTAGTGGTGCGTGAGATAATTTGAGCTGTTACAGGAGTAAGTGTTTTTCAGCTGTTACTTGTTTTAGCAAAACATCACTAGTGTTTCAAACCCTTGATTTCGCATGTATGGCTTGGGCGAGGCTAAGTGAAAAACCAAGAAAGAGTTAAATTAAAGAAAGAAGTAAATGGTACAGGTGGTTGGATGGACTCGGCAACAGTTGGGAAGGTGGTGTGACATGTTGGAGATTCGGATTAGCAGGTAAAGCAGGTGCCAGCACTTGACCTACAGTAAGTGCTTGTCAAAGGGTAAGAATCACTAACACTATTATTACTCTCGATGTTATTTCTATTATTGTTCTTCTCGTTACCGTTCTTTTTCTTATCCTTGAGAAAACTAAGGCTCAGAGAGGGGCAGTGACTTGCTCAAGGTCACCCAGGGTGTTAATGGCAAGACGGGCCTAGAATTCAGGTCGCCTGACTCCTAGGCCAGGCCAGCGAGGTGCTGCTTCCACTGTCTCAGGGTGGGAACCCAGGTGGCCTGTTGTAACTAAGCGGCAAAGTGAATGACATGTTTCGTGCTGCAGTTGAGTCAGAAAAGGGCAAGTCATGTGGCCAGAGGTGTCCGGGCAGCTGTGTGGAAGAGATGTAGAGAGGGAGAGCGTGGGGGTTGCTGGGTGTGGGAGGTACCTCAGTCTGAGGATGGGCTCCCTGGGCGGGGGTGGGGGTCCTGGGGGCCGGGTTCTACCACCTTCCATGTTGGAGAACCAGGGTCAAGGTATCGCCCAGGCTTCTGACCCCCTCCCGTCAGAGCTGGCACCTCCCAACCCCTCACTCATCTCCCCACTTCTCTCCCCAGCTCTTCACGGCCGCCCCCCAAGGCCCCGGCCCCTCCCGTGGCTCAGCCTCCCCCCTCATCATCCTCTTCGTCCTCTTCCTCCTCATCTGCCTCCTCCTCGTCCGCGCAGCTCACCCACCGGCCCCCGACGCCCTCACTGCCCCTGCCTTTGTCCACCCACAGCTTTCCCCCCCCTGGGCTGCGGCCCCCCCCACCGCCCCACCACCCCTCCTTGTTCTCCCCTGGCCCCACCCTGCCCCCACCCCCACCCCTGCTGCAGGTGCCAGGGCACCCTGGGGCCTCAGCCGCTAACGCCCTTTCTGGTGAGTTTGGGGTCCTGGCCGGGGGGTGGGGGGCCATGGCCCCGGGCTTGGGCCCAGTCGGCTTTGGGGCATCTGGACCTCAGCAGACATCAGGGCTTGAGGAGGGAGTGGCTCAAGGCCAGAAGGGAAGGCCAGTCACCTGGGCCCAAGGAGGCTGAGCTGGTGGCGACAGATATTAAAGCCTTCTCCCCCTCCCCTCCCACAGAGCAGGACCTGATCGGCCAGGACCTGAACTCTCGCTACCTGAATGCCCCGGGTGGCCCCGAGGTGGTGGGGGCAGGGGGCTCGGCCCGGCCCCTGGCCTTCCAGTTCCACCAGCACAACCACCAGCACCAGCACACCCACCAGCACACCCACCAGCACTTCACCCCTTATCCCCCGGGCCTGCTGCCACCCCATGGCCCCCACATGGTGAGCTCCTCATTGGGCTGGTGATGAGGCTCAGAGACTTGGGGGGAGGGTGTGGCTTCCAGGGGAAGGTCATGGGTCCCTGGCTGGCAGCTTACTCTTCCCTTCTCTTCCCTAGTTTGAGAAATATCCAGGAAAGATGGAAGGCCTTTTCCGGCATAATGTGAGTGTGTGTGTGTGTGGTGTGGTGTGTGGTCACGGACGCGTCAATGTGTGTGGCCCTGACTGTTGGGGAATCCAGTCTTCAGCTTCAAAAGCAAGAGCCTTGAGCCTGGGAGAGCTCCCTGGGGGATTTTAGGGTGGAGGCCCGAGGACTGGTGGGCAGACCAGACGTGGGCTGCCCCTCCACCCCCAGCTTGGACTAGTCCCCTTCTCTCCACAGCCGTACACGGCCTTCCCTCCCGCAGTGCCCGGCCTACCTCCGGGCCTCCCGCCGGCTGTCTCCTTTGGCTCCCTGCAGGGGGCCTTCCAGCCCAAGGTGAGCTCCCAATCCAAACACCACCACCTCCCACCCCATGCAAACCCAGACACCGCCCGGATCCACATACCTTCTTCCATTCCCCAAAACCATGCCCATTCTCCTGTCCGCCCCTCGTGGACCTAGATTTCTTCAGAGCCATGCTCCCTCCCTTCCAGCCCCCAGCTTGGTCCTAGACCCCTCTTTATGCCTGGTGCCAGCTCTCCTGACTGATCCCTCCACTCCCCTTTCCCAGAGCACGAACCCCGAGCTGCCACCACGACTGGGGCCAGTGCCGAGCGGGCTTCCCCAAAAGGGGACACAGGTGAGGGGGGCCAAGGCAGGTCCTGGGGGAACTAGAATGTTTATTGAGGGAGAGCAGGGTTGATTTGAGAGTGAACAACTGACCCCTTCCTGTAATACACGATCGGGGCATCCCAGAGAACCTGACAAGACGAATTTCTGTAAAGGACAAGGTTGACCATGCATGAGGAGTAGGTATTTCACGAAGTTGTCCCAGAAGTAAGTAAGACTACTAGGATGGTAGTGTTTGTAGGAGTTTTCACGTTTTTGAAGTTGCAAAATTCTTTTTTTTTTTTTCTCAAGTGACATCTTACCAGGAAGTCCTGTCCATAAAACAATGAATGAAAAGATAAGCTGCCCCTTTGTGAAGTGGCACAGGGAGCAGCCTTAGAGCCCACGGCTCTGGGAACATCATGAGAAGCACAGGATGTGTTTCCTAAAGGGTAGACTAGACCAGATATTTTGCAACCTCTTTTAGCAGCAGGAAAGATTTTTTTTTTCCTAAGGAAATCTTCAACAGACCCTCAGTATATAAAAGCTCTTGGTAGGGTAGTTTCTCTGCTTGAGAAAGCTGCCTGCCTGCCTCCCCACTCCCCAGTCTTCCGAGCAGGGGCACGTCCTTGGGGCCTGGTTTAGGAACTTAGTGTTGGGAGGGGAGATGCCCAGAGCGGGAGAGATGGGGAAACGAATCTTGGCAGAAGCAGGAAAGACCTGAGGGAGCCACTCAAGGGCTCTGGTGTTTGGGTGGGGATTGGGGACCGTGGAGATTAGGTGTCCAGGACAGTAAAGAGGTCTGAATCGCCGCCAATCTCTGCTTTGCCATCCCCAGATCCCCGACCATTTCCGGCCACCTTTGAGGGTGAGTTTGGTGAGGACCTCAGGCTGCATGAGGCTGCGGGCTGGTGTCAGGGTGTTTGGCTAAGGGCGGGTCTTGCTTGGGAATGAGCGAGAAGCCCAAGACAAAACGTGGAGGCAGCCAGATGTGGAACGGCAGAAAGGGAAAGGCTTATGAGCCACAGACCTGGGTTCTGACGTAGCTGGCCGTGGGACCTTGGGCAAGACAGTTTATCTCTCTGAGCCTCAGTTTCCTAGGCTGTGAAATCAACCTAGTCATCCCTCAGTTGTAGGGATGATGAGTGGGGATGTTGTGTGGCAAGGCTGGGCCTAGGACCAGGCCTGGAGTGGGTGATGAGTGAACGTTCTTTCCTTCCCTTTCCCTCTGGTTATCCTTCTGGGGCGGCAGAAACCAGGGAAGTGGTGTGCCATGCACGTACGCGTGGCTTACATGATCCTGAGACACCAGGAAAAGATGAAGGTACTGGGGCCGGAGGGCTGGGGAGAGCGAGAGTGGGCCGGCCTGAGCCCTGGGCATCTGCCTTTGGCAGCGCTTGGCCGAATTGCTTGGCCCTGTCCCGGTCACTGCCTGAGCATTCTGACAGTTAGTACTAGGTTGTCTGGCTACCTAGGGGGGGTGGTCCGAGAAGGCTCTGAGAGAGGCAGAGGCTAGGCACCCAAGCCCCCTCGTGGCGCCAGCCAGCCCTTGGAGGGGACCCAGGGGTGGAAGAGCAAGAGCGGGACTTCACCTGGCTCCTCACTCACCACCCCTCTCCCTGTCCCACGCAGGGCGACTCCCACAAGCTTGACTTTCGGAACGACCTCCTGCCCTGCCTTCCGGGGCCCTATGGGGCCCTGCCCCCTGGGCAGGAGCTCTCCCACCCGGCCGCCTCCCTCTTCACTGCGACTGGTGAGTCTGGCCAGCCCTCTCAGGGTCTGAGGTTCCCTGTCTTATAGCCCAAGGCCCACCTTGCGCCCACTCAGCCTCACCAGACTCTCCCACCTCTCTGCCCCAGGTGCCGTCCACGCTGCAGCCAACCCTTTCACCGCAGCTCCCGGGGCCCACGGAACCTTTCTGAGCCCCAGCACCCACATTGGTAAGAGCCAAGGGCATGTTGGGCAACCCAGGCCTTGTCCCTGACTTCAGGAGTTCTCAGGCTGGGGATGGAAATTAGACTTGAGAGGCAGCTGGAATGGGGGTAGGCCTGGTTCCCCTTGATTTGTGACCTTGGGCGAGTTACTCTGATCCCTCTGAGCCTTGATCTCGTCATCTGTGAAGCGGGATAGGGAAGAGAGGAGTGATTGTCAGTCTCTGCCACCTCAGACACTGTCTCTGAAACAGCCAGTGGTAGGGGGTAGTGTGCCACCTGGGAGAGGAGGGGGGAGGAGGGCTGTGCATGCCCAAGTGAGAACAGAGTCACTGGCTCCTAGCAGTCTTGTCCGGCTTCGTGGGGAGATGTAACGCGGGTCTGGGTAGACACAAGGGAGTTGAGCCTGATAGCATAGGATTAGGTGTTCCTGGAAGAGAAAATTGTGAGATGATCCCTTAGTGGGAGAGGTTAGTTGTTCTGACTGGCTATGTGCACGAAGTCAGGGGTCAGGTTGGGAAAGGCCCTGCATGTCAGGTGGGAGGAAGCCAGCAGAGAGAGATCTTCAGGTGAATGGTTTGCTGTAGAGCCGGTTTGGGTGGCTGGTGTCGGGGATTGTGGGCTAAGACCTTGACCTCTGGAGTCAGAGAGGCCCTGGGTTGGGGGTCCCGCTTACTGGCTAGATGACCGTTGGCAAGTCACTTCACCTCTCTGAGCCTGTTTCATCATCTCTAAGTGGGAGCGATCCTGTCTGCCTAGCGGGGCTTGTTGTTTGTGAGATTAAACAACACGACGCGTGTCAAAGCTCAGTGCCTTGCCAGGCCCAAGGAAGCGCGCGCGGCACCTGGTTGTTCAAACCAAGACCAAGCGGCCGGGAGCTCTGGGGCCTACTTGCTGAGCTGCCTCTTCCCTCCAGTCTTGGTGCCTGCTCGGAGCTGGCTGCCGATGCTCTGACCATTCCCCTTTTCTCCCACAGATCCCTTTGGGCGTCCCACAAGCTTCGCCTCCTTGGCTGCCCTCTCCAACGGGGCCTTTGGAGGCCTGGGCAGCCCCACATTCAGTGAGTGCGGGCGGGGCGAGGTGGGGTGGGTGGGTGGCAGCGGCGGTGGGCTGGGGGGGCAGTCCCTGCGTGGGACCTCCTCCTCGTGGCTCCTGTCACTCTCTACTTTGCCCTCTGTCTAGACTCCGGCGCCGTCTTTGCCCAGAAAGAAAGCCCAGGGGCTCCACCAGCCTTCGCCTCCCCCCCAGACCCATGGGGCCGCCTGCACCGCAGTCCTCTGGCCTTTCCTGCCTGGGTCCGGCCCCCTGAGGCCGCCCGGACACCAGGCTCAGACAAGGAGCGGCCTGTGGAGCGGAGAGAGCCCTCTATCACCAAGGAGGAGAAAGACAGGTGTGCTTCTCCACTCCCCCCTGCTGCCGGCACCCTTGGCCCTCCCTCCCTGAAGCTTGGTCTCAGCCTGGTCCGACCACTGGAGTTACCTCCATTCTCTCCCCCAGGGACCTCCCCTTCTCACGGCCCCAGCTCCGAGTTTCTCCTGCTACTCCCAAGGCCCGGGCTGGCGAGGAAGGGGCCAGGCCGGCCAAGGAATCCGTGCGGGTAAAGGAAGAACGGAAGGAGGAGGCCGCTGCTGCTGCCGCCGCCGCCGCCGCCGCCGCCGCCGCCGCAGCCGCCGCCGCCGCCACCACCGGGCCTCAGGGCCTTCACCTGCTGTTTGAGAGGCCCCGGCCACCCCCCTTTCTGGGCCCTAGTCCCCCAGAGCGCTGCGCTGGCTTCCTGGAGCCAACCTGGTTGGCAGGGCCCCCTCGCCTTGCTAGGCCACCCCGCTTCTATGAGGCCGGCGAGGAGCTGACTGGACCAGGGGCCGTGGCCGCCGCCCGCCTCTACGGTCTGGAGCCTGCCCACCCCCTGCTATACAGCCGCTTGGCTCCGCCGCCGCCACCTACTGCGGCCCCGGGAACCCCTCACCTTCTCAGCAAGACTCCCCCAGGAGCCCTTTTGGGGGCACCACCTCCACTTGTGCCCGCCCCCCGGCCTAGTTCCCCACCTAGGGCCCCTGGCCCAGCCCGGGCTGACAGGTGAGGGAAGGGGAGGGGCGGGGGGCAAAGCTCCATCCCCCTTTCCTTTTGACAAGGTCCTAGAGCTGAGGTTTCAAGCCAGGGCTAGAGGGCAGAGGTCATGACCTCACCAGCCACCTCTGAGGTCATGGAACCTGGGAGCAGAAGCCCCAACCTCCACAAGATCAAGCATCAGATGGACCTTGGGGTCACTGGGAGGGCAGAGGTCACAAGCCTCTAGAGAGGGGTGTGTGTGTGTGAGAGAGAGAGAGAGAGTGTGTGTGTGTGTGTGTGAGTACGCGCGAGAGATGAGAGTGGGGGTCATTTCAGAGGTCATAGCTCATGACCTCCTGAGGTACACCATCGTCCCCTCTGAGGGCCCCTAGGCCCTTGGCCTGCCTCCCCAAGGGCTCACTAAGCCAGAGGCCAAAGTGCCCCCCCTCCCCTTCACCTACCACCCAAGTCCTCATGCCCTCTCAGGGCTGGGGGAGGAGGGGCTAACGGAAGGGGGGTTCCATGTACATATTTATCTCCCCTTCCACATAGCCCCCCAGACCTTTTGTACATTTTTACAGGGGTGCCCCTCCCAATAATCCCCCTTCCTGGTTAATTAAATCCTCAGACTGGTGCTGTGTTCCTAGCCTCTGGCCTCTCTGTGGGGGGAGGGGGGATTGTAGAGGGAAGAGCTGGGAGGGGACAGGCAGGAACCCAGGGCTTATCCCTGGGAATATGGAGTCAGCAGGAGACAGAGTAACAGGGGAAGGGACCTGGGTACCTAGGCTGGAAAGAAGGGCAAACGCTTCCTGCTTGGCTGACAGCCCAGGTTCCCCCCTCCCCCTTGTTCCTGTTACCTCTGTGTGCCACCATTCCCAAAAGGCTCAATCTCTAAGCTTCAGACTCCACCTCTTAGTGGCTCAGTCCCCCTACTCCACTTCCAAGTGCCCCCAGGACTCCTGGGCCCTGCTCCCCAGAACCCTGTTCCCCAGAACCCTGCCCTAGGCTGGGGGGAGGATGGGGGGCAGAGAAGGTCACCACGTACCACACACCAAAGAAGGGGGTCGGCCCGGGGGTGGGCCACACAGGCAGCTTCTTTAGCAGCCTCTCGGCAGCAGTCCCAGCCTTCCCAAAGCAGCAGGTGCCCCCAGGCTGGGGCCCAACCTAGAAGGCAGGGGTCAGTTTAACAAAAACATAACGTTGACTTTTTTCCCCGGTGGGGCTTATTCTGTAACATGACTTGCGGATATTTATATAAAAATGAGTGTTACAATGAGGCCCCTTGGCTGCTCTTTCAGTGTGTGGGGGTCATCTGGAGGAGGGGGTCAGGGGGGATCGGGTCAGGGAGGGATGAGGGAGGACGATGCTGTCCATGTCCTGATGAAGGTTCTCCCCCTCCCACCTGGGAGAGCGGTTCTTTTACTTGCGGATGGATGAATGGGAGTGTTGGGTGTTGATGTTTTTCACGTTTTTCTGCAACCCAGGAGTACATACTATACAGGTTCAAACCCTGCAGAAGGACGGCCAAACTAAATTTCCCGTTCACCTGCCAACCCGCGCAAGCCCCGAGCCTTTTCCGAGGTAACCGCTCTCAATCATTTGGTATATGCTCTTTCAGGCCCATTTTTGTGTGTTGAGCTACATGTACACGTACGCGCGTAGTTGTGTTAGAAAAAGAGCTGCGGTTTTTTTAAATACTAGTTTTTCGGTGTGGTCACAAATGCACGTACATACTACAGAGGGAAAGTGCTTCATCATCTCTCCCCTCAGGGAGATGACCTGCCAATTGTCAGGAGTATATTCTTCCAGTTATTTCTCTAGCTATATGCTTAAAATACTGTGGGGGAAAAAATGGGATCCTATGAAATGTACTATTTTTGCTTTTTTACACTTAACATTATTTTTTGATGTGATCATTAAAAATCAAGTGACTAGGGGCTCCTGGGGGGCTCAGTCAGTTCAGCGTCTGCCTTCAGCTTAGGTCACGATCTCATGGTTCGTGAGTTCAAGCCCCACATCGGGCTCTGTGCTGACAGCATGGAGCCTGCTTGGGATCCTCCTCTCTCTCTCTCTCTCTTTCTCTCTCTCTCTCTCTCTGCCCCTACCCTGCTTATGCTCACACTCTCAACGTAAATAAATAAACTTTAAAAATGTTCAAACAAAACCCCCAAGTGACTAAACCCAGCTAGAGTGGCTGGCTCCCACCCAAGCTGCCCAGAATTGTCTTGTCCAACTGTATCCATCATGTTAGGAGAGATGCATCTGACATTCTCTGCTATCACTGCATATACCCGAGGCTTCTAGGGAAGACTCAAGCCTAGATCGCTCCAACGAGTCAGAAACAGGCTGACCGGAAGGAGAAACTTGGCTTGTAGACAAGATTTCACATGGCAGTCCTCGTTTTCAGCTTCTTTAGAAAAACCTAAAAAAATCTGTTGACACTGTACGTGCTTTTCCTATGACTGCCCCTCGAGATGGGGCATGATCTGTCCACATTGCCACGGTCTCCTCCACTCTATTGTTTAGGAACGAGCCATTGTCACTATTGGGGGTACTTCCCTGGTCCCCATAAACATTTGGGTGTGAAACTCTCAGAAGAATGCTTTTTTAAAAAATGTTATTCATTTGAGAGAAAGAGAGAGAGCGTGAGCACATGTGTGAATGGGGGAGGGACAGAGAAGGGGACAGAGGATCCAAAGCAGTCTCTTTGCTGACAGGAGAGAGCCGCATGCGGGGCTCTAACTCCCGAACCACGAGATCATGACCTGAGCCGAAGTCGGACATTTAACTGACTCAGCACCCAGGCGCCCCATACTTTCTTTTCATGTTTGTTTATTTTTGAGAGAGAGAGAGCATGTGCACGTGCACACGAGCGGGGGAGGGGCAGAGAGGAAGATACAGAATCCAATGCGGGGCTCGAAACCACCACCTGCAAGATGATGACCTGAGCCAAAATCAGATGCTCAACTGACTGAGCCAACCAGGCGCCCCAGAAGAATACCTTCTAGCTATGTATATCCAACTTCTAGATCTCCTCACAAGTAACTCGGGTGCCCAGTCATCTCCTAGATCTGATGCTGTGCCCACCAGGCCCATCCATTTCCATCTCTGTTATCAGCACCCACGCCAGAAACCTAACGTCTCGCCTCAGTGGATTCAGGGTCTGAACTGCCTTTTAGTCCTTCAACCACAGGCCAGGCACTGAATAGTGGCTGCGGATACAGAGGTAAACAAACAATCCCAGCTTTCCTGGGGCTGACATGTATGTACTGGGAGGAGCAACTGTATATGCCTCAATAAGAACAGAGGGTGAAGGGCAGGAATCCCCAGGGCTGCCTTCTTAGGGCCTGTCCTCGTAACCACTATGCTCCGTTGATCCGCCTCCACACGTCCTAAACCGAACTCAGGAGCTCCTCGGGCAGAGGTAAAAGAGGAATCCAGAAAGACCGTCAATGCTGAGGAAAAAAAATCATTTCACTGTCCTGAGGCTGCTATTTGGAAATGCCGTTCTTTGTTTTGGATGAGCTCAGAAGTGGAGCTATGTAAGCTTAAGCAATGTGCATATTTGTGTGCCATGGCTTATTTATAAAATGGAGGTGGTTTTTTTTTTAATTTGAAGATCTAATTGGATCTATTAAATGATTCACGGATTGGGCAGCACCCCACCTAGCAAATAGGTGCTCCTAAAATGAAGGGTTTTTCAAACAGCTTTATTAAGATATAATTCACATACCATATACTTCACTCAGTCTTTCATGACTGGCTTCCTTCACTCAGCATTGTAAGGATTCAAGGTGCATTTATACTGTAGCTTGCATCAGTACTACATTCCTTTTTATTGCCAAACAATACTCCATTATATGGATGTGCCACATTGTGTTTATCCATTCTTCAGTTGACAGTCATTTAAGTTGTTTCTTTTAACTACGATGAATAATGCTTCTGTGAATATCCCCGTACAAGTGTCTGTGTGAACACATTTTTTTTTCCTTAGAGAGGGGTGAGGGGAGAGGGGCAGAGGGAGAAACCGAGAATCCCAAGCAGGATCCACACTTGATCCTGCCACCCTGGGATCATGACCTGAGCTGAAATCAAGAGTCGGACGTTCAACCGACTGAGCCACCCAGGCGCCCCAGTATGAACACATTCTAAATTCTCTTAGATACGTAGCTTGGATTGGAATTACTGGGTCATACGGTAACTCTTAAGTCTATCATTTTGGGGAACCGCCAAAGTAGTTTCCAAAGTGGCTGCACTATTTTACGTTCCTACCAGCAATGTATGAAGATGGAGTTCTAATGGGTTCTCCTGAGTATTACTGCGTGGATTCGCTAATTAGCACAAACTTCTTAGAACCGTGCCTGGCGCAGAGCAGGTGCTCAAAAACTTCTTGCTGCCATTATCAGTGATGCCTTTCTGATCAGACACTCCAAGACACAGATCTTAGAGCTCAATTAAGGAGAACGCTTACTTACATGCAGTTTGTTGGGAAGGTACATCTTCCAAAACAGACTTTGAGGTTGGGAGCACATATCTAGTGGCATAGAAGGAAGAAGGAGTCTGAGCCAGCAAAGAACACAGATTAAGAGCCTTTTTCATTAGACGGATCAGAGTTTTAAGTTTGGTCTCCACCAACCAGCTCTGTGAATTTGGTCTTTAGCCGGTTTCCACTTTCCAAAGAAAATGACAGTTCCAGTCCCAGGTTCATTGTGATGGTTACACAGAATAATGCAGATAGAGGGTACTCAGCACAGAATTGAGTACGCAGTGGACATTAATGAGAGTGTTGATACTGATCGAAGTGGGAAAAGATTATAAACAGGCCCCTTATTTCAAGATGGGTAGGTTGAAGTTCAGAGAAGTTAATATGATGTATGGAGTTAGAAGAAAGGAGACATACGTATTTGGAAAGATTTTTTTTTTAAATAAGCTTGACTATTTTCTTTTTTTTTTAAGTTAGAGGTGGGAAGAGAGGGACAGAGAGGGAGTGAGAGAGAATCTTAAGCAGGTTCCACTCTCAGGACGGACCCCAACACAGGGCTCAATCCCACACCCCTGGGATCATGACCTGAGCTGACATCAAGAGTCGGACATTCAACAAATTGAGCCACCCAGGCGCCTCTAAACTTACTATTAAAACAGTCTTAGATGTACAAAAAGTGGCAAAGATAGTAAAAGACTACAGAGATTTCTGATATCCCCTCAACTCAGTGTCCTGTATTAGCACCTATTAACATCTCACATTTTTTTTTTATTTTTTAAAAATGTTCATTTGTTTTGGGGCACCTGGGTGGCTCAGTGGGTTAAGCTTCTGACTTCAGCTGAGGTCATGATCTCATGGTTGGTGAGTTTGAGCCCCTTGTCAGGCTCTGCTGTCAGCTCAGAGCCTGGAGCCTGCTTCGAATTCTGTCTCTCTCTGTCTCTCTCTCTGTCTCTGCCCCTCCCCTGCTCGTGCTCTGTCTCTCTCTGTCTCTCTCTCTGTCTTTCTCTGTCTCTCTCTCGAAAATAAATAAAACATTAAATTTTTTATTTATTTATTTATAATTTTTTTAAATGTTTTATATATTTTTGAGAGAGAGAGAGACAGCATGAGCAGGGGAGGGTCAGAAAGAGAGGGAGACACAGAACCTGAAGACAAGCTCCAGGCTCTGAGCTAGCTGTCAGCACAGAGCCCGAGGCAGGGCTCGAACCCACGAACCATGAGATCATGACCTGAGCCGAAGTCACATGCTTAACAACTTAGCCACCCAAACGCTCCAATCGTTTTTTGTTAATAATTTCATTCATGGGGTGCCTGGTTGGCTCGGTTGAACATCCGACTTGGGCTCAGCTCGGGATCTCACAGTTTGCGGGTTGGAGCCCCCTGTCAGGCTCTGTTCTGACAGCTCAGAGCCTGGAGCTGTTTTGGATTCTGCATTTCCCTCTCTCTCTGCCCCTCCCCTGCTCATGCTCTGCCTTTCTCAAAAATAAACATAAGAATAATTTCTTTTTTTTTTTTTGAGAGAGAAAGGGAGAGGGCGGGAGTGAGTGAGAGGCATGGAGTGAGGGAGAGAGAGAGAGAGTCCCATGTAGTGTGGATCCCGAAGAAGGCTCAAGCTCACCTGATGTGATGATCAAACTCATCGTGAGATCATGACCTTAGCTGAAGTCAGACGCTCAACCAACTGAACCACCGGGCACCCCAGATTTCCTTAGTTTTACCTATTATCTTTTGGGTCCCAGGATCCCACCACAATGATACCACATTACATGTAGTCATCATGTCTCCTTAGGCTCCTTTTGACCATGACTTTTCAAGACTTTCCTTGTTTTCGATGATTTTGACAATTTTGAAGAATATTGGTCAGGTATTTTAGAAATGTCCCTTACTTGGGATTGTTGTCTTTTTTAGGATTAGACTAGAGTTACGGGTTTGGGGACGAAGCAGAGGCAAAGTGCTATTTTCATCACATCGTATCAATGGTACATGCCTTCAAGATGCCTTGTCGCTGTGGCTGAGGGAGGGCTTATCAGCTTCCGCTCCAAAATTACTCTTTCCCCTCTTCTTTGCACATTTTACTCTTGGAGAGGAAGTCACTCTGCACAGCCCTTACTGTAAGACTTGGGAAATTATGCTCCACCTCCTCAAGGGCAGAGCATCCACACAAATTACTTGGAATTCTTCTGCACGGGAAAGTTGTCTCTTCTCGCTTTATTTGTTTATTCTATCATGTATTTATGGGTATTTCTTTTCTACTTTAGGCTATACTCCGGTATTACTTTATTTATTACTCCCCAGTTTTCAGTTGGCTCCAATGCCCCTTTCATTGTGGGGCTTTTTGCTTTTTTAGGTGTTTTTAGCCGAGGCTTACTTTTTACTGTTTATCCTTTTGTGTCTTTGGGTTTTTGTCTCCCAGTGTATGTATTATCTGTTCTTAAAAGTTAAAACCTCTGCCAGTGTCATTAACGTAAAAAGCCCTGTAGCTTATAACAAAAGGCAGAGTCAAAAGTGTCTTTCCTTGCCCTGAAACACTCCTGCCTTGCTCCCTCTCTCCTTTCCAGAGATACCATGTTGATTTCATGTTTGTTTCTCCAGCACGATTCTTTTTTTTCTTCTTCTTTTAAACAAATGTTTACATTAGTACACACTGTTCTGTATGCTGCTCCTCTCAAGTAACTATCTCTTGCAGGTTATAACTCTCCTTTGCAAGGCTATACCGTAATATATGTAGCCAGTCTCCATTAGTGGACACTTATGTTCTTTCCAGTCGTTTACTGCTGGACCAAGGAGTACTGCAGTGAACACCCACCTCTTCCTATACCTGAGCAAATAAATCTACAGGACAAATTTCTAGGCAGAGATTTGCTGAACCAAAGAGTATATACTTTCAAAATTTAGGCGCTATGTTCTCCTGCACAAACCCTGTGCCAGTCGCCAGTTTTCACTCTCGTCCACAGCGTCAAGAGACGACCTGTTTTCCCACACCCTTGCTAACACAGAGAACTAACAAACTTTTTGATCTTTGCCAATCCTACAGGTGAAAGATCATCGTGCCCTGCAGAAATTTGAATCTGTATTTCTTTTAGTGTGACTCAACCCGAACATCTTGCTGGACATTTACAAACTCGTTGTGTTTTCCTTTTCTGTGGATTGCCTCTTCAAATGTCTGCCCCTTCCCCTCTCCCCCTGCTCTTCGGGTCTTTTTTATAACCTTTGTTTTGTGCCTCAGTGAAAGCTACTCATTCATTTCTTCCATCAACAAATACTTGTTTACCTACTGTATATCAGACTCTGTTTTAGCAATGTGACACTGACTGGAAAGGGCAAAGGTATTTTTCTCTGGGAGATTAAAAGTCTAGAGGGGGTAGGCAGAGAGTAAAGGAATAAACGCATTTTGGTTGGCGATACGTGTTATGGAGAAGAAGTAAGGGTATGGGCTAGAAGGTTCTGGGGTGCTATTTTATGGACCAGGATTAAAGAGGGTTTTCTCTGAGGGATTTTAAGGGAGCAGAGGTGGGAATAAGGTGAGAGAAGGAAGCATGCAGTCATCTGGGACAGGAGTGCTTTAGGAAGAGAGAGCAGCAGTGCGAAGTCCCTGAGGTGGGAATGTGCTAGGTGGACTGGAGCCTGAGGGCTAGCATGGATGGAGCAGGGTGAGCAAGCGGCAGAGGGGTTTGGGAGATGAGTGGAGACCAGATCATGCAGGGCCTTGCAGGCCTTTATAAGGACTTTGGCTTCTACTCTGAGTGAGGTGCTAGCCACTGCAAAGTTTGTTTATTTTGGCTGTACCTTTTTTTCTTTTTTCTTTTTTTTTTTTTTTTTTTTTGGAGAGTTTTAGAGCAGAGGAATGACATTATCCAATTTAGCTTCTTTTTTTTAAGTTTATTTATTTTGAGGGAGAGAGAGAACATGAGCAGGGGCGAGTCTGGGGTGGGAGGAGAAAGAGAATTCCAAGCAGACTCCATACCATCAGCGTGGAGCCCTACGCAGAGCTTGAACCCACAAACCGTGTGAGATCATGACCTGAGCCAACACCAAGAGTTGGAAGCTTAACTGACTGAGCCACCCAGGTGCCCCCATAATTAGCTTGTTAAAGGACCATACAATAGGATGGTCCTGAATTGAGACTTTACAATTCGCGTGTCACCGGGGCATTTCCCATCCTTAGCCCATTCTAACTGGAAAATGTAGGGGCCTGGCCTGCGTTAAGCAAACCCAGCGTGTGAAATTTCAGATGGACCTGATTTTCTCTAAGGAAGGGACTGGGCGGTCATTGCCATAGCCAGGTGATCAATTTGGCAGGACTAATGTGGTGATCCCAAGCTTCTAGGCCCAGGGATTTTGCCTGTGGATGACAAATAACCTACCTTTTTTGGAAGGAATTGGAAGGAATCATCTTCCCAAAGCTCGGCAAACACTCTCTAGGAGTGCCCCCTGGTGACACCTTCATACAAAACCATAAAAATGTGTGTTCAACAGTGTTCCCAGAATTAGATAGTGGTAACAGTTGTACAACTTTGTGGATATACTAAAAATGCCTGAACTGTATACTAGAAGGGGTTGGAGTTTATGGTATGTGAATTATAGTTCTGGAATAACAACAACAATAAAGAACATTCCCAGAAACCCCGTTCACCATAGCACAAAGACTGGGAACAACCCAAGTGTCTACCCAACAGGGATCTATTAAATAAACTTGTATGACCATCAGTGGGTAAACATGGAGACGTTAAAAAGAATGAGGTATAATTTTTTTTTAATTTTTAAATTTATTTAAATTTATTTATTTTGGAGAGACAGAGCGCAAGCAGGGGAGGGGCAGAGAGAGAGGGAGATACAGAATCCAAAGCAGGCTCCAGACTCCGAGCTGTCAGCGCAGAGCCCGATGCGATGTGGGGCTCTGCGCGGCTCGAACTCACAAACCATGAGATCGTGACCTGAACCAAAGTTGGACACTTAACCGAGTGAGCCACCCAGGCGCCCCTAAAATTTTTTTTAAAAAGCCGGGGGAAGCCTGGGTGGCTCGGTTGAGTGTCCAACTTTGGCTCAGTCACAATCTTACGGTTCATGGGTTCGAGCCCCATGTCTGGCTCTGTGCTGACAGCTTAGAACCTGGAGCTGCTTCAGATTCTGTTTCCCTCTCTCTCTCTGGCCCTCCCCCACTCATATTCTCTCTCTCTCTCTCTCTCTCTCAAGAATTAACATTAAAAAAAATGAAAAAGAATGAGGTGTGTCTGCATTTGCAGATGTGGGAAACCGAGAAAGCTCTCTGTGATGTGATAAGTTTTTAAAAATTAAGGTGAGAAGTGCAGTCAGTTAAGCATCCAACTCTTGGTTTCAGCTCAGATCATGATCCCATGGTTCATGGGATCGAGCCCCGCATCGGGCTGCATGCTGACAGTGCAGAGCCTGCTTGGGATTCTCTCTCTCCCTCCCTCTCTGCCCCTTCCCTGCTCTCTAAATAAATAAACTTAGAGAAAGAAGAACTGCTGCTAATATTAGTCTACCTCCAGCACTGACTGCTTGGATTGCCTATTTCATAGTAAGAATATAATTATTCTCACAATTCTATAGAGAGGCAGCCAGGCTGGTCTGATTATGTCCATTTTATACATAAGTACAATGAGGCACAAAGATAAAAAGGGCTTACAAACTTAGTGAAAAGTTCAAGATGGGCAGAGTTTAGGGTTGTACAAACTATGATTTTGAATTCCTGCTTTGCAAGCTATTTGCTTTGTGACTTTAGGCCAGTTGCCTCTCTGAGCCTGAGGGACAAGGCCTCGGACCTCTCAGGACTTCAAGGATTAAGAGCTTCTGGAAAAGAAAAAGGCCTCCTATAGTGCTTGGAGCATGGCAGCTGTCCAGGAAATAGCTGCTATTAGGGTAATTATTCTGTAAATGTTCTGAATGATTATAATATTTATGGACAGAGGCGGCGCCTGCGTTAGGAGGTCGGATGAGAGACCAGGTCTTTGTGGCCGGGACTCTCCCTAACACCAGCTCCTGCCCTCCCGAGCCCCACTGAGAATGAGGAGGAACGGCCCTCAGTGATGCAAATGAATGTTGACTTTTTATTAACAAAACAATGAGCCCGCTGACACAGACGTAGGAAATGTTTAAAACTTGGAAAGAGAAAAAAAAAATCAGTTCCCAAGTGTTTGTTGATATACTCACACCCTGCTCTAGTCCTCAATAAACATTTCCCAAGACCTGCTGGGACAACCCCAGGTTGGACTGGGGTTGAGGTCTCTAAAATGCTCTGTGAACTGGGTCCTCACAGTGTCTCGGGCTAATGCCCCTAACCCCTCGGGTTAGCTGGTGGGGCGCTTTGACTAAGTGTGTAGCAAGAGCCTGGGACCTCTTAGCAACAAAGCAATTTTTCTTGTCTAAGGAAATCAGTTTATTTTACCCCAAACCTCCCCACCCCACCGTTAATTTCAGGAGAAGCGATCGTAGAGTCCCCAGAGGATGCTGACCACCACGCGTGGGGGTCACAGAGCCACTGTCAGTCTCCTGGGTAAGACACGGGCGAGGAACATGGTGAGGAATAAGGAATGAGGACACACACAGCCTTGGTGTGGGGTGCAGGACAGGCTGGTTAGGTAAACAACAGAGAGAGACTAAAGCAACCCTCGAAAAAGCAAATACTGTTTTTCATATATGTGAAGATATTCGCTACAAGTGTATCCACTAACGTGTTGTTTCTAGAACCTAGAGAATGAAAAGAATTCCACTGCCCAAAATGGGAGATAGATTAAACACATCATTTGACATTCACACAATGAATGGACTAATGTGGCTAATTTTTTTTTAATTTTTAATATTTTATGAGAGAGAGGGAGGAGTAAAGGGCTAAGAACAGGAAGATGCTTTCGAAGAAGAGTAGAGAGCAATCCTTGCTCTACCAGGATTGTTGAAAAGCTACAGTAATGAAGACAAGGTGGTGTTGGTAGCCATAGGAGTTCACCAAAATCAACTAATGAATATTAGAAGCTCTGATAAATGGTGGGGGTGGCACAGCACATCAAAGGAGGGACCATTTGATAAATGGAACTAGAACGAACAGTGGTCATCTATGCGGGAAAAAAATGAAGTTAGATCATTGCCTTACACTATACCCAAAACCCAACTCCAGATATAAGAGCTTAATGATCAAAAGCAAAACTTTAAAGGTTTTAGGAGAAAATCTAAGGGAATTTCTTTCTGGACTTGGGGTAACAAAGAATCTCTTAAGTAAACAAAACACAAAAGAGCAATCATAAACAAAAATATTAATACATAAAACTATGTTAAAATTTAAAAAATTAAATTATAAGCTACAAATTTGAACGTGTTGAGATACTCTGAACACCTTCTGCAAATCAATAAAGGACAGTAAGCCAGTGAAAAACAATGGGTAAAAGACGTGAATATGCACTTGAAAGAAGAGGAAACATGGCTGAAAATCGCATGAAGAGATCGATGCTCAACATCCCTAGTAATCAAGGAAATACAAAGCGCAACGAGATGCTATACTGGTTTATATGCCGTCTGTGGCACAAATTAAGAAGTCAAATAACACCAAGAAGAGCAATACGTCTTCTGTACGTAGGTGGTGGGACTGTATATCCATACAGCCATTTTGGAAAAACAGTTTATCACTTTCTTGTCAAATTGAATACTTACAGACTTAAAACCCAGCAATTCCACTCATGGGCAAATATCCGGGAGCAAGTCTTACATCTGTGCTCCATGAGACATGTATATGAATATTCATAACAGCAGTGAATAAATGGCAAAAAAAGAAAACCCACGCCACTACCAACAACAGAAAGAACTCAACTGCCCTTCAACAGAAGAATGGATAAATAACACGGGATACCTTGACCAAATGAAATATTACGGAAGAGTGAAATTTGAATAAACCACAACCACACGTAACCGTCTGGGTGATTTTTATTAATATAATACTGAGTGTAAAAAAAGAAAACAAGAAGCCAAGGACTGCTTACACCGTATCTTTTCCCTACAATTCAGAAACAGCTACAACTAAATAACATATAGTTTAATCATCATATTAGAGGACAAAACTACAAATCTAAAGGGAGGAAAACAAGAAACACAAAGTTCAAGATAGTGGTTTCCTGGTTTGTGAAGGGAAGAAACAGCTTGAGTAAGATAGAGTCAGAAGACGTGAAGTATTGTCATATTAGTTTAATATTAATTAGTAAATAGAAAAATAAATGAACAAACAAAAATGTAAAACAAGTAAATAAAGTGGGCCATGAACAGAAGGGAACAACATGTCACAGATTAAGGATTAAAACAAATTTTTTTAATGTTTTATTTATTTTTGAGAGAGAGAGAGAGAGAGAGAGAGAGAGAGACAGCATGAGCAGGGGAGGGTCAGAGAGAGAGGGAGACACAGAATCTGAAACAGGCTCCACGCTCTGAGCTGTCAGCACAGAGCCCGATGCGGGGCTCGAACCCACGAACTGCGAGATCATGACCTGAGCCGAGGCCGGAAGCTCAACCGACTGAGCCATCCAGGCGCCCCACAGATTAAGGATTTTAATTAACCCAATTATTTATACTTGAAGTCCTTTCTAAAAAAAAAAAAACGCGTGTAACATACACTAGTACTTGTGTTAAAAAAAAAATGGGGAAATATGCATTATCCCATACATACAAAATGTTATATTCAGAGAGCAATCTTTCACAAGGTAATTGGGGATGGGGTGGGCTGGGAGGTCATGGATAGGGAGCCTTTTTACTCTATACCTTTGTATACTGTTTGGAATTTTTGTTTTGTTTCACCTTGTGCATAGAATATCTTTTGAGCAAGAGCAGGGTCAAGATGAAGAAATGAAAAACAAAGCTTTTTTTTCAGCACAGTTGAAGTTTTATAGCAGATGTTTGTTTTAAGGGCTTGCTAATTAGTGGTATTGATGAGGGAGGGGCAAACAGGCATTTTTCATACCCTGTTGGTGGCAGAAAGTGCAGCCACTTTGGAGGGCAATATTTAGCAGTGTCTATGGAAAACCTAGACGCACATATTCTGACCCAGCAAGTCTCTTCCACTTTGAGAATTTTCTTTACAGGGGCGCTTGGCTGGTTCCGTCAGTAGAGCACGAGCCTCTCAATCTCAGGATCATGAGTTCAAGCGCTATGGTGGGCATAGAGATTACTTAGAAAAAAAAAGAATTTCAGATTCACTTGTACAGCTCAAGATGCAAGTCTACAAGGTTGCTCATTACAGCGCAGTACAAAATGGGCTACTCACCATGGTATATCCACACAATTGACTATTCAGCAGCTCTTTAAAAGAGATAAGACTGCGTGCATCAACCTGGAGAGACGTTACACCTAAGTGTAAAAAGGCAAAATATAGAACTATATATAGTATGGTATTATTTGCAGGCATAAAAGACGCACATACTCATGGAAAATTCCTAAGCAAATGCAAACCACTGTTAAGACCGGTTACTTCTGGAGAGTGGAATTGGAAAGGTGAAGGGAAGGACATACTTTCTGTTTTGTTTTTTTTTATTTTTTTTTAATGTTTATTTATTTTGAGGGAGACGCAGACGGAGCACAAGCAGGGGAGGGTCAGAGAGAGAAGGAGACACAGAATCCGAAGCAGGCTCCAGGCTCCAGGTTCTGAGCTGTCAGCACAGAGCCTGATGCGGGGCTCGAACTCACGAACCCCGAGGTCATGACCTGAGCCGAAGTCAGATGCTTAACTGACTGAGCCACCCAGACCCCCCCATACTTTCTGTTTTATATTTAATACTGGATTTTATTTTTTATGAAGAGCAACCACTTATTACTGCTATAATAAAAAAAATTTAGGGGTGCCTGGGAGGCTCAGTTCAGCGTCCGACTCTGTTTCCGCTCAGGTCACGATCTCACAGTTCATGAGTTCTAGCCCTGAGTCAGGCTCTGTCCTGACAGCGCAGAGCCTGCTTCGGATTCTCTCTCTGTCCCTCTCTCTGCTCCTCCCCAGCTCGTGCGTGCATGCTCTCTCTCTCTCTCTCTCTCTCAAAATAAACTTGAAAAACTCTAATTTAGAAGTTCAAAATAAAATATTATATATCAATTACATCTCAGTAAAGCTGGCGGTAGTTCATAAATTGTAAAGAAGCGATGTGGGGCACCTGGCTGGCTAAGTCAGCAGAGCACGTGACTCTTGATCTTGGTCTCAGGGTTGTGAGTTCAAGCCCCAGGTCAGGTGTAGAGATTACTTAAAAAAAATCTTTTTTTTTAATCTTAAAAAAAAAAAAGCAATGTAAAGAGAAGCAACTTTTTTTGCTCACTGCAAAAAAAAAAAAAAACCTTAAAGACAATACAGAAACATATGAAGAAGAAAAGACGAGTTTTTGCCTTCTTATCCTCAACAAGATGTCACATTTAATATTTGGGGTATATTCTTTTACTATTTTTGTCTGCTTTTGTATGGGTGTGTATCTGTTTCTTTGTTTGTTTTGCAAAACTAATCATCTAGGGACACCTGGGTGGCTCAGGCGGTTGAGCATCTGACTTCAGCTCAGGTCATGATCTCATGGTTCGTGAGTTTGAGCCCCACATCAGGCTCACTGCTGTCAGTGCAGAGCCTGCTTCTGATCCTCTGTCTCTCTCTCTCTGCCCCTCCTCCACTCAAACCCTCTCTCTTAAAGATAAATAAAACATTTTAAAAAATGGAATCATCTATATTATTATTTTTTTTATATTTTACCATGTCAATAATATATCTCTACAATATCATTGGTTTCCAAAACCAGAAATAATTATACTTTTTTCTGATTAGACAAGTGTGAGTCACAAAGAAAATATCTCTATAACTGTGTTGCTAAATAAGAAATGCAAGTTGTAGGACAATATGTACAGTATTATCTCATTTTTGTTTAAAAAAAGAAAGAAAACAGAACGTGTGTATGTGAAAGAGAGAGAGAGAGAGAGAGAAGGTCTGAAAACCAGTCTATGAGGTTAGCCATTAAACTCTGTTCAGAGTATTTAAGTGTAGGAGATTGCAGTGAGGTGGCTTGGGATATTTATAGTGCATTGCTTTCATAATACTGATACATGTATGTGATCACGATTTTTTAAAAATTTTTAATGTTTATTTTTGAGAGAGAGAGACAGAGCGTGAGCAGGGGAGGGACAGAGAGAGAGGGAGACACAGAATCTGAAGCAGGCTCCAGGCTCTGGGCTGTCAGCACAGAGCCCAACACGGGGCTCGAGTTCATGAACTGTGAGATCATGACCTGAGCCGAAGTCGGACGCTTAACCGACTGAGCCCCCCAGGTGCCCCATGATCACGATTTTTAAAAAATTCAGACAAGCATACAAACATTTGAAATTATCTCCTAGCACTCAGAGATACCCCCAGTCAACATACTAGTCGTGCACATGCTTTCTTCTTTCCTTCTTTGCCTATAGAAACATATTCATCCTCTCAATTTATAAACTGGAATCCTACAATACACTACTCTAGAGGCTCCTGGGTGGCTCAGTGGGTTAAGTGTCCGACTTCAGCTCAGGACATGATCTCACGGTTCGTGAGTTCGAGCCCCGTGTCGGGCTCTGTCCTGTTAGCTCAGAGCCTGGAGCCTGCTTCGGATTCTGTGTCTCCCTCTTTCTCTGTCCCTCCCCCCTCATGCTCTGTCTCTCTCTCTCTCAAAAATAAATAAACATTACAAAAATTAAAAAAAAAACCCACACTACTCTGTGCTCTGCTGTTTTCAATATGTTCCATGTCAGTACATCATTGTAATGACTACACCTTATGCCGTTAATTTAATCACGTGCTCCCTTGCTTTTGCACGTTTTTTAAACTTTTTAATTGTAAAGTATAACACACATTAGAAGAATGTATAAAAGACATGTATTTTTAAAAAGAATAATTATGAAGCAAACATTTATGTTACCTCTTCCCCAGAAACTTTATTTAGTTATTTATTTGAGAGAGAGAGAGAGAGAGAGATCGAGTGGGTGAGAGTGGCAGAGGGGGAGAGAGAGAAAAAAATCTTAAGCAGGCTCCATGCTCATTGCGGAGCCTGACTCAGGGCTTGATCTCACAACCATGAGATCACAAGCCAAATTCAAGAGTCGGATGCTTAAACAACTGTGCCACCCAGGTGTCCCTAGAAACATTATTTTAAAATTGTTTTTGGGGCGCCTGGGTGGCTTGGTCGGTTGAGTGGTTGACTCTTGATTTTCACCTAGGTCGTGATCTCACAGTTCATGGGATAGAGCCCCATGTTGGGCTCTGTGCTGACAGCCAGAAACCTGCTTGGGATTCTCTCCCCCACACCCCGCCCCTTCCCTACTTGCATGCGCCCGGGTGCGCTCTCGCTCTCTCTCTCAAAATAAATAAATAAATGTTTAAGAAATTGTTTTTGAGTTTCGGGGCGCCCAGGTGGTGCACTCCTCAGGGTGGTGGGATTGAACCCTTCAACAGGCTTGGTGCTGAGTGTGGAGCCTGCTTAGGATTCTCTCTCTCCCTCACTCTCTCTCTCTCTCTCTGCCTCCCTCCACCACTCGTGAGCTCTCTCTCTCTCTCTCAAACAAACAAACAAACAAGGGGCGCCAGGGCGGCTCAGTTGGTTGAGCGTCCGACTTTGGCTCAGGTCATGATCTCATGGTTTGTGAGTTAGAGCCCCGCATCAGGCTCTGTGCTGACAGCTCAGAGCCTGGAGTCTGCTTCCGATTCTGTGTCTCCCTCACTCTCTGCCCCTCCCCCATTAGTGCTCTGTATCTCTCTGTCTCTCAAAAATGAGTAAAAACTTTTTAAAAAATTAAAAAAAACAAAAATTAAAAAAACAAAAATTTAAAAAAAACCACCAAAATGTTTTTTTTAAGTTTATTTACTTTGAGAGAGAGAGAGAGAGAGAGTGAGACAGAATCCCAAGCAAGCTGTGCACAGCCAGCACACTGCCCAATGCAGGGCTCGAACCTATGAACCACGAGATCATGACCGGAGCCAAAGTTGGACGCTCAACTGACTGAGCCACACAGATCCCCCCAAATTGTTTTTTAAAATTTTAATGTTTTAGGGGCGCCTGGGTGGCTCAGTCGGTTGAACGTCCAGCTTCGGCTCAGGTCATGATCTCGCAGTTCGTGGGTTCGAGCCCTGTGTCAGACTCTGTGCTGACAGCTAGCTCAGAGCCTGGAGCCTGTCTTCAGATTCTGTGTCTCCCTCTCTCTCTGACCCTCCCCTGCTCACATTCTCTCTCTCTCTCTCTCAAAAATAAATAAAACATTAAAAAATATTAAAAATTTAATGTTTTAAATGTTAATTTTTGAAAGGGGGAGAGAGAGAGAGAAAGAGAGAGGTAGAGACCAAGGGAGACAAGAATCTGAAGCAGGCTCCAGGCTCCAAGCTGTCAGCACAGAGCCCAACATGGGCTCAAACTCACGAATTGTGAGCTCATGACCTGAGCTGAAGTCAGACACTTAACCAACTGAGCCACCCAGGCACTCAAAAATAAGAAAAGTACAATGAGCACCTGTGTACTTTTTCCCTAGAATTAACAAACACGAATTCTGTTATTTTTTTTACTTCTATTTTTTTTTTTTGACTAACAAGACAACAAAATACAATGTATTTTATTCTTTTAAAAAAAATTTTGGGGCGCCTGGGTGGCTCAGTCGGTTAAGTGTACAACTTCAGCTCAGGTCATGATCTCGCAGTTCGTGAGTTTGAGCCCCGGGTACGGCCCTCTGCTGACAGCTCAGAGCCTGGAGTCAGCTTCAGATTCTGTGTGTCCCTCTCTCTCTGACCCTCCCCTGCTCATACTCTCTCCCTCTCTGTCTGTCTGTCTCTCTCTCAAAAATAAATAAACATTAAACATTTTTTAATTTTTTAATATTTTTGAAATTTTTATAAGTAATCACTATACCGTATGTGGGGCTTGAACTCACAACCAAGAGATCAAGAGCCACATGCTCCACTGACTTAGCCCACTAGGCACCACAGAATGCATTTTATTCTAACACGTTTTAAATTTTTATTTATTTTTATTTTTTATTTTAGAGAGAGGGAAGGGGCAATCGGGAGAGGGAGAGAGAGAGAGAGAGAGAGAGAGAGAATCCTAAGCAGGCTCCATGCTCAGCCTTATGTTGGGCTCCATCCCACGACCCTGGGATCACAACTCAAGCCGAAATCAAGAGTCGGATGCTCAACTGAGAGAGTCATCCAGTTGCCTCATTCTAACACCTTTTTTAGAATAAAGTACTTTATGTTCACTCTTTTGTGAATACTTCAATGGACCAAGCCCAGTATTGAACTCAGCTCAATATTCTCCTTTTGAGGTTTCAATAGTATTATAGTTGGTCCTTTTAGTGAAGATTCTTGTGTCTTTCCAACAAGACTTCATTAGTCTTTGAAAAATTCTTGCCTCAAGAAGATATTATAGGCTCACCTTGTACCTTTCAGCATTAGTCACAGACCTGGCCTTTTTCTGCAACTAGGCCTTGTTCCTTTTAGAGACCATAATTTGGACGCTAAGATGCATTGTTGAAGTGCAGAACTGTCAAAATAAATGCAACTTGACACATACGGGTGAAGTCCTCTTTGCTCTGTGAAAGGATTGTGATCACTTTTACATTTCCCTGTTTATCATGAGGGTTACCGTCTTTTTGATATATTTACTGGCCATCTGAGTTTCCTTGTCTCCCAACTGCCGCTGGTTTGACCATCAAAAGTTTCAATTCTTAAACTTTTATGTCATGTCCAAGGGCGCCAGCCTGGCTCAGTAAGTAGAGCATGCAACTCTTAATCTCAGGGTCATGAGGTGAGTTCAAGCCCCTCGTTGGGCGTGGAGTCTAGTTAAAATTAAAAAAAAAATCTCACATCATATCCAATTTTTTTCCATTTCTGAACAATGCTGTGATGAACATCTTTGTACATGCATATTTGCTCATTTTACTGATTCATTCCCTAGAGTAAGTTTCTGAAATGGAATTTCTGGGGCAAAAGATATATGTTAAATTTACAAAATTTTTAAGAAACAATATTTTTAAAAAATGCGTACGGTTACACTCCCCCTGTAGCAGCATGTGAGCACCTGTCTTCCCACACCCTTTCTAGAACTGAGCGTCACGATTTTAGTTGCCTTCTTTGAGGGTTGGGGATGTTTTTAATTGGGGTGTTTGCTTAAGATTTAACCTGTAAAGTCCCTGCATGGTGTTGGCTGTGTTCTCGAAAGGTCCCAGTCCTCCCAGAGAGGAGAGACGTGTTCTTAGCAGTTCCCCACCCTCTCCTAGCTTCCTGGGATCTCAGCCACTTTACAGCTGCCTTCCGGAGCTCCTCTCAGAGGTCCCCCCAGAAGGGCTATTTGCTAAATCTGGCAACGCTACCCCCAGGTCCCCATTCTACTCCCACCTAGACTGCAGCAGTCGCCTCCAGATCTCACCCCTACGACCCATTCTCAACACCAGCCTCTGCTCAGAGCTGTCCTGTTACACTTAGAATTCCATCTAAACTCCTTAGCTTGGCCTTCAAAGCCTCGCCAAATCCAGGCCTGACCCTTCTCTCAGACCTCACTGTCAACTGTTCCCCAGTCCCCTGCAGCCCCCTGGGCCTCCTGGTTGTTTCCTGTTAGGATAAGCTGGGCCAGCCTCACAGTCTTTGTACTTATTTACCTCTGCTTAGAATGCTCTTTCCCCAAAGCATTCTCTGTTCAAATGTCACCACACCAGAGAGGCCTTGCCAGACCGCCTTGTCTAAAACAGCACCTCCCAGGCCCCAAACCTGCTTTATTTTTTTCATGACACACATTACCGCTCATTATTTTCTACTTTGACTTGCCTGATGTATTTGTTCTTTGTCTTCCCTCACCAGGAATGTCAGCTTGATAAAAGCTGGAACTTAGAGCATTTTACTGGTTTGTTTTTCCAGTATTATCTCCCTGGTGCCTAGGATGATGCCTGGCACTTCTCAGACCTGGAACTGACAGGCTGTCCTGCACAGCAGTTAAGGGCATACCCGTGAGTCACTCTCTCTGGGTTCAAGCCCTGCTTGCTGCTTTGCAGCTGTGTCGCTTGGGACAAATGACTTAACCATCCTTTTTACCATCTGTAACACAAGGATGAGAATCTACTTTAACTGGGTTATTGTGAGGGTGAAGTTGAACAAGGCCAATCTACCTTCTTTTTTCTTTTCTTTTCTTTCTTTCTTTCTTTTTTTAAGTAGGCTCCACATCCAATGAATGTGGGGCTTGAACTCATGACCCTGAGTCACATGCTCTACCGACCTTGCCAACCAGGGGCCCCAGTTGGGTTATTGTGAGAATTAAATTAGTTAAACCATGTAAAAACATAGGCTGGTGTTTAGTGTTTGTCACTATTATAGTTTTTGAGTGATAATTAACACATATGGGTCATTACTATCATACATACATGCAAACATCAACCAATCTCTATCTATTGATATTTAGTACGTGGCTGTCACTCCCCCAGACAACGGGTAGAGACACATACACAGAAGTTAACAAAACAGATGTGACCCCTCTCTTACCGTGATTCTTCAGGAATTCAAGTAATTATTCCTAGTGTTAAAGTGCTGAGACAACAAAGCACAGAATCTTTCAGGAGATATAACTTAGTCTGAGGGCCAGGAAAAGATTCTGGTGGCAGTGATGTTACTCTGTAGGTTCCGACCGGGTGGAGAGGAAAGAGAGAACCACGTGCGAAAAAGCCCAGAGTGGAGAAGAGGCTATGAAGCAGGAAGACCAGTGTGGCTGGAGTGCAGGGGCTGGGACAGAGGAAGCTGGAGAATCTGGCAGGGACTACACGCGGGGCGTTGGTGGCTTCAGAAAGGAGTTTCATGGGAGCCAGGAAAGGACTCCAAAGTTGGAGAGTGACTGTCAGCTAGGCAGCTGGCAAAGATTTTCCTGGCTGTTGCTTCAGGTCTCTGTTCAACTACCACCAGAGAGCACCTTGTCTAAAATGGCATCTCTCCTGCTGCCCCCCATCTCTGTCCCTCTCCACCTGCTTTATTATGTCGTGAGCCCTGACATTCTCTCATACTCGCTGATGCTGGTTCTCGATTCACCCATCTTGGAATGGAACCCCCGCAAAAGCTGGGACTTTGGGGAGGGGGAGAGACTGGCTGCAGGGAGACTGATTGGGAGGTTGGTGCAGATGGCCCCAGCTCTAGAACTTGTACTTGGCTAGGAGGGTTAGGAGCAGCCAGCCATCTGGCTGGTAGAGAGCATGAGGCTAGAGGACTTGACAGCTTGAAGCTTCATTTGCATAGCACTTTACAGAAGACTGAGAAAAAGGCCATTGTCCCTATCAAAGAATGGAGTGGGGAGGAGGTGGAGATAAGGGTAGTGAGGAAGAGGGACTAAAGTCCAGCAGTCTCCGGGCGCCTGGCTGGGGGAGCCGGTGGAGCATGTGATTCCGGATCTCCGGGTTGTGAGTTCAAGTCCCACATTAGATGGAGAGCTTCCTTTAAACAAATAAAGTCCCAGCAGTCCCAACAAGCCAGTTCTTGGTACTGTCATTGATTTTAAGTCATCAAGGACTTAAGGATCAGGCGTGGGGCTGGAGGGAGCTAGAATAGAGAAATATTTAAGGTGTAACTGACAAGACTTGGTGGCTGGATGTGGGGCATGAGGGAAAGGGAAGGCGATGGCTACTTTTCTAGTTTAAGTAACTGGGTGGATGGTGGTGCCATCGCCTCAGAGCAGATTTTGTGGTTCAACTCATGGGTTCAGTTATGGCTGTATGAGTCTGAGGTGCCTGGGAGACCAGGAGGAATCCAGGAGTGAGATGGGAATGCAAGTTCTGAGCTGGGGAGAGTGCTTGGCTTAAGAGATGGTAATTGGAATGCACAGTGAAATCATGACAAGATGCCTTTTTCTTCTGAGATCTCTTTAGGCAAATTACCTAAATTTGCTTACATGCAAATGCTTTCTGGTTGTAAGCTGGCTTCTCCACTTTATCTAGACTGTTCTATAACCTCCAGACACTTCTAGCAATGGAGCGTCTCTCTAAAGAAGGGGTCCAGGGGCGCCTGGGTGGCTCGGTCAGTTAAGTGTCCGACTTCGGCTCAGGTCATGATCTCACAGTTCACAAGTTCAAGCCCCGTGTCGGACTGTGTTGACAGCTAGCTCAGAGCCTGGAGCCTGTCTTTGGATTCTGTGTCTCCCTCTCTCTCTCTGACCCTCCTCTGCTCACGCTGTCTCTCTCTGTGTCTCAAAAATAAATAAAAAAAACATTTTAAAAATTAAAAAAAATAAAAAAATAAAAAAGGGGTCCAGAAGCTAAACTTCCTTAGCTTCAGGGTATCTGCCTCTGCCTTTGTCGATGTGTTGGATGAGAGAAGGCAATTGAGGGGACAATCTTGAGGAATGCCTGCAATTGATGGAGGGGTCCAGGAGAAGTGGCCTGTGAGGGAGACTGAGAGGGAGCATCCAGGGAAGTAGGAGGTAGAGAAGATGGGGGAAGGCTTCACAGAAGGCATGAAGAATGGCTGTTTAAAGGATCGTTATCACTAGCAATCAACTGTCTGCCAAGTTCTGCTAATTCTTCCTCTGTAGTCTCTCCCTCTATCTCCACTGCCACCTCCTGGCCAAAAGTCCCATTACACCTGGGTAATTGCTCCGGTTTTTCTATTTCCAGTGGAGCCTGGAGCATGCCAATCCCTCCTCAACAACTTTGAGTAGCTCCCTGTCACCTCTGAACTAATCCACCACTACCTAGCCTGGCATGCTGGGCCTTTGGCCGCCTAGTTCCAGATGACTTATCTGTCTCAGTCTGCTCCCTTATAAAAAAGAATAAGCTCAAGTATTTGCTATCCCCCCAACCCTCAACCTTGTTGCGCCTATGTCATCTTCCTGAAATGCCCACCCTGTTGCCTAAATTTTTTAAGGCCAGGCTCAAACAACATCTTATCTACCCACTCGATCTGACCTGACCCTTGACCACCTTCTCTTGTGGCATCAAAACACCGCCCTGATTTTTACCAAACTCACAGATCATCCCCCAATGAGACTAAATTCTTGAGAGTAGAGACTGTGTCATCTTCCCTCCAGTCTTTCTCATGAAAGACTTTTTGCATTGGAGGGAAGGTACAGACATTTCCTATATACCCCCTACGCCCCCCACACACATTCTCTCCATTATAAACATCCATGAGGATGGGACATTACAATTGATGAACCTACATTGATACAGTATAATCACCCAAATTCTGTGATTTACATTATAATTCACTCTTGGTACTGTACAGTTTACGGGTTTAGACAAAGGTATAATGACATGCATCCACCATTATGGTATCATAGAGAGTATTTTCTGCCCTAAAAATCCTGTCCTCCTCCTATTCATCCCTCCTCCACTGACCCCTGGCAACCACTGATCTTGTTAGTCTCCATAGTTTTGCCTTTTCCATAATGTCATACAGTTGGAATGATGCAGTAGGTAGCCTCTTCAGATTGGCTTCTTTCACTTAATAATATGCATTTAAGTTTCCTCCATGTTTCTTTATGGCTCCATAGCTCACTTCTTTTTAGTGCCGAATAATATTCCACTGTCTGGATGTATCACAGTTTGTTTATCCATTCACCTCCTGAAGGCCACCTTGGTTGCTTCCAAGTTCTGATATTTAGAATAAAACTGTATAACCAGCCTGTATACCTTTTTAGGAACTCAAGATTGATCTCAGCTTTTTTTCCTCATTTGTCAGGAGACATGGGCTGTAGGCCTACTGAGGGCTGTGGAGGAATATGCAGGGATCTGGAAGACCTCTCGGATCCTTTCAGCTGGATAATATGGACCTATGTGGACACTGTCAACCCAGGCTTGTCACCATGAGATTAGGGATCCCGTGAATAATGAAACAGAAAAAGTACCTGAGGACATCATTAGTGCTATTTGTAAATATTCCTTGTTTTCCTTCTAGGTCTTGATGTCAGGTATAGTCCTGTGCTTCTTTTTAGCCAATGATAGAAGCGAAGTGATTGCATATTACTACTTAGGGAAAGCTTTAAGAGTCAGTACATAATTTACCATACTCTTTCATTTGCTAGAGGGACCAGTAATATTCAAATAGAGGCTCTTTTATCAGCTTAGTTCCCAGCATGAGGACAGTGCTGAACATAGCTCCCAGCTGACCCATGATGGCCATGTAGCCTGAACAACAAATTAAGCCTTTGATGTTAAAAAAAAAAAGAATAAAACTGTATAAACATCTGTGTGCAGGTTTTTCTGAGGACGTAAGTTGTTTTTTTTTTTTTTAACTCCTTTGGGAATAAAAAAAGAGCCTGACTGCTGGTTTGTATGGTAAGAGTATGTTTACTTTTGAACAGTCTAAAATTTTTTTTTCTAATGTGTATTTATTTTTGAGAGAGAGAGACACACACAGTGCGAGCAGGGGAGGGGCAGAGAGAGTCAGAGATATAGACTCCAAAACAGGTTTCAGGGTCTGAGCTGTCAGCACAGAGCCCGACACCAGACTCGAACCCACAAGCTGTGAGATCATGACCTGAACCAAAGTCAGACGCTTAACTGACTGAGCCACCCAGGCACCTGAGTGTGTTTGTTTTTGTAAGAAACCACCAAACCATCTTCCAAAGTGGCTGTACCATTCCCACCAGAAATGAATGCAAGTTCCCACTGTTCCACATCCTCCTCGGCATTTGCTGTGGTCAGTGTTCTGACTTTTGGTCATTTAAAAAAATTTTTTTTGTTTATTTTTTATTTTTGAGACAGAGAGAGACAGAGCACAAGTGGGGACGGGCAGAGAGCGAGGGAGACACAGAATTGGAAGCAGGCTCCAGGCTCTGAGCTGTCAGCACAGAGCCCGACGCAGGGCTCCAACCCACAAACTGTGAGATCATGATCTGAGCCGAAGTCGGACGCTTCACCAACTGAGCCACCCAGGCGCCCCGACTTTTGGTCATTTTAATAGATGTGTAGTGTGTAGTGGTATCTCGTTGTTTTCATCGGTATTTTCCTGATGACATCTGATGTGGAACATCTTTTCATATGTTTATTTGCCATCTATATATCTTCTTTGGTGAGGTGTTTGCTAAGGTCGTTGGCCCATTTTTTAATCAGTGTGTTTTCTTATTACTGTGTTTTAAGAATTCTTGGGAGTATTTTTGAATAACAGTCCTTTATCAGATTTTTTAAAAATATATGTTCTCTTTCAGTCTGTGGCTTGTCTTATTCTTGACGTTGTCTTTCACAGAGAAGTTGCTAATTTTATTGAAATCCCTATTATCAATTATTTCTTATATGTATCATGCTTTTGGTGTTGTATCTAAAAAGGCATCAATACCATAGCCAAGGTCATCTAGGTTTTCTCCTATGTTACCTTCTAGGAGTTTCACAGTTTTGCTCTTTACATTTAGGTCTGTGATTTGTTTTGAGTTAATTTTTGTGAAGGGATGTAAGGTCTGTGTCCAGACTAACATTTTTGCTTGTGGATGTCCATTTGTTCTAGCTACATTTGTTGAAAAGACTAAAATTTTTTTTTTAATTTGAGAGAGAGAGAGAGAGAGCGAGCGAGTGAGCATGGGAGAGGGGCAGAGGGAGAGAGAGAATCCCAAGCAGGCTCCAGGCTCAGCATGGAGCCTGACACGGGACTCGATCCCAGTACCCCAGGATCATGACTTGAGCTGAAATCAAGAGTCGGATGCTCAACTAACTGAGCCACCCAGGCACCCTGAAAAGAGTATTTTTGCTCCATTGTATTACTTTTGCTCCTTTGTCCGTATCAGTTGACCATATCAATATGGGTCTACATCTGGGCTCTCTATTCCGTTCTAGTGATCTATTCTTCTGCCAGTATCATGCTACCTTGTTAACTGCAGCTTTATAGTAAGTCTTGAAGTCAGATAGTATCAGTCTTCCAACTTTGTTCTCCTTCAATAATATCTTGGCTATCCTGGGTCTTTTGCCTTTTGATACAAACTTTAGAATCTGTTTGTTGATATTCACAAAATAACTTACTGGGCTTTTGATTGGGATTGCACCAAATCTATAAACCAAGTTGGGAAGAATTGACATCTTGACAGTATTGAGTCAAGAGATTTGAATATTCATTCAACCAAGATTTCATTTGGCTAACAATCTCCTTTTCACAGGGCTGTCTGAAATATTTTTCATCATTCAGTAATTATCTAGAGTACTATAAGCTCTGTGACAATGTCCCTGCTCTCAGGGAGCTTATCTTTTAGAGGGGAGGGGGGCAAACAATAAATAAGGATACAAATCAATCAGTAATTACAAGTGTTGTAAAGAAAGCATGTAATATGGAGTGACTGGGAGTCAAAGGGCTATTTAATGTCAGGAACTTCTCTGAGGAGGTAACACTTGAACTAAGACTGTCATGAAAAGGGAGAGTTAGCCATGAGGAAAAGATGTCAGACAGCGGGAACAATAAAGATGAAGGCTCTGGAAGCAGAAATTGATGGATGTTTTGGAGCAGGGCATGGTGGCCACAGTATGGCAAACAGGGGTAAATGAGTTTTTATGTTATTTTTTTAAGTAGATAGGGTCATATCTTGTAGGGTTATTTATTTTTATTTATTTAAAAAATTAACGTTTATTTTTGAGAGACACAGAGACAGAGCATGAGCAGGGGAAGGGCAGAGAGAGAAGGAGACACAGAATCTGAAGCAGGCTCCAGGCTCTGAGCTGTCAGCACAGAGTCTGACGCGGGGCTCGAACTCACGAACCGTGAGATCATGACCTGAGCCAAAGTTGGCCACCCAACCGACTGAGACACTCAGGTGCCCCTATTTTTAAAATTTAAGTGTAAAATACATGCTTTGAGGCATATAAAGTGTACAAACCTTAAGTGCACAGCTTAGCGAATGTTTCCTCACCCACATTAAGACATGGGATAGTGGTCAGCAGACTTTTTTGGTAAAGTACCAGATAGAAAATAGTTGACTCTGGGGCGCCTGGGTGGCTCAGTCGGTTAAGCCTCCGACTTCAGCTCAGGTCATGATCTTACGTTCATGGGTTCAAGCCCCATGTCAGGCTCTGTGCTGACAGCTCAGAGCCTGGAGCCTGCTTCGGATTCTGTGTCTCCCTCTCTCTCTCTGCCCCTCCCCGCTCATGCTCTGTCTCTCTCTGTCTCAAAAATAAAATAAAACATTTTTAAAAATTAAAAAAAAAAGAAAGAAAATAGTTGACTTTGTGGGCCTATGGCCTCTGTTGCAACTACTCCGTTCTGGCACTGTAGCAGGAAACAGCCATAGATGCCACGTAAATGAATGGGTATGGTGGGGTTCCGATAAACCCTTAGTTAACGGACACCAAATTTTGAATTATGTATACTTTTCATGTGTCACAGAAGAGTTTTCTTTTTTTTTCAAAAAATTTTAAATGTTTTATTTATTTTTGAGAGAGAGAGAGAGAGAGAGAGAGAGTCAGCGTGAGCAGGGGAGGGTCAGAGAGAGAGGGAGACACGGAATCCGAAGACAGGCTCCAGGCCCTGAGCTGTCTGCACAGAGCCCAACGCAGGGCTCTAACCCATGAACCGTGAGATCATGACCTGAGCCGAAGTCGGATGCTTAACTGACTGAACCACCCAGGTGCCCCAAGAGCATTCTTCTTTTGATTTTTCCTCAGCCATTTCCAAATGTAAAAACCATTCTTAGACTCGTGACTTAGACTTGTGAGCATTCTTAGTTTGTAGACTGTACAAAAGCAGGTGCTAGAGGGTCCTGGGTGGCTCAGCATCCAACTTTGCCTCAGGTCATGATCTCACAGTTTGTGAGTTCGATGCCCACATCGGGTTCTCTGCTGACAGCTCAGAGCCTGGAGCCTGCTTCGGATTCTGTGTCTCATTCTCTCTCTGCCCCTCCCCAACTTGTGCTCGGTCTTTGTCTCTCAAAAATAAATAAATGTAAAAAAATTTTTACAAAAACAGATGCTAGACAGGACTTGCTCTTTGGGCTATAGTTTACCAACTCAAGACAAACATTTCTCGTATCCCCCTTGCAGCTCTTCCCAATTAAAATTAAAATCCCCCCCCATGGTTATTGTTTTATTTTTAGCACCATCAATTAATTTTGCCTGCTTGAACTTCATATAAATGGAATCATGTATATACTCTTGTGCCTGGCTTCTTCATAATGTCTGCCCTGTGGAGATTTTAAGTCATGACTCATAATTTGGGTTTTCATTTAAGCAAACTAAGATGCCATTTGGGGATCTTAAGTGTGAGAACAATATGATCTGATTTATACATTAAGGTCACTCTGGTTACCATGCAGAGAATGGAGAAAAGGGAAACAGGAGTGGATGTGGGAAGCTCAGAGGTAATCCAAGCAAGAGATGATGATGGCTGGCCAAGGATGATAGTCATGGAAACAGAAGACAGATTTGAGGTTTATTTTCAGTTTGAGCTCATGAATCCAATACCTGTTATTTTTGTTTTTAATCAAGTATTATAATACAAGTAATTCACACTAGTAAATTTCCTGAATAACCTTCCTGAAACTGGCATAGTGAACTTATGTGTATAAACCATGTTCCTATCCTCAAGGGGTTAATCATACTTTTTGGGGTGAGGTGGACAGACTATAAATCCAGATACAATGCAATCAATCAGTGCTTTATGACACCCAGGAGGCTATGGGAGCTAGCAGTATTAAACCAGCCTAGGGGTGGTCAGATGAGATCACCTGGGGCTTGTGGCCCTTGAGCTGATTTTTGAAGAAAGAATAGCTGAAGAAGGATGAAAAGATTTATGGGAAGGCCAAGAGATGTGCGATCTCTTGGGAGCTCAGTGTCGTTCTATGATGGGATGTCAGAAAAATGTAAGCTTGATATGAAAAAAAAAAGACTTTCAATCAAATTTCCTGTTCTGGATGCTTCTATATGCCTTGAAGGTTCAGCATAGGCCAGAGGTAGCGAATTGGCAGCCTTTGGCTGAATTTGACCCTTAGATGTATTTTGGCCTCCATTTCTGTAGGGTGACCACTGGAATAGTCCTTTGAACAGTGGCTGTTCTTTCTGGACACAGCATATGGTCTCCGGTCCCTCATATTCCTTGCCTGATCCTCTCACTTTATTTATATGACCTTCCTGGCTCTTTTAGGTTTTTGAGTTTTCTTTCTTAAAAAAATTTTTTTTTATTTAAGTATAATTAACGTAGAATGTTATGTTAGTTTCAGGTGTAGAGGTTTTTGAATTTTCAACCCCTGATCATTGCTTTAAGAAAAATAGGGCTCCAAATCAGTGACACAGAGAGATTTGATCAACTCTGAGTAAAATGGGTAATAGCTAAACTGAGTGGATGAAAAGGAGCTGAATGAGAACTTTTTCAGGGCTTCCTAACGGGACTCCTAGGGTGGGCTTTAGATGGTAAATTTTGTGTGTGTATCCTTGTGATTTAGACTGTTTGGCTATGAACCCTGGTTTTGGGCTCTGTCACTGGTTAATCTATGAGCCTCAATTCATTTGTAAAATGGAGTATTGTTGGGATTAAAAGAGAGAATTAGTGCACAAAGTGGTCTCAGCAGAAGGTAGCTGCTATTATTCTATTCCGGGGTGAGGGTATTTCAAAGGAGTTCTTAACCTAGAAAGTTGGCCAACAAATGGCATATAGGCGCTTGGGAGCTTTCGGGAATACCAACCTTGCGCAAAACGAAGGAGCTCTCTATGAAAGTGGACTGCCTTGGGAATCCAGAGGCCCAAACTCTGTGGCTAACTTGCTGAAAATACCTGACATATTGCTTCAGCTCTCTGCGTGATCTATCAAAAAACAGGGGACTGGTCCCAATTGGCAGCCGCAATGCAGCTCCACTGGCACCTTCTCTGGTGGAGGATACAGACTCTGTGCCGCGGGTCAAGCGCAGAACCTACATGCGGACTACATCTCCCAGCATGCTTTGCGGTTCGGGCAGCGCCCTACGCTAGCACGCGAGCCTTCCCGTTCCTCCAACCTCCAGTTACTGTCTCTCGCGAGAGGACGGGCCGCGCCGGCGGTAGCGATAGAGAGCTGTGGTGGTGGTGGTGGTGTTGGTGGTGGCGGCCGAGACGGCGGCGGCCATTTTGGTGGGGCCTCGGAAGCGGCGGCGGCGGTTCGCCGAGAGTAGCGTCTCCCATTTTTCCCACCCACCGTCCGCGTCTCTGTGCCGTGAGAGGAAGCAGTGGAAGCAAGGCGGCGGCAGTAGCCGCGGGCCCCAGGGGAATTTAAAGGCCGCGAAGGCGGCGGCCAAGAGGGGGCCCTCCCCCCTCCTCGGCGGGAGGGGGGTGGTGCGCACGCCCCCGAGGACGCAGGTAAGGAGAGGGAGACAAGATGGCGGACGCTCCACAGTTCCCCCTCCCCTGACGGGTGACTGCGCGCGCATCTTTCCGCCACCGCCTCTCCTCCCACCTTCCCGGGGTGCTGCGCGCGCACCTTCGGCCGGGGCCCCGGGGCCGGTGCGCGAGGCTGTCGGCGCGCGCCCATAGACACAGGCTGAGGGGGGCCAGGACGGCCAGCACTGGGCCCGGGCGCATCTCCTCTCCCCTCCCGCCCGTCTGCGCACGCGTGCCTGAGCGAGCGAGCGAGCCCTGAGAGGACGGACCCAGGTGCGCTCCTGCCCGCCCACCAACCCCAGGCCCCCCCTCCCCCAGGGGCGCGCGGGAAGAGGAAGGGGGGCGTGGGATGAGGAGTCGGGGCGCGCGCCCACCATATCCAGTCAATAACCAGGACCTGGCGGCACGAACCCTCCCTTATGGCAGCCTTTCGCGGTCTGGTGTTGGGGGGCTCCCTGACGGGTAGGGATAAGAGACTTCCCAGCTTGCGACCCTTGCGTGCGTGGGTTTGGGCTCTGGCGGGAGCCCCCGGGCGGTGCGCGCAGCCGGCTCTCTCCACTTCCAGTCGCGCACGCGCGGTCCCCTCCCCCAGTCTGTCGCGCACGTCGGGTGGGGTGGGAGTCTAGGAGGGGGCGGGGCTATCTTAGGGTTACTGGCGACTTGGGGCAGAGGTCAGGGGTCATGTCGGGTCAGTCTGTTGTAAGGAGTTGGGAGACAGCGGTGAAGCCGGCGGTCAAGAGTTCAAGCGTCTTGGATTCTGGTTAGTTCAGGTCCTGTGGATCGGTTGTGGAGGAAGGAGTGAATCGAAGGCTGCTCCGTGGTTAAGGAATTTCCTTAAACACTGGGGAAACACTTCCGGGCCTTTGGTGGGTTTACCCTGCCTGTTTCCGGGGCATGGTTCTTTGCTGAGCGGTCTTTCTCACTTGTGATTTCTCCTCTAATGTCTCCTGCTGCAGTTCTTGTGTTTGGGGAAGTGTCTCATGGCGCAGGTATAGGAGTTCCGGGGTTCTGCCCTGAGGAAGGGTGGATTCTCTGTGATTCTGTTCAACCCTCACTGGGAAGGAGAGCAGGCTGCCAGGCAGCCAATGTCTTTTTGAGCTTCTGGATGTGACAGGTTTTGTTTTGTTTTGTTTTGCTTTGTTATTTCTTTATTCAGTGGTTGTAGTTTTTTATGCTTAAGCTTTTTAATTTTTTTTTTTTTTTTGATTCACTACAGTGCTCCTCCTCCATCCAGAATCTTATGTCTCTAGGGAATTCTGTTTTTGCAAACCATGATTTTGCTTTTATTTTCCTGGAACATGAGCTTTTCTTACTACTGTTTAATTCTCTTGCTTTCAGCCTTTGATTTGGGTATGTTTAAAAGCGTCAAAAGTTATTGTAAAGAAGGCTTTGATGGATGTTGTTGATAAATGTGGATTGGTTTCTCACTGCTGTTTTCCTTCCCCTCTGTTTGTTTCAGGCGTGATTCCCCTCAGTACGGCGGCACCGTGGAAGTGCAGACTTTCACAGGGGGTGTGGTCTCAGCTCACACAGGTGAGGGTTCCTATACCGTTTTTTTTTTTTTGTGTGTTGATGCTAATGGGAGAGATGTTTGAGATGAGAGAAATTGTAAGTCACTATTTTTGGTTTGATGATATCGGTGCAACAGCAAAAGTGGGAGTGTTTATAGTCTTGATCACCCTAGCTCTCCCAAGGAGCACATTCTCCATGGGCTTGGCATCAGACTACTTCAGCTTAAGTCTTTCTGTTAGTTCGTTAATTACTGTGTAACTTTATGCAAGGTATTTAGGTCTTTCTGGGTGCTGACTTTGTAATTTATAAAATAGGGAAATTGTTGGAATGCTTCATTTAGTTTAGGGATCTTTTGTGTATCATTCTATCTTCAGTATATAGAAGGAACTAAATAAAGATTTATTAAGGTGTGAAAAGTGCTTAGTTAGCAAGAGAGTTGTGAGGATTATAGAATGTATCAAGTCAGCGTTTAGGAAAATACAACATAGAGGATGCTCAAGAAACGTAGGCCATAATCATTGTTCATATATAGATTCTTCGACGTTATTGTGGGGTTTTTTTTTTTTTTTGGAGAGTCGCTTGCATGTGTGCATGATTTGTGGCAGGGAGAGGGAGAAAGAGAATCTCAAGCAGGCTGCATGCTCAGTGTGGAGCTTGGACGTGGGGATTGATCCCACAACCCTGGATCATGACCTCTGCTGCAGTCAAGAGTTGGACACTGGGTGGCTCAGTTGGTTAAGCATCAGACTCTTGATTTCAGCTCAGGTCATGATCTCATGGTTGGTGAGACTGAGCCCCGTGTGCTGATAGCACAGAGCCTGCTTGGGATTCTGTCTGTTTCTCTGCCCCTCCTCTGCTTGCTCTCTCTCTGTCTCTCCAAATAAGTAAACTTAAAAACTTAAAAAAAAAAAAAAAAAGGTTTGATACTCAACCAATTGAGCTACCCAGGCGTACTCCTATTCTTTTTTTTTCCTTCAAAGATTGATTCATCTTTTAAAATCCCATTTCTACTCTTCTAACCCTACCTAAGGTGCTCCAGAGGCCGGTGGACCTGAGCGGAGGCTGGGACGCCCTAGTGGGCCCCGGGCCCTGGAAGGCGGGTCCCGGTGGCCGGTGGCCCAGAATGAGGCCAGCTCCCAGCATGCCCTGCAGCCGGACGCCAGCCCCTCGGCCAGCAGTAGTGGTGATAACGACCCAGTCATTCTTCAGGCGTCCAAAGAGGAGCCTGGGAGTGGGACCATGCAGAGCAGCCCCTCCCCTGCTCACCCTCAGCTCCCAGTCTTGCAGACACAGGTTTGAAAGTGGGGAGGGTTCCTTCTCTGCTTCTGCTTTGTGGGCTATTGGCTCAGATACAGAAGAAATATGGCAAGTTTTAGCCACATTTCCATGATCCTTACTGTCTGTGTTTGGAAAATTTTTGGTGGTCAGCTTGACCATTAAGCCTGTTACATATATTCGATTTGACATTAGTGTAATATTGATCTCTAAGAATGTGGAAAACTGAAAAGGGTTGAATTAGGCCAGGTTAGAAAGGGAGGTTGACACAACATGCTCCTAAGACTGTGAGCTTTGAGAATAGATCAGTTTTTTAGGAGTTGGAGTAACATAAGTTATGGATGGTGTGTGGTATTCATTCTTTTCTCATACCAAGAAAGTGCAGGAATAGAAGAAACATGGATTTTGAGAGCAGACGTACCTAGGTTTGCATAGAGTGGCTTTTGGTGGGTATGGAATTGATACTTACAATTTTCCTGAGTAGCTGGGAAATTTTGTGACATACAGTCGTTTGTCATTTAACTGAGGTAGGAATTTCAGTGGCACATTGTGAGGTTAATAATGCTGGAGTGGATTTTAGGAGTTTCCTCACTATCACCATTTAAGTGAACCTTTGTGCTCTACTTACTATTGTTTGTGCAGTACCTTGTGAAATAATAGGTGGGTGTTTGAGAACAGTGACCAACCTCTCTCCCCTTCCCTTCCCACCTTCCTGGTAAAGGAAACTCCCAAGATTGATGAAGAACCTAAAGAGGTTTAGGTGATTTTCGTTTTTGTTTTTTAAATGTTTATTCATTTTTGAGAGCACATGAGCAGAGGAGGGGCAGAGAGAGAGGGAGACAGGATCTGGAGTGGGCTCTGTGCTGACAGCAGCAAGCCTGATGTGGGGCTCCAACTCAGCGTGAGATCATGACCTGAGCTGAAGTTGGACGCTCAACCGACTGAGCCACCCAGGCACCCCTGTTGCTTTTTGAATATGGTGGTAACTCAAATTTATATCAGGGACGCCTGGGTGGCTCAGTTGGTTAAGCGTCCAACTTCGGCTCAGGTCATGATCTCATGGTTCGTGGGTTCGAGCCCCGCATCGGGCTCTGTACTGACAGCTCAGAGCCTGGAGCCTGCTTCAGATTCTATGTCTCCGTTTCTCTGTGCCCCTCCCCTGCTCACACTGTCTCTCTCTCTCTCTCAAAAATAAATAAAACATTTAGCAAAAATTTTGTTTCAATAGGTGAATCTGCCATATTTGCTACGTAAAGGAGGGAAAAAAGATTGTTCTAAATATTTATGTTTATAAAAATGAGGCTGATAATTTACTCTGTAGTTTTTTCTCGTGAAGATAGAGGGAAATAATGTGCTTAGAACTTCTGGTACAGTGCTAAGCATTCATTTATCTATCTGTTTTTCTAGATGGTGTCGGACGGCATGACAGGCAGCAATCCTGTGTCCCCTGCCTCATCCAGTTCCCCAGCCTCTAGTGGGGCAGGCGGCATCTCTCCCCAGCATATAGCTCAAGATTCCTCTCTGGATGGACCTCCAGGGCCCCCAGATGGTGCCACAGTGCCCTTGGAGGGACTCAGCTTACCTCAGGCTGCTGACCTTGCTAATAAGGGCCCAAAGTGGGAGAAGAGCCATGCTGAGATTGCAGAGCAGGCCAAGCATGTATGTATTGGAAATGCCTATGAAGGTTCTTGGGAGTCTTCCTTCTTTAACTCCTATGTCCCATGGGCCCTTTACATTTCTTTCCTTGTGGATTTAGAGTATAGGCTCTGCCTTAACTTACATGATCTTGAACAAGTTGTTTGATCTGAGCCTAATTTCCTTTCTATAAAGCACACATGGCGTGATAGTCTATAGACTGTTGTAAGGTCTGTGTTAAAGAAGAAAATAGACATAAAAGTGCTATGTAAACTATAAAGCTCTTAAAATTTGCTGGTTTATGCTTCCCTTTTCTGTCCTCTAGCGTCTATTACTTACCCAGTGATAAGCATGGTCTCTGGACCAGCAGCCTCAGCATCACTTGGGAAATTAGAAATGCCGGTTTCTTGGTACCCCTCTTCTACCTATTCATTTAAAGCTCGGGGGCGGGGGGGAGTCCAGCATTCTGTTTTAAAAAGCACTCCAGATGATTTTGATGCATCCTTAAATTTGAGAGCCATTGGTCTAATACCCAGGTCTGTCTTGATGTTTCCTTCACTGTCAGGCCATTTAGTTCCTGTTTCATTTCTGGCTGTAATTTTCTCTGATTTGTTTGTCAGGAGAGGACAAGCATAATAAAGACAATTGTCTTGAGTTTTTAAGTCACCTCTGTTAAATAAAAAAGTTTAAAGTGCTTTCATTTTTTTGCTTAGGAAATTTAACCATTATAGAAAGTGTTCATTTTTTTTGTTGTAAGAACTGTTGTTAATCTTTTTGTGTATAAGTTTTTAGTATTTTCACAAAAAAAGTGTACATTTTATAAAAGTATTTTTCAAAAACAAACAGGATTGTGTATGTTGGGCTTTATAACCTATTTCTAAGCACGAACATAGTCTTGGGCAAATGAAATTCTGCAGTGATGAAGATCCTTTCTATCTAGTTTATAAGGAAGTCTGTATATTCCCTGCTTCTCTGGAGGCTCCCCTTGGATTTTGTTTTTCTAAGTCTTTCCTATATTCAAAATTTTTAATGTTTAGTTTTATTTTTGAGAGAGAGACAGAGACAGAGCACGAGCAGGGCAGGGGCAGAGAGAGAGGGAGACAGAATCAGAAGCAGGTTCCAGGTTCCCAGCTGTCAGCACAGAGCCTGATGCAGGGCTCAAACTCACGAACCATGAGTTCATGACCTGGGCCGAAGTTGGACACTTAACCAACTGATTGACTTAGGCACCCCATGTCTTTCCTATATTCATGGGGCATGGAGATTGAATGAAATAATGGAAAAAACATGAAATCCGGTGTCTAAAGTCATTAGACGTATTTTGAATTTCCAGCTCTTATCACTTCCTGGTTGTGTGATCTCAAGTAAATTGCTTAATCTCCCTGACCTTTTTTTTTTCTTACAACTCACCTGTGAAGATTGTAATACCTACTTGCAGTATTGGTATGTGGACTTAAGACAGACATAAACACTCAGTTCAGACGATGCCTGTACCTTATCAGTGCCCAGAAATTCAGCTGTGTTCCTGAGGTGGACTTTATGTCCAAAAGCTTGATTGACCTAACTCTTCCTCATTAGGAGGCTGAGATTGAGACTCGGATTGCTGAGCTGCGGAAGGAAGGTTTCTGGTCACTGAAGAGGCTGCCTAAAGTGCCGGAACCTCCCCGCCCCAAAGGCCACTGGGACTATCTATGTGAGGAGATGCAATGGCTCTCTGCTGACTTTGCTCAGGAGCGTCGTTGGAAACGGGGTGTGGCCCGTAAGGTATGTCCTCAACTGAGCTTACTTTCCATATTTTTTTTTTCTAGGTTTCCTTTTCATGAGGATTTGTTCAAAGGGAACAGAACAGAGCAGTGTAGGGTGCTTATTATTGTCTATAGTCTCAAGAGGCAAGCTCTGACTTCCTGAATGTCTTGGACTTGATTATTGTTTTTGTTCTTGACATGAGGAGGGGATAGGAGACTGGCCTTGGACTTTTCACTCTGGTTCCTCATTCCCACAGGTTGTGCGTATGGTCATCCGGCACCATGAGGAGCAGCGGCAGAAAGAAGAGCGGGCTCGGAGGGAAGAGCAGGCCAAGCTACGCCGAATCGCCTCCACCATGGCCAAGGACGTCAGGCAGTTCTGGAGCAATGTGGAGAAGGTAAGCAGCAGGGATTGAGAAAGGGAAATGCCTTAGGTGTGCTAGGTGGGTAGCATGGTAGCAGGAATGATTGAAACTTTTCCTTGGGAGAGTGAATATTCTAATTTCAAGCAACTCTAATGGCTTTTCTGTTTTGTATTGGATTTCTTCAGAGTTGAATGCCAAGAAGAAAGACTGGAAAAATATGCCCCTGCCTTTGGGGAATGTTAATAGGACTTCTTGATCCCTCTAGGCCATCTGTCCTTTGCAGGACATTCAGCATGCTTTTTCTAAACCGTTCAGTGCCATTTACCTGCTTAAATATTTACATCAAAGTTCTCAATCAAATTGTTCTCATATATTAAGTTCTGTTGTTTCTCAAGTACTACCAGGTTTCTTTCTGTATTTTAGTTTTGTTTTTTGCCAGTTCCTTTCCTTCTCTTTTCCACTTCAGTTGCTCTTTTGTTTTGCAGATTGCTGGTAATTTACCTATGTTCTTTTTGCTGCCAAGCAATGTCTTTCTTTTCATTTCCACTTAGGGAATACCTACTTAGTCTTTAAGATTCAGCTCCAGATACATTTGTAAATCTTTCCTGCTGTCTGAAGTTAAACTCGTTCTTCTCTTTCCCGTGCTCCCTTTTTGCTTTCGTCAGAAGCACTTTTAAGGTCATTTAGCTCTTCCCTCTTGGAAAGCCAACTCAGGGCCTAGCATATAGAATGCTTCCCTAAATGTTGGATAAAAGAGTATATGAATATTATTTTAGTGACCTGTCCATTTCATGCTATGGCAGGTGGTACAGTTCAAGCAACAGTCCCGGTTGGAGGAAAAGCGTAAAAAAGCTCTGGATCTGCACCTGGACTTCATTGTGGGGCAAACTGAAAAGTACTCAGACCTTTTGTCTCAGAGCCTCAACCAGCCACTAGCATCCAGCAAAGCTGGCTCTTCCCCTTGCCTTGGCTCTTCCTCAGCTGCCTCTAGTCCTCCACCCCCGGTTTCCAGGCTGGATGATGAAGGTGTGTGTCCTCTTTGGCTCTGTTACTCTTCCTCATGTACCCTTTCCAGAGCTGAAAACCCACCCTGTGGCTTGCAGGGCCCCGTGGACTTTGTGACCTTGTTCTCCTGCTATAGATGGGGACTTCCAACCCCAAGAGGAGGAGGAAGAGGATGATGAGGAGACGATTGAGGTTGAAGAACAACAGGAAGGCAATGATGCAGAGACCCAGAGGCGTGAGATTGAGCTGCTTCGACGTGAGGGAGAATTGCCATTGGAAGAGCTGCTCCGTTCCCTTCCCCCTCAGCTGCTAGGAGGGCCTTCCAGCCCCTGGAGAACCCCCTCATCTCGTGACAGTGACACTCGAGATGGGCCTGAAGAAGGTGGTGAAGAAGAAGAGCCCTCTCAGGTGTTAAAGGTATAGGGAGAATGAGTAGAGGAAGGGCTCAGAGTGGGAGCAGAGGTAGAAGTTCAAGGACTGAGTTCTGGTCAATAAGATCATTTGTAGTTTTCAGGAGTCCTCCCTGGTTAAGGGTAATTGGCACTCATTTAGGGATCGATAGGGAAGATTCTGAGTTTGGGGCAAGTTGTATTCTGAGATGGGCATTTTCTGATGCTGTAGTGGAAGAGTATACTGTACTCTTTAATTGCCTTATCATCTTGAAAGATAACTGTGGTTCTTGCCACTTCTGTGAAATGGTCCTAATACTCCCTATTGGTTTGTAGGTTTGGACCTGGGATGATAATCTTGAAGTCTTTTCTGGACCTAAGCTCTCTCTTTCTCCATATGTGTGAGCGCACAGGGATGATGTTGGGGGCCTGTGTTTCTTATTTAGCACTTTCACAGGTCCTCCCCCAGGCAGTGGGGCCAGGATTTGGTAGCTGGTGCTGAAAGAAAACCCTTGATTGCATCCTTGCCCTGGGACTGTGCCAGTGGCAGCTGTCATTCAGTGGGACAGACAGACTGCTCTGTGACATCATATTCAACATTGTACCTTTCTCCTGCTGCTCTAACCTTAGGTCTTCTCCCTTTATATCTTTTGCCATACAGGTAAAGCCCCCACCCTCTGTCACACAGCGCAACAAACAGCCCTGGCATCCAGATGAGGATGACGAAGAGTTTACTGCCAATGAAGATGAAGGTCAGGCTTGTTCTCTTTATCCTGTTGCCCTTTTCTCTTTGAATTCTCTGGACCTAATATTTCATGCTTTCTCTTCCTCTTCCACTCGGATTGTGTCCTATGCTACTATTGCCATTGATTTTGCTTCATTCTCTTTCCTAGCGGAGGATGAAGAGGATACTATAGCAGCTGAGGAGCAGTTGGAAGGGGAGGTGGATCATGCCATGGAGCTAAGCGAGTTGGCTCGAGAAGGTGACATTCAGCAGACATTTACTCAACATCCATTTGGTTTCTCCTCTGTGCAGAGTGTCAGGGATAAAGAGATGAATAAGACACTTTTTATCCCCCTTGGAGGAACTCCAGGTCTAATGACAAAGACAGATATAAACAAATAATTATAAATAGAATTTGAGGACTGGTTGTGATGGAAGTTTGAACAAACCTGTGATACGACAGCTTAGTGGAACTAACATAAGCAGCTTTTTGACTTGAACCTTAAGGAGAGGTTTAGTTTGATACTGTCCTTCGTGGCGGGAGGCAGCATCATCCATAGTTCCAGAGTTGCTGGTGCTGAAAGCAAACTGTTTTGCCTCCCTTCAGACCTGGGCATAGTAGTGTCTATACAAACTTAGATAAAATGAACTGGCACCACTCAGACCTCCCTTTCTCTTTTGCCCCCTTTCCCTTGAAGCTCCCAAAAGCTTATCCTTCATTTCTTCTCCAGGTGAGCTGTCTATGGAGGAGCTACTGCAGCAGTATGCAGGAGCCTATGCTTCTGATGCCTCTGCCCCAGGCTCTGGGAGTAGTGAAGAGGAAGATGAAGATGAGGTTGAGGCTAACAGCTCTGATTGTGAACCAGAGGGGGCCACAGAAGCTGAAGAGGCTCCTCAAGAGGATAGTAGCAGTCAATCAGGTGGATGTGTGGTCATGGGCACGCTGGAGGGCAGACACCGGAGGAGGAGGTATGGTGAGCACTAAGCCTTTGTTTTGTGCTTCAGAATCTGCTGAGGAGCAGAGCGAGGAGGAGGAAGATGAGCATTCAGAAGAAGAAGAAACAAGTGGGAGTTCAGAATCAGAGGAATCTGAGTCTGAGGAGTCTGAGGAGTCTCAGTCGCAGAGCCAAGCAGATGAGGAAGAGGAGGAAGATGATGACTTCGGGGTGGAGTACTTGCTTGCCCGGGATGAAGAGCAGAGTGAGGCAGATGGGGGCAGTGGACCTCCCACCCCAGGGCCTGCCACTACCCTAGGCCCTAAGAAAGAAATTACTGACATTGCTGCGGCAGCTGAAAGTCTGCAGCCCAAGGGTTATACCTTGGCCACTACCCAGGTATTCCCAGGCCCTAGCTTATGTTTTTTCCTGTCTTGACATTCCTGTTTCTCAGCGACTGATGCCTCATTTCTACCCTCATGCTTCTTTCCTCCCTACCAGGTGAAGACACCCATTCCTTTGCTCCTGCGGGGCCAGCTCCGGGAGTACCAACACATTGGGCTGGACTGGCTGGTTACTATGTATGAGAAGAAGCTTAATGGTATTCTTGCTGATGAGATGGGGCTAGGCAAGACAATCCAGACCATCTCCCTGCTTGCCCACTTGGCCTGTGAAAAAGGTAACAAGGCAGGGCCCTTCGTCTTGGGCTCCTCGGCCAGCTCCTTGCAAAGTTTGTTTAATGGTGACTCTAGCTGCAGGATGGTCAAATGCTCACTGTTTTGCTGCTGTCTTAGTAACTTCATGGACTCTGGTTAGTAACTATGAAGATGCTAGAGTAAGTGCTAGGATTCTTAGGAAGGACCATCAGGACAGAGTGGTCAGGGTTACACCTCAGGAACCAGAACAGAATCCCAAAGTTTGGGGCACCTGGGTGGCTCAATCGGTTGAGTGCCCAACTTTGGTTCAGGTCATGATCTCACGGTTCATGAGTTCGAGCCCCTTGTCGGGCTCTATGCTGACAGCTCAGAGCCTGGAGCCTACTTTGGATTCTGCGTCTCCCTCTTTCTCTCTCTGCTTGTCCCCTGCCATGCTTTGTCTTTCTCTCAAGAATGAGAGAACATTAAAAGAAAGAAGAATCCCAGAGCTTATATTTCCTTATCTCTCATTCTTTTTTTTTCTGCTTAGAATCTAAGTCTATTATTTTTAAAAAAAATTTTTAATGTTTGTTTTTGAGAGAGAAAGAGACAGAGTGCAAGTGGGGGAGAGGCGGAGAGAGAGGGAGACAGAGAATCTGAAGCAGGCTCCAGGTTCCTAGCTGTCAGCACTGAGCCAGATGTGGGGCCTCGAACTCACGAACTGTGAGATCATGACCTGAGCCGAAGTCAGATGCTTAACCGACTGAACCACCCAGGTGCCCCTTAAAATGGAGGTACAATTGACATACAACATTATGTTTTTGGGTATACAACATAATGTTCTCATATTAGTGTGCATTATGAAATGATTGGTACAGTAAGTCTAGTTAACGTTCACCACCACACACAGTTAGAAGTTTTTTTCTTGTAATGAGAACTTTTAAGATTTACTCTCAGCAACTTTTAAATATGCAATTCAGTATTATTAACTATAGTCACCATGCTGTACATCTCTTATTCTTTTGCTAAACAGGTAACTGGGGTCCCCATTTGATCATTGTCCCCACCAGTGTGATGCTGAACTGGGAGATGGAGCTGAAACGGTGGTGCCCCAGCTTTAAAATCCTCACTTATTATGGAGCCCAGAAAGAGAGGAAGCTCAAGCGGCAGGTTTGCTCCTCCATGTGATCACTCCTCCCCTCCCCCCCCCCCAGCCCACATTGATGGCTCTTTTACTCTTAGGCCCTTTTCTCAGAGGAGCTCTTTTCCCTACCCTTTCTGTTGCTCTTTTCTGCTCCTGGGACTTTTTCTTTTCTCCTAGCCTGATTTATGTCCCTTGAGGACCTTAGTGTATCTTCCTTTTCTCCTTTCTTTTCTTTTCACCCCACTATATGGTGCTTTCTCCTAATACTTCACAGGGCTGGACCAAGCCCAATGCCTTCCATGTGTGTATCACATCTTACAAGCTGGTGCTGCAGGACCACCAGGCCTTCCGCCGCAAGAACTGGCGCTATCTCATTCTGGATGAGGCTCAGAACATCAAGAACTTCAAGTCACAGCGCTGGCAGTCACTGCTCAACTTCAACAGGTAGAGATGGCTGTGGGGGTTTGTAGGAGGGTTGACTTGACCTGAATGGTAGGATGCTTGGAAGGTTGGGACCTTGCTGACCATCTTCCCTCTAACTTCCTCTGTTTCTTTGCAGCCAGAGACGCCTACTCCTCACAGGAACCCCCTTGCAGAACAGCCTGATGGAGCTATGGTCCTTGATGCACTTTTTGATGCCCCATGTCTTCCAGTCTCATCGCGAGTTTAAAGAATGGTTCTCTAACCCCCTAACTGGCATGATTGAGGGCAGTCAGGAGTACAATGAAGGTCTAGTCAAACGCCTCCACAAGGTAGGGCCTGTAATAGTTTGTCAGGGGTATTGGGAATGACGAACTAAGGGCAATACCTAGAAAACCTTTATGGAGAGGAAGTCATTGTTGGGCTAAATTCACTGTTGTCAGGTAGCAGTGTTCTAGTGACTAACCCATTGCGAAGTTGAGAGACTTCATCTTAGTCATCATTTTACTTGTTTTTTTTCCTAATGGTGACATTTCTGTCTTTATTCTCTGAGTAAGAATGACACTGCTGATGAGTTCTTGCTTAGATTTTTTTTCTTACTGAGCTTTCCTCAACTTTTATTGGGCTCTCTTTATCTCTTTTCTTTTTTGTTCTCTTTTTTTTTCTTTGGCTCCTCTTTCTTTGCCCATCTTTTAAGTAACATCTCTCAGTAATCTCATCTTTATTTACTTTTTTGTCTCAGTTGGCCTATCTTAAGGCTTAAAGACTTTGCAATTTGTATTTTTATTTTCGTGACTCTATAGACCAGTCAACCTGTATTTAGTTTCTGACTTGATATCTTTAATTGAAAGTTTCTTTTGAACTCATTTTATAAGCCAAACATCTCAAGTCGTCTGTAGCTATATCTCTTTCTTTCATTTTATTCCTATTTTTTATTTCTTCCATGGCAACTTAAATACTATGTCCTGGGGCTCTTGGGTGGCTCAGTTGGTTGAGTGTCTGACTTTGGCTCAGGTCATGGGTTCATGGTTCATGGGTCTGAGCCCCGCATTGGGCTTCACGCTAGTGATTCGGAGCCTGTTTGGGATTCTCTCTCTCTCCCTCTCTCTGCCCCTATTCCACATTCCCTCTCTTCAAAATAAATAAAATGAACTTTAAGAACATTTTTTTTAATGAATAAATAAAAGTAAAATAAAGACTATGTTCTATCAGATTTTACCCCTTGGGATTTTCAGATTTGCCTTTTGTTTTCTATGGTGGTGTCACTGCCACAATTTTTGTATTCAGCTTCTCGTCTGGATTTACTTTCATGATATTACAGATTTACAGTTACTCCTTGAAATGTAATTTGAGTCATCCCTCTTGCAGAGTTAGTTGCTCTGCCCTCATTGTTTTTGTAATAATTTCGTAAGGTTGGTATCGTCATCATCTTTATGTGTATCTCCTTCAACAGATAGTAAAGTCCTGGGAAGAGTGCTTACATTTGACTCATCTTTGTGTGATTGGTTCCTGGCGTGCTTCATGAGTGTTTACTGAAGGGTGAAGCCAGTGCTCTGCTGGTCATCAGTCCATGACCCAGCTAGAGGGGCTAGGCTTGGGCTCAGTGCCCATTTTTCTCCTGTCAGCCTCCTGCTCATTTGCTTCTAGGTTTTGCGGCCTTTTTTGCTGCGCCGAGTTAAGGTGGATGTTGAGAAGCAGATGCCTAAAAAATATGAGCATGTTATCCGCTGCCGGCTCTCCAAGCGCCAACGATGTCTCTATGACGACTTCATGGCACAGACCACGTAAGGGAGGACAGAGGGTGAGCCCTGTGACCCTGTGTTAAAAAAGATGTGACTGTCAGGATGCTCCATGTATTTTTTCCTTTCTCCCAGAACTAAGGAGACACTAGCCACAGGCCATTTCATGAGTGTCATCAACATTTTGATGCAGCTGCGAAAAGTCTGCAATCATCCAAACCTGTTTGACCCTCGACCTGTTACTTCCCCCTTCATCACCCCTGGAATCTGCTTCAGCACCGCCTCTCTGGTGCTAAGGGCCACTGATGTCCACCCCCTCCAGGTAAGTAGTTGTTCCCAAGATTATTGGCCCTACTCCAACCCTGCATCTTTTTCTTTAGGCTGCAGTCTGACATTTTGCATCCTTACCTCCCTGTAATCTCAGCACTATTCCCTTAGTTTCATTGTTTTCTAGCTGTGTGATTTTGGGCGAGCTAATTATTAATTTCTAACTCTAAGTTTGCTGTTTGCTTGCCCTTGAAAGTATTGAGTATAAGGCCTATTATCTGTGGTATGTTTGTGAAAATTGTGTTAATATTTTTTAAAGTGTATAGTATATTAGTAATGCTTGAAACATTATTTTGTTTTCCTGTCACTTTCCCTCTTTTTGGTCACATTCCCCCCCCCCCAAAACATTTGGGTTATATTATGGTAAAATACACAACAGAATTTACCACGTTAACCATTTTTAAGCCTATGGTTAGTGGCATGAGTATAATCACAGTGTTATGCACACTGCCACCATCCATCTTCAAAACTTTTTCATCTTTCCAAGTTGAAACACCATATACACTAAGTAGTAACTCCACTTTCTCCCCTTTTCCCAGCCCTTGGCAGCAATCATTATACTTTATATAAGTTTGACTATTAAATAGAATCATACAGTATTTGTTCTATTGTGACTGGTTTATTTCACTTAGAATGTCTTCCAGATTCATCCATGTTGTAGCATGTGTCAGAATTTCCTTCTTTGTTAAAGATGGAAATTCTGTGTCTTTACATATCTGTGTATAGTCACACACATATGTGTATGTATATCTCATTTTGTTTATCTGTTTATCTGTTTATTCATCAAGGGTTATTTTCATCTTCTTGCAGTTATAAATAATGTTACCATGAACATGGGTGTATCCATTTGAGTCCCTACACGCAATTCTTTGGTACATACCCAGACATGGAATTGCTGGATCATATGGTGGTTTTATTTTAATTTTTTTAGGAACTTCCATAGTGTTTTCTGTAGTGCCTTCTCCATTTCACATTCCCACCAGCAGTGCACAAAGGTTCTAATTTATCCACATCATTGCCAGCACCTGTTATTTTCTGTTTCCTTATAATAGCTATCTTTTTAATGGGTGTGAGGTAGTGGTACCTCATTGTGCGTTTTATTTGCATTTCCCTAATGATTAGTAATGTTGAGCATTTTTTCATATGCTTACTGTTTTATTTCCTTTGGAGAAACATCTATTCAAGATAATTGCCGGTTTTTTAATTAGACAGTTTTTAAACTACACTTAGTTGAGTTGTAGGAGTTCTTTATATGTTCTGGATATTAATCCTTATCAGGTACATGATTTGCAAATATTTTGTCCCATCCTGTGGCTCGTCTTTTCACTCTGTTGATAGTATCCTTTGATGCAGTCCAATTTATCAGTTTTTTTTGTTGTTGTTGCCTGTGCTGTTGGTGTCATATCCAAGAAACATTGCATGTTGGTCCCTTTGACACCGTGCTTTTTTATTCCTTCTTGTACCAGCGGATAGACATGGTTCGGTTTGATCTTATTGGCCTGGAAGGTCGTGTCTCTAGATATGAGGCTGACACATTTCTACCCCGGCACCGCCTCTCCCGCCGGGTACTGCTAGAGGTGGCTACTGCTCCTGACCCCCCACCCCGGCCCAAACCAGTCAAGATGAAGGTCAACAGGTACCGGGGCTGAGGGATAAAAGGATGGGTTCCTAGAAAAAGTGGCTAAAGCTGGATGGGGGCAGAAATTGGGGTGGAAAGGAGAGAGTTGGAGGCTAGGCTGGAATGTTTGTGTGGGATGGATGCAAAATATTGTGAAGGAGTTGCAGGGAGAGAATAACTAGAAGAGGGTCCTGGGAGGGGCCCTCGTGTTGTCACTGATCTTTCCCCCTTTCTCTGCTTGGTGCTTTTCAGTTATCTCAAATTTCTTTCTATCTTTCTCCTTTGTCCTTTTCCTTTATCCCCTTTGCTTTTGTTATTTTGTCACATAATTCTGTCTCATCTTCCTTGTTCCTTTCTTTTTCTATACCTTATTCTCCTTCCCTCCCTACCCACGCTCTTCCTTTTGTCCTCATAGGATGCTGCAGCCAGTGCCCAAGCAAGAAGGCCGGACAGTGGTGGTGGTGAACAGCCCACGGACTCCTGTGGGCCCTGGCCCGGTCCGACCCCCTCCAGGCCCTGAGCTCTCCACCCAGTCCACCCCTTGCCCAACCCCCCCAGTGCTGCCAGCACCACTGATGGTGTCAGCCTCACCTGTTGGGCCCCCACTTATTCCGACATCACGGCCTCCTGGCCCTGTTTTGTTGCCCCCACTGCAGCCAAACAGTGGGCCTCTGCCCCAGGGTGAGTTACCAGGGGGCCAAGATGCTGGGGGATACCTCATGTAGATTATTGAAATTGGGGAAGCAGTAATGAAATTGGACTGTTGAGGAAGCTGGATTGGAGACGGGTGTGGTGTTTGATGGGTTGGCAGCATGTAAGGAGGCTTCTGGGAGCAGGCTAAGGCTCTAGTCAGGGTATATCTGACAGGTGTTTGTTTTGTGTCTGCAGTGTTGCCATCCCCCCTGGGGGTCCTGAGTGGGACCTCAAGGCCTCCTACACCAACCCTGTCCCTGAAGCCAGCCCCACCTGCTCCTGTTCGCCTAAGCCCTGCCCCACCTCCAGGCTCATCCAGCCTGTTGAAGCCTCTGACAGTGCCACCGGGCTATACTTTCCCTTCTGCTGCCACCACCACCTCTAGCGCCACAGCTGCTGCTCCCACCACGGCAGTGCCGACTACTACTCCTGCACCACAACGCCTCATCCTGTCTCCTGATATGCAGGCTCGCTTGCCCTGTAAGTTCTCAGGGGTCTGTGAGTGAAAGACTTGAGATGGCAGGAAGGTTTATGTGCCACAGGGTTGGAGAAAAGCTGGGAAACGTGAAAGTAGAAATTTTAGGTAGCTAACATACATACAGCATTCTGCCATACACTGGAAATTTATAGTCAAGTAAGAACTTTCAGGGAGTCCTGAGGCTGGTAAGGGAGATGACACAGAGATGAGTAAATTACGATAAACTTAGTAGTAGAAAGTTATTTGGGGTAAAAGGGCAGCATGGAGTTGGGAGTGGTGATTAGCTTGGTATGGTGGCAGACCATTAGAGGATGTAAAGGAGATTGCTAGGCAAACAAGTGAGATTGGAAAGAGCACATCAAAGGCTGAGTTTATTGGAACGTGGTAAATTGAGGGGGAGGATTGGAGGAACTGGAGACTTGTGCCTCATCAGGCGAAGTGGCATTAGAGTGACTCCTGTGTACATTAGACCCCTTCTTTGTTCCTAGCAGGCGAAGTGGTCAGCATTGGGCAGTTGGCCTCACTGGCACAGCGTCCAGTGGCAAGTGCAGGGGGAAGCAAACCTCTCACCTTCCAGATCCAGGGCAACAAGCTGACTTTGACTGGTGCGCAGGTGCGCCAGCTTGCTGTGGGGCAGCCCCGCCCGCTGCAAAGTAGGTAAAACCCATCCCCTGTCCTGCCTTTTTTCTCCTCTTCCTTGTCTCTGTTTTTGTTGCTCTTTTCAAATGTCAGCCTTTATGTTTTTTTCCCTAGCTTTTGGTGGGTGGGGCCAAGGGGAATGTTTGGAAGGTATCTTTTGAAAAAGGGATGAGGTCATTCTAGAGAAGTTCTCCCCTCTGTTTTTTCCTTTTCCTCTTGCCCTTGCCTCTACCCTCCTCCGGCTGATAGCTGCTTCTCTTTCTTTCTCTCTTCCCTTAACCCAGGGAATGTGGTGCACCTGGTGTCAGCAGGGGGGCAGCACCACCTCATCAGCCAGCCTGCCCATGTGGCTCTCATCCAGGCCGTGGCCCCGACCCCTGGCCCCACCCCTGTCTCTGTGCTGCCTTCTTCGACCCCCAGCACCACCCTTGCCCCCACTGGCCTCAGCCTTCCGCTTGCTGCTAACCAGGGTGAGGCGCCTGGCCTTCCTACTTACTTAGCCCTTGCTGGCCTTGGTCCTTTCAGGCATGCCCTGGGGCTACTGTCTGTCCAGCCTTCCCTAAATGTCGTTTTCCTTTGTCAGTATCTCCAGTATCTGTCTGCTGCCCTCTCCTGCCCCTGGACTTCTTCCATCCTTTGGGTCTCTTGTTTCTTTTCTACCTTCCCCTCAATGTAGCTTCCTCTTGCAGTGCCACCAACCATGGTGAATAATACAGGCGTGGTGAAGATTGTAGTGAGACAGGCCCCTCGGGATGGACTGACTCCTGTTCCTCCGTTGGCCCCAGCACCCCGGCCTCCAAGCTCTGGGCTTCCAGCTGTGTTGACTCCACGCCCCACGTTAACCCCTGGCCGGCTACCCACACCTACTCTGGGTACTGCCCGGGCCCCCATCCCCACGTCCACTCTGGTGAGGCCCCTTCTCAAGCTGGTCCACAGTCCTTCGCCTGAAGTCAGTGGTGAGTCCAGGTGGCTAAGAGCAGATATTTTTGCCAGGAATGGAGATAGGGTGGCCCCAAGGATTTCTTAGTCGCAACAGACTCCTTGTTTATCAGTAGTCTGACTTGCTTTGTAGTGGGCCCTAGGCTACTGAGCCCTTGCCTCAGTTTAGAATTTACTTAGAATATTAGAGGGAGAGGAAATGTTAAATTGTCAGATTCCTTGAATCTTTGACCTCATGGTGCGGGAGTGAAGGTTTTCTGGGAAACACATGAAGTGTGGGGGAAGGGAAAGGGTGGGACAGGGTAAAAGGGCAAGAAAAGAATTCTGGGGTTAACTCATCGTCTGTCTCCACAGCTTCAGCACCCGGAGCTGCTCCCTTGACCATCTCTTCTCCTCTCCCTGTGCAGTCCGCACTCCCTGGGCCAGCTTCTCCAATGCCGGTTCCCAATTCCTCTCCCCTTGCTAGTCCTGTGTCTTCTACAGTTTCCGTCCCAGTGTCATCTTCACTTCCCATCTCTGTCTCCACCACACCTCCTGACCCGGCCTCAGCTCCACTCACCATCCCCATCTCGGCCTCCTTGCCTGTTTCGGCCTCCGGCCCAGCCCTTTTAACCAACGTGACTCCAACACTGGCACCTGTTGTCTCAGCGGCTCCTGGACCTCCTTCTTTGGCACCAGCTGGGGCTTCCCCGTCAGCGTCAGCTTTGACTCTGGGTTTGGCCACAACTCCATCTCTGTCTTCATCTCAGGCAACTGGTCACCCTCTGTTGTTGGCTCCAGCCTCTTCACATGTTCCAGGGTTGAACTCAGCCGTGGCCCCAGCATGTTCACCTGTATTGGTACCAGCTTCTGCTCTGGCCAACCCTTTTCCGGCAGCACCAAATCCAGCTCCAGCTCAGGCTTCCCTTCTGGCTCCAGCACCTTCTGCATCTCAGGCTCTAGCCACCTCTCTGGCTCCCATGGTGGCCCCACAGACAGCAATCCTGGCTCCTCCAGCTCCTTCTCTGGCTCCTCTTCCAGTCCTGGCCCCGTCGCCAGGTCCTGCTCCTGTCCTGGCTCCATCACAGACTCCGGTTCCAGTTCTGGCTTCTTCGTCTACTCCAGGAACTCCTTTAGCTTCAGCTTCTTCACTGGTGCCAGCCCCAGCTCCTGTGTTGGCTCCATCATCAACTCAGACTATGGTACCAGCCCCTGTTCCATCACCTCTCCCAAGCCCGGCTTCTACGCAGACACTGGCCTTAGCCCCAGCTCTAGCATCCACCTTTGGGGGCTCATCTCCATCTCAGACCCTCTCTTTGGGAACGGGGAACCCTCAGGGGCCTTTTCCAGCTCAGACATTGTCATTGACTCCAGCGTCATCCCTGGTACCAACTCCAGCCCAGACACTGTCTTTGGCACCAGGACCACCACTGGGTCCATCTCAGACGCTGTCTCTGGCTCCCCCTTTGACTCCAGTTTCTCCAATGGGCCCAGCCCCAGCTCACACGCTGACTTTGGCTCCGGTATCGTCATCTGCTTCACTCCTCACCCCAGCTTCAGTACAAACATTGACCTTGAGCCCTGCCCCAGTTCCGGTGCCCACCTTGGGTCCAGCTGCAGCCCAGACTCTGGCACTGGCCCCAGTCTCAACACAGGCCCCAGCTTCCCAGGCATCCCCCCTTGTGGTTTCGGCATCTGGCGCTGCTCCCTTGCCCGTCACCATGGTCTCCCGGCTGCCTGTTTCCAAGGATGAGCCTGAGACACTGACGTTGCGACCTGGTCCCCCCAGCCCTCCTTCCACTGCTACCTCGTTCAGTGGTCCCCGGCCTCGACGCCAACCCCCACCACCACCTCGTTCCCCTTTCTATCTGGTAAGTTTTACTGCCTCAAAGGAAGAGGGAAGGCAGTTGGGTTACTTTGGAGTGTTGGTAGAGTGGATGGAACAGAACAATGTCATTTTTATCTTGGTAAATTACAAAGCCTAGTTTTGTAGGCCTGATGCTTGAATGTGTGGTTGGACAAGTCCCTTCACTTCCCTGGGCTTGTATGCTTATCTGTATAATGGGAATAATAATCCATATTCTGGCATGGTGGCTCAGTCGCCTGGGTGGCTCAGTCGGGTTAAGCGTCCGACTTTGGCTCAGGTCGTGATCTCACCATTTGTGAGTTCAGGCCCTACATCGGGTTCTGTGCTCACAGCTCAGCCTGGAGCCTGCTTCAGATTCTGTCTCTCTCTCTCTGCCCTTGCCCTGTTCGCACTCTGTCTCTCTCTTTCAAAAATAAACATTTAAAAAAATAATAACCCATATTCTGCCTTTCTCAGAGGAGTACCTGAGGACCTAATGTGCTTTTATTTATTTATTTAAGAAAAATAAATTCTTTAAATTATTTATTTATCTTGAGAGCTAGAGTGCCACAGGGGGGCAGGGGTGGGGGGAGAGAATCCCAAGCAGGCTCTGCGCTGTCAGTACAGAGCCTGATGTGGGGCCTGAACTCACAAACCATGAGATCATGACCTGAGCTGAAATCAAGAGTCAGATTGCCAACCAACTGAGCCACCCAGGGGCCTCCTTAATGTGCTTTTACAACTATGAATTACTGATATGTTCAAGGCTGCCTTGTTACTATTAGTCTTTTTGGTACTTGCTTACTCGAGTTAGTGTTGGCATGTAATTGCCCCATTTTACAGATGAAGAAACTAGCCCACTAAAAGATGTTATAAAGGTTACATGACTTGTGAGAACTCACATGTGCTGACTCCATTGCTTTCCCCTCTCTGCACAGGAGGCATTCCTCAGAGAAAGACTTTTCTTGGTTGTTAAAACCATTGTGATTGTTAAGTATTTAGATTTCTGAGGGAAGTCATGGAATGCAGTTTCCTGAAGTTGATCCTCTGACTGATGGCTTTCTTTTGTATTTTTTTTTTATTTCCACGGTGATTAAGTGGGCAATAAAAGAACTCTGTTCCCTGTCCTTTCACGAGCTTGTGGTAGCTGGTTTTTTCTTGTTATATATACCTTCTGTATATGTTTGTTCGGGTAACTTCAATTTACAGTTCAAATGAGAGTAAATAATGCAGGAACTAATAGGAAGAAAGATTTAGGGAATCGTTCTAGGCCGCCTTTGTCATTTTCTCCTTTTCTTTTTTCTTTTTTTTTTTTTTTAGTTTATTTAGGGAGAGACAGAGTGGGGGCGGGGCAGAGAGGGGGAGAGAGAGAATCACAAGCAGGTTCTATGCTATTCATCGCAGAGCCCGATGCTGGACTCAAACTCACAAACTGTGAGATCATGACCTGAGCCAAAACCAAGTCAGAGGCTTAACCAACTGAGCCACCCAGGTGCTCCTCCCTTTATTTTCAGAGCTGCTTTTTATTCTTTGCCTTAGCCCCAGACCCCCACTCCATCAGTGCCAGACTCCACCTTTTGTCTTTTTCTAATGCTGCTAGGTTGGTCTGGCTTATTGAAAGTAGAAGAGAGCTAGATCCTAGCCCAAGGGTGGCACCCCTATGGTCTGTGCTAAATTTTGGTTGCTCCGCAAGTAGGTAGAAGCTTCTTAACACTTTTTTCTTCAAACAATTTTGAGATAAAGATCACATACCTTACAGCTAACCCATGTAAAATGTACAGTCTAGTGGCTTTTAGTATATTTACATACATACAACCATCACCACAGTCAACTTTAAAACATTTGCATGTTCCTAAAAAGAAACCCCACATCCTTAGCCATCATCTTACTAGGCATTCCATCTCTCCTCACCTTTGGCAACCAGTAGTCTTTCTGTCTCTTTAGATTTGCCTCTGGAGTCATATGGTATATGGTCTTTTGTGACTTTTTTCATTTAGCTTAAGGTTTTTGAGGTTCATCCACGTTGTAGCGTATGTTGGTACTTCATTTTTTTATTGTTGAATAAAAGCAGCTGTACCACTTTGCATTCACACTGGCAGCCTATACGGGTTTCAGGTTCCCCACATCTTTGCCAGCACTTACTACAGCTATCCTAGTAGATGTGAAGTGGTATCTTGTGGTTTTGATTTGTGTTTTCCTGATGGCTAATGATGTTGAGCATCTTTTCAGTAGTTGGCCATTTGTGTATCATCTTTGAAGAAATGTTACATATTCAGATTCTTTGCCTTATTTATTTTTATTTTCTTAATGAGTTTTTTTGTTTTTGTTTTTGTTTTTGTTTTTGAGAGGGAGAGTGCAGACAAGGGAGAGGCAGAGAGAGGGAGAGACACAGAACTTGAAGCAGGCTCCAGGCTCTGAGCTGTTGGCACAGAGCCTGATGTAGGGCTCAGACTCGTGAACTGCGAAATCATAACCTGAGCGAAAGTGGGATGCTAACCAACTGAGCCACCCAGGCACCCCTTATTTTTTTTATTTTTTTATTTTTATAATTTTTTTAATTACTTTTTTTTTTTTTTTGAAGTAAACTCTATACCCAGCGTGGCTTGAACTCACAACCCTGAGACCGAATGTCACATGCTCTACCGAGCCAGCCACGCACTTCTGCATGGGTTATTTTATTGGGTTATTTTATTTTATTTTTTATTTGAAAGAGTTCTTTATATATTCTGGAATCAAACAGCTTTTCAGAAATGTGATTTGCAAATGTTTTCTTCTTTGCTACTAACCTTGAGACCTGGCCTGTTCTGCTAGGATGCTTTCCTTTTTCACTTTGATCACCAGGAGCCGAGAGGTCAAGTTCAAAGGGAGTAGTCAAGAAGGGAGATTTGGGACACTACTTTTTTTCAGGACGGTCTGCTAGCATTTAACGTCCTTCATTTGTTCATTCTAATAACTATTTATTGAGAGCGTACTAGGTGCCAGATAACTGAGCTAGATAGTAGATGATAATATTAAGCAAGACCAAATATGTTTCTTGTTAAAATGCGGTTACAGTTTTGTGGATACAAAACATTAATCAGAGAATCATACAAATGTGATAAGTGCTGCAAAAAAAAAAAAAAAAAGTTCTGTCACAGCTTGTGACACTGGAAATGGTAGTGATGGGAAAGAACTGGGTCAAAGTCCTACAGATTTCCTATCTGCCAGGGCCACTCCCCTTTTCTCTCTTAGGGTGATGATACCTAGATGTCTGATTAGCTGTTCCCATCCTACTCGATTCCACTCTGGCCCTTGGCAGAAACCTGCCATGGATTTGATTAGCCACTCTGTGTCCTGGTCAGTAATAATTGTTTTGGATCCACTTCAAGAAGGTAAATTAACTTGAGTGTTGCAGAGTTATTTAAGAAAATTCCCAGAAATCCTCTATTTTATAAGCTTGTTATATATGTAGGTCTTAATTTTGAATATTCAGGCATTCTGCTTTGGTAGCATACAAGGGAAGATCAGTTTTTTCTTGCAGAGAAGTTACTTCATTTAACATTATGAAAAGTGTAACACTCATTATTGACAACTTGGAAAACCACTAAAAACATAATGTAATTTTGACTCTTACGGTTTACATAGATTATGTTTCATTCTGGGAGGAATGGTCAGGTTTTCTATGAGGACACTGATTACTTTTTCTGTGTGTGTGTGTGTGTGTGTGTGTGTGTGTGTGTGTTTGTATGTGTGTGTGTGTGTATTTTTCCTTATCCCCAGGACTCTCTGGAGGAAAAGCGGAAGCGACAGCGGTCTGAACGCCTGGAACGGATTTTCCAACTTAGTGAGGCTCATGGGGCCCTGGCACCTGTGTATGGGACTGAAGTCCTGGATTTCTGTACCCTGCCCCAACCTGTTGCCAGCCCCATCGGCCCTCGTTCTCCTGGCCCCAGCCACCCAACCTTTTGGACTTATACCGAGGCTGCCCGCCAGGCTGTACTGTTTCCCCAGCAACGACTAGACCAGCTGTCAGAAATCATTGAGAGGTTGGCAGGGCTAAGTGCTAATGGGAAGCGGGTCTTGGGGCCTCTGAGTGGTTATAGTGGTTAGGGCTGGTGAAGGTGCACTTCTGGGGCCTTTCAGAATTCCATCTTTTATACCACTTGCCTTCTTTTTTCACAGGTTCATCTTTGTCATGCCTCCTGTGGAGGCACCTCCCCCTTCCCTGCATGCCTGCCACCCACCTCCTTGGCTGGCCCCACGTCAGGCAGCCTTCCAGGAGCAATTGGCCTGTGAGCTCTGGCCCCGGGCTCGCCCCTTGCACCGTATTGTGTGTAACATGCGCACCCAATTCCCTGACTTGAGGCTCATCCAGTATGATTGTGGTAAGTTGATTGGCCAGTGAGGATCCCTTCACTATTTTCCCCTCTTTTAGTAGCAAGACTGCTGTATCAGAGGGCTGCTGTACATAAGGTCTTTGTGAATTTCATTAAACATTAGACAGTTGTTCAGGTTATGGTTATAGACAGGATGGAGAAACATAGGCGTTATGCTGTATTCTTGGCATTCGTGAATGTGATGAAAGTTGAAAAATGTGTGCTAACTCATGTATTCATTGATTCAGTGATTATTTTGTGAATATCTGTTGTATTTTGATAACCATTTGAGATACCATGGCAGATAAGATCGTACAACAGAGTTTTCAGATTCATAGGGACAGGTCTGTGATGGTACAAGACTGCATGGTAAATAGTAAGTTTTCTTTTGGGAAAACACAAGGAACTTTTTTCTTGTCTTTGGTTAGAATGCATTTGACTGCAACTAAGAGAAAACTGACCCATAGTGGCTTAAACCACAAGAACGTTTATTGTTTACTTAATGAGAAATTCTGAGAATAGTGGTATATGACTGGTTCAGCTTACTGTTGTCTTCATGGACCCAGGCACCTTCTGGTCTTTCTCCCTTGCCTATCATCCTTAGCTTTTATCTTCGGAGTCTCATGTTTATTTCTTCATGGTCTTACCATGGCTGTGATAACTCCAGGGAGCACAGCAATGCTTTGAGCAGGAAGCAGAGGTTGAGATGAAAGATACTCAGCAAGTTTATTTTTTTTTTTAGGGGTGGAGGGCTGAGGAGAAAGTTCTCCTCATTGACTGTGCTTCACAACTTAATGGCTTAAATTGGGCCATTTGCCTATCTCTAAATTAGTCACTAAAAAAGGAGAAATGTCAGAGAGGAACTGTGGCTTATTTAGACCAGTCATGATTTATCTTTTAGAGTTGGTTGGGACTTGTTTTCCCTGGGATCAAGGGATTTCTGCCATGTGTCCACAGTGTTTAATCAGGTTCTGTTAAGAGTGTCTTTTGGACACAGTAGTGAATTGTTTCTGTCACAGAGATATTTCTTTCTTTTTATTGAAACTATTTATTTTGAGAGAGAGGGAGCATAAGTAGGGGGAGGGGGGAGAGAGAGGAGAGAAAGAGAATCCCAAGCGGGCTCCTCTGTCAGTTCAGAGCTCCACAAAATGTGAGATCACAACCTGAGCCAAAATCAAGAGTCGGATGCTTAACGGACTTGAGCCACCCAGTTGCCCCTGATATTTCTGTAGTAACATGTTTGGAGATTTCCTAAATGCTTAGAATATCAGACAACAAAATTTTTATCAATATGTACTCAATATTTTTTTATTAAAAATTTTTTTGTTTATTTTTGAGGGCAAGAGAGAGCACCAGCAGGGGAGGGGCAGAGAGAGAGGGAGACACAGAATCCAAAGCGGGCTCCAGGCTCTGAGCTGTCAGCACAGAGCCGGACACGGGGCTCAGACTCACGGACTGTGAGATCATGACCTGAACCAAAGTCGGATGCTTAACTGACTGAGCCACCCAGGAGCCTTTCAATAAATATTTTAGTAAAAAAATAATTTTGTAACATTTGAACCTCTTTAGAGGAGATTAATTGAAAGTATGTTAAAAGCATTCAAAATGACTAATTGGAAACATTATAGAAGTTACTTTTGTGTTTGATGGGAGGTTGAACTAGATATCCTCTCTCCATGGTTCTGATCTCAGTGCTCTTCAATCCCTGTATGTAAGCCATGACTGTCAGCTGGTGTTGTTGACATCTGTCCTATAAATCTGTCTTGTGTTTCAGCTGGCATAACTCAATGTAGTACCTAAGGATCTCCTGCTCATACACCATTGAGGGTTCCTTTTTTGCCCACAGGTCTGTATGTTATCCTACCTCTGGTTAGACCCAGAAAAGTTAGATCCAAGAAAGGAGCAGACCAAAGAGGGGACTCCTTGAGGGAAGAAAATAAGTTAAATATTTTTGATCTCCTAGGCTAATTGAAACTCTGACCTAATGGTTTTATTATCTTTCAACTATAGCCTTTCAGTGCTAAGTGTTCTTCCTGTTCCAGCTTATAGCAGGTTCCCTATACCCCTTCATATTTCTTAGGAAAGTTGCAAACATTGGCAGTGCTACTGAGACAGCTCAAGGCAGAGGGCCACCGGGTGCTCATATTCACCCAGATGACTCGGATGCTGGATGTATTGGAACAGTTTCTCACCTACCATGGCCACCTCTACTTGCGTCTGGATGGGTCTACTAGAGTTGAACAGAGACAGGTAACCCAGGCATCTGCAGCCCTTAAAGGCTTACCTCAGCTACTGTCTCCCAGAAGGGGTCCCACCAAGCCTTGGGTCTGTTTTTGGGGATGTGTCTCCTGATGTTATTTTTTTTCTTTTTCTCTAGGCTTTGATGGAACGATTCAATGCAGACAAACGCATATTCTGCTTTATTCTTTCAACTCGGAGTGGGGGCGTGGGTGTAAACCTGACAGGAGCAGACACTGTTGTTTTTTATGACAGCGACTGGAATCCCACCATGGATGCTCAGGCCCAGGATCGCTGTCACCGAATTGGCCAGACACGAGATGTCCATATCTACAGGTATTGCCTAGTCTCCCCTCACTTTGCATCCTCTTTCCTGATAGGTTTTTATTAATGTATTTGGCTGTTTACACATCTTTCATCACTACCTAGACTTATCAGTGAACGGACAGTGGAGGAGAACATCTTAAAAAAGGCAAATCAGAAGAGAATGTTGGGAGACATGGCCATTGAGGGAGGCAACTTCACCACAGCCTATTTTAAACAGGTACTAAGATCTTCCAGCCCACAGAGGAGAGAATTGCTCCCACTTATTAAAGAGGATGCATTGGTCTCTACCTGCCTCTTCAGCTAGTGGCACTTCTGATTACTTCTAAGAGCTCTCATCTCATAGTTGTAGACCTGGGCCCAGCATTCCATTGGCTGACACTTCTTCCTCTGTTCTCTCCAAAGCAGACCATCCGAGAGCTGTTTGATATGCCCCTGGAAGAGCCGTCTGGCTCATCTGTACCCTCTGCCCCTGAAGAGGAGGAAGAGACTGTGGCCAGCAAGCAGACCCATATCTTGGAGCAGGTGAAAAAAGAGTGGGCAATCTCTGGATTGGAGCCAATAGTTACGATGTCTATTGTTTCTTAGTCTATTGAACTTTTATAGGGGGAAAGGACATTTTTGCTACTTCCCAGATTATTGTTGACCTTTTCTTTCTTTTTTTTTTCTTTTCTTTTACATGTTTATTTTTGAGAAGAGAGAAAGCAAACACACATGAACAGGGAAGGGGCAGAGAGAGAGAGAGAGAGAGAGAGAGAGAGAGAATCCCAAGCAGGCTCCTTGCTGTCAGTGTAGAGCCTGATGCAGGGCTTGATCTCACAAACCATGAGATCATGACCTGAGCTGAAATCAAGAGTCAGAAGCTTAACCAACTAAGCCACCCAGGCACCCCTACTGTTGGCCTTTGATGGTTGGGAGTAGATTGCTTATTGGTTCACGAGATTTCATAGAAAAAAGACAGGCTTTGGACGCCTCAGTTATAAGTTTTGAATTCTAACAGTACTTTTTAATAATTTTGTTTGTTAAGTCAAGTCTGTTTAATCTTCTGAGTCTCACTTTCCACTTCTTTTGAAAGCTAATGAGAAGAAAGTAACTGAGGTTGAAATGACATAGTGGATGTAAGAAGTGCTTTCTATGTGGTATAACCGCATATTTTTCAAACACCAACGCATAGTAGAATCACTTGGAAAGCTTTTTGGTTTTTGTATTTTTATTTTTTTAAGTAGGCTCTACACCCAACACGGGGCTTGAAGTCATGACCCTGAGATTAAGAGTCTCACATTACACCAACTGAACCAGTGAGACACCCCAAAAAACTATTTTATTTTTATTTATTTATTTATTTATTTATTTATTTATTTTTAAATTTTTATTACTTATTTATTTTTGAGAGACAGAAAGAGACAGAGCATGAACAGGGGAGAGGCAGAGAGAGAAAGAGACACAGAATCTGAAGCAGGATCCAGGCTCTGAGCTAGCGGTCAGCACAGAGCCCGATGCGGGGCTCGAACCCACGAACCGCGAGATCATGACCTGAGCTGAAGTCGGTCGCTCAACCGACTGAGCCACACAGGTGCCCCTATTTTTATTTATTTTTTAAAGAATTTATTTTTAGGTAGGCTCCACGCCCACTTGAACGTGGGGCTTGAATTCATGACCTTGAGATTAAGAGTCGCATGCTCTACTGACTGAAACAGCCAGGTGCCCCTGAAGAACTTTTTTTTAAAAAATATTTTGTTACTATTTTTTTTAGTATTTAAAAAAAATTTAATGTTTATTTATTTACTTCTGAGAGAGAGTGTGCTCCTGTGCAAGCAGGGGAGGGGCAGAGAATCCCAAACAGGTTCTGCACTGTCCACACAGAGCCCAATGTGGGGCACGATCTCACAAACCTTGAGAACATGACCTGAGCCAAAACCAAGAGTCAGAGGCCTAAGCCACAGCGCCGCGCAGGCACCTCTTAATATGTTTTTTTTTTTTTAATGTTTATTCATTTTTGTGAGACACAGAGCATGAATGGGGGAGAGACAGAGAGTGTGGGAGACACAGAGTCTGAAGCAGACTCCAAGCTGTCAGCACAGAGCCTAATGTGGGGCTCAAACTGTGAGATCATGACCTGAGCCGAAGTCAGATGCTTAACCGACTGAGCCACCCAGGCGCCCCAATGTTTTTTTCTTTTTTTTTTTTTTTAAAGTTTGTTTATTTCTGAGAGAGTGCACACATACAAGTAGCAGAGTGGGGGAGGGGCAGAGGGGAAGACAGAGGATTGAAGTGGGTTCTGCACTGACAGCAGAGAGCCCAATGTGGGGCTTGAACTCAGGAATCATGAGATCATAACCTGAGCCAAAGTCAGACACTCAACTGGCTGAGCCACCCAGGTGCTACCCACTTGGCTCCCTGAGGGGTTTTTAAAGGATTGATTCCTGGGAGCTTCCTGGATATTCATTTCAAGGGAAAGATAAGATGTGGGTAGTATGTTGTCAAGATGCATCTCAATGCAAAGAAGAATTAGGGAGTTTTTGTATTTAAAGCTTTCAGGGACGACTCTGGGGGATTTTTTGCTTTTGTTTTTTATTTGTTTTTTAAGTTTATTTACTTTGAGAGAGTGAGAGAGCACTAGTGGGGGAGGGGCAAAGAGAGAGGGAGAAAGAGAATCTAAGCAGGTTCTGTACTATCCGCGCAGAGCGACTCAAACTCACAAAATGAGATCATGACCTGAGCTGTAATCAAGAGTTGGACAGGGGTGCATGGGTGGCTCAGTCGGGTTAAGCGTCCGACTTCAGCTCAGGTCATGATTTCACGGCTTGTGAGTTTGAGCCCTGCATCAGGCTCTGTGCTGACAGTTCAGAGCCTGGAGCCTGCTTCGCATTCTGTCTCCCTCTTTTTCTGCCCCTCCCCCACTCACACTCTGTCTCTCACAACAATAAACAATACAAAAAAAAAAAATCCAACACTTAACCAACTGAGCCACCCAGGCGCCCCTCTGGGACTGCTTTATAAAATTATTTTTGTTTTTATAACTCATGTATTTATCTTGAGTAAGAGTGCACATGCACGAGCAAGGGAGGGACAGAGACTTAAGCAAGCTCGATGCCCAGCATGGATTGAACCTGGGGTTCAATCTCACAACCATGCGATCATAATCTGAGCCAAAATCAAGTTGGACCCTTGACTGACAGCTGCCCAGGCAGCCCTGGGACTGCTTTTTTTTTTTTAATTCATTTTTGAGAGAGAGAGAGAGAGAGAGAGTGCAAGCGGGGGGAGGGGCAGGTGGGGGGACAAGAGAGACAGGGACACAGGATCCAAAGCAGATTCCAGGCTCCACGTTGTTTGTGCAGAGCCCAACGCGGGGCTTGAACTCACGGACCGCGAGATCATGACCTGAGCCAAAGTCAGCCACTTAAGCGACCAAGCTGCCTAGGCAGCCTGGGATTGTTTTTTTTTTTTCAAGGAGATCTAAGGCTGACTTGAATGGAAAAGGAAGCAGACCTAGAGGTTTCTAAAAACAGTTCCTTTGTCACTGGTGGGCCACCAGGTCAAATCTGTTTCATCCTATGTGGAATACTGCATTGCTTTGATAACTCTGAGGGCCCAGAAGAGAGTTGAGTTCTGTCGCAAACCTGGTTTGGTGTAAACTCGGTTTCCGATTTTTGCCAGAATTGAACCACGGGATATAAAGTTGTTTAATTTTCATGGTTTTTGCTTCTCCACATCCTTGTAGGCACTGTGTCGGGCAGAGGATGAAGAGGATATCCGTGCGGCCACCCAGGCCAAAGCTGAACAGGTGGCTGAGCTTGCAGAATTCAATGAGAATGATGGATTTCCTGCTGGTGAGGGAGAGGAGGCCGGCCGGCCTGGGGCTGAGGATGAAGAGATGTCCCGGGCGGAGCAGGAAATTGCTGCCCTTGTAGAACAGGTCAGTGTTGGACCCACTAGTTCTTAACGTCACCCTTCACAGCTTCTTCCTCTGGACCTTGTGAGCCTCCTCGTATGTTGTCTGGTGAAAATAATCAAGGGTGATGGGCCCTGGCTGCCAGGTTCATCACCACTTCTCCTTCCCACAGCTGACCCCCATTGAGCGTTATGCCATGAAATTCCTGGAAGCCTCACTGGAGGAGGTGAGCCGGGAGGAGCTCAAGCAGGCAGAAGTGAGTATTTCTAGGGGGTGAGGATGGAAGTGGGAAGTTGCTGCTTTCTACCCACTCCCCACTCTGCTTGCCTCCCTCTGACCCCCCACCGTTTGGGCTCTGTTGTTGGTAGGAGCAAGTGGAAGCTGCCCGCAAGGACCTGGACCAAGCCAAGGAGGAGGTGTTCCGCCTACCCCAGGAGGAGGAGGAGGGGCCAGGGGCTGGGGATGAGGTTTCCTGTGGGACTGGTGGAGGCAGTCACCGGCGCAGTAAGAAGGCCAAGGCCCCTGAAAGGCCAGGGACTCGCGTCAGTGAGCGTCTTCGTGGAGCCCGGGCTGAGACTCAAGGGGCAAACCACACTCCTGTCACATCCACCCATCATACTCGAGGCACTTCCACACCCCCACGCTGCAGCCCCGCCAGGGAGAGAGTTCCCCGGCCAGCACCTAGGCCTCGACCCACTCCAGCTTCAGCTCCTGCTGTAATTCCTGCCCCAATCCCTGTTCCAATCCCTGCTCCAATCCCCATTTCAGCTCCAAATCCAATAACCATGCTTCCTGTTCATATCTTGCCTTCTCCTCCACTTCCCCCCTCACAGATTCCTCCCTCTTGTTCTTCTGCCTGTACCCCTCCTCCTGCCTGTACCCCTCCGCCAGCTCATACCCCACCTCCAGCCCAAACCTCTCTCTCAACTCCTTCCTCCCCTCTCTTGCTTGGTCTACCTTCTGTGCCCATCTCCCCCCCAGTCACCAACCTCCCCTTGGGCTTGGGGCCTGAGACAGAACTGTGTGCACAAGCATTGGCGTCCACCGAGTCGCCGGAGCTGGCTGATATGGCCAGTTCCGAGACTTCCCCACTTACTCTTGTGCCCCCTAAGGATCTGTTGCCAGTTGCTGTTGAGATCCTGCCTATATCAGAGAAGAACCTTTCTCTCGCCTCTTCTGCACCTAGCCCAACCCTGGAGGCTGACAGCGTCCCCAACGGTCAAGAGCAGGAAGTGCCAGAGCCTGCTGAGGGGACCATCCTCACAGTGCTGCCTGATGGTGAGGAGGTGCCCTCGTGTCTGAGTGAGAGCAATGGGCTGGAGCTCCCACCTTCAGCAGCATCCGATGAGCTACTTCAGGAGCCATTGGAGGCTGACAAGAGCTCAGAAGAGCTGGTGGAGGCCCAGACCCCAACCTCCAGCCCAGAGAAGCCGCAGGAACTTGTTTCAGCAGAGGTCACAGCCCCGTCAACCTCATCCTCCACCACCTCCTCACCTGAGAGCCCTTCACCTGCCCGGCCCCCTCGGCGTCGCACCAGTGCTGATGTAGAAATTAGGGGTCAGGGGGCTGGTCGGCCAGGGCAGCCTCCAGGCCCCAAAGTGCTTCGCAAGCTGCCGGGACGGCTAGTGACTGTGGTAGAGGAAAAGGAACTGGTGAGGCGACGGCGACAGCAGCGGGGAACTGCCAGCACCCTAGTGCCTGGGGTCTCTGAGACTGGTGCCAGCCCGGGAAGCCCATCTGCCCGCAGCATGTCGGGGCCAGAATCCTCACCTCCCACCAGTGGGCCCTGTGAAGCTGCTCCCCCATCCACACTGCCCACCCCAACCCAGCAACCCTTCATAGCTCGCCGTCGCATTGAGCTGGGGGTGACCAGTGGGGGCAGCCCAGAGAACGGAGAAGGGGCACTTCTTGCCATCACCCCTCCTGCTGTGAAACGTCGGAGGGGGAGGCCCCCCAAGAAGAACAGGTCTCCAGCAGATGCTGGGCGAGGGGTGGATGAGGTACCTTCATCCACCTCTAAGGGAAAAACCAATGGGGCCGACCCAGTCCCTGGGGCTGAGACCCTTATTGTTGCGGAGCCTGTCCTGGGCCCCCAGCTTAGTCCTGGGCCCCAGCCTCTTGGACCCCAGCCAATTCACAGACCCGAGCCCATCATCCTATCACCTGTGGAGAAAAGAAGGCGTGGGCGGCCCCCTAAGGCACGAGATTTGCCCATTCCTGGGACCATTTCCTCTCCAGGGGATGGCAACTTAGAGAGCCGGACACAGCCACTCCCGCTACCACCTCCCCTGCCACCACTCCCACCACTCCTAGCCTGTCCCACTGCTACTGTCGCCAACACTGTCACCAATCTCACCATTTCAACATCCCCACCCAAGCGGAAACGGGGTCGACCTCCCAAGAATCCACCATCACCTCGGCCCAGCCAGCTCCCTGTCTTGGACCGTGACAGCTCTTCTGTCCTCGAGAGCTGTGGATTGGGGAGGCGGCGGCAACCCCAGGGCCAGGGGGAGAGTGAGGGTAGTTCCTCTGATGAGGACGGAAGCCGCCCCCTCACCCGCCTGGCCCGCTTGCGGCTTGAAGCAGAGGGAATGCGGGGGCGAAAGAGTGAAGGGTCCATGGTGGTGGCTGTAATTCAGGATGACCTGGATTTAGCAGATAGCGGGCCAGGCGGGTTAGAATTAACACCTCCTGTGGTCTCATTAGCTCCCAAACTGCGCTCGACCCGGCTGCGTCCAGGGTCTCTAGTTCCCCCACTAGAGACTGAGAAGGTGCCTCGCAAGCGGGCAGGGGCCCCAGTTGGCGGGGGTCCTGGGCTGGCAAAGCGGGGCCGCCTACAGCCCCCAAGTCCCTCAGGACCTGAAGGTTCTGTAGAGGAGTCTGAGGCTTCAGCCTCAGGCGAGGAGGAGGAAGGGGATGGGACCCCACGTCGCCGACCTGGCCCCCGTCGACTCGGTGGGGCCACCAACCAAGGGGACCAGCGTATCCTGCGCAGCAGTGCCCCCCCGCACCTGGCTGGCCCTACCATTAGTCACAGAGGCCGAAAGGCCAAGACGTGAATGGGCTGCCCTCCCACCTGGGCTTTCCGCCGTGGCCCCTCTCCCTCCACAACCAGGCCTGACTCTGTTAACCACTACTTGAAGTCTTGAGGGGGAAAGCCTCCAGGGAGACAGGGGCCTTCTCCCTTCTTTCCACCAAAGTAGGGGGTAGGCAACTGGTTGTCGTGGAAATGGGGCTCTTCACATACTCCCTTCCCTTCCACCCCACATGGCTGGGCAGTGTTAAGGGTGG
>CM053564.1:21809050-21845248 GCA_028646485.1 Cryptoprocta ferox
GGCCCCTCTCCCTCCACAACCAGGCCTGACTCTGTTAACCACTACTTGAAGTCTTGAGGGGGAAAGCCTCCAGGGAGACAGGGGCCTTCTCCCTTCTTTCCACCAAAGTAGGGGGTAGGCAACTGGTTGTCGTGGAAATGGGGCTCTTCACATACTCCCTTCCCTTCCACCCCACATGGCTGGGCAGTGTTAAGGGTGGCAAGATAGTCTCTGTCCCCACCCCCTTGTACTTGATTCCCCGGCTATCTTTCACAGCCCTGACCCTTAGGGGAAGGGGGAGGGGCTTCTCTACCATGAGTTTTTTTTTTTTCTTTTTTTTTTTTTTAAGAAGAAAAAATAATAAACTTAGTTTCTGTATGAGCATCCGCGTAAGGAGGCTTCTGATTTTCTGGTCTGGTGGAGGGTTGGGTGGGAACTTGGGCATCGTTTTCCTCCTCTCTCTTGTTCTTGCCAAACCCTAGTACCTGATCTCTAACCCAGAATTATGTGTCTTTGAGGTAGAAATCACCCAAGAGGAGGGGAGATTGGCAAATCTGATGTGGTAGGGTGCCTTTCCCTAAAGTTTCAGTTTTAAGTCACTCCAACTCATACTTTTTCTCTCCTCCTGTTCCTTTAGTTCTGGGCTTTCCCTCAGAGCTCTCTGATGCCTCAGACTTTTCCCTGCTTTTACTCCTTTTGCTCAGGTGCTTTCACTCCTTTTCCAGAAGGCAGGCATCCTACCTCCAGTTGCTCCATCCCCCTTTTGCTTCCCTCCATCTAGCCAAACTAGTTTGAGTCAGCCACACCTCCTTCCAAGCTCCTGGGGCTTTTCAGGTGGTGGCTGGCCACCCAACCCCTCCCCTGGGCTTGGCTTGGAGACCTGAGTCAGCTCCATCTCCACCCAAGCCAAATCAAACCTGAGGCAGGAGCCGAAACTCACAGTCCCTCAAGGCCTATAGCCAGGTAAGAGCCCCTTTTCGTTTTTACATTTTCTTTGATCACTCTGGACCCTCTCCTTGCATTCTCCCCCTAATGACTACATCTGTTTACCTCATCAGTTCTTTCCCCATACCCATTCTTGAGCTTTGTGGCAGAAATTCTTTGGGCTCTTCTTATCTTGCCTTCTCTTTTTCCATCTGTCCTTTATTACTTGTGTTCAGAGAACTGCAGATGGTTCCATTTTGTGTAGGATGTAGGGGGATGATTGGAGATGAGGGTGGAAAGGTGGTTTGATGCCAGAGCTCAGAGGACTTGAGAAGTTAGGGGAATGAGAAGTGATTAAGCAGGGCATCATTATGTAGGTTTCTGTGTGGGTTACGAGGTCAGAGTGGGCCTGGGTTAAAATGGGAGAGTAGAGGTGGCAGGGAGTCAGCATAGCAAAAGAGGCCCTGATTTAGGCAGGTGAGGATTTTCTGATGGTTGGTGTCCTCAGCTATAAAAAAAGCTTAGATGGATACTTTCCCCCCTCCTTTCCTCCATCCCTGTGTTTTCATCCACTGTGTTTTCACATGAAATTACTGTTTTACTTGAAATGGGGTGTAGGGCTTAGGGTGCTATTTTGTGACCCCGCCTTAATATTCAGGGCCAGCCTGTGAGGAACTTTAGGGAATTTTAAGGCTTTTTGAAATAGTTTAAAATCACTGACTCGAATAGTCTGATTCCTAGCAGCTTTTGAGATTGTTTTTCTCCTGGTTGTCAGTGTGCTCCTGTCTTTCCTTTTCCCTACATGTCAAAACAGTAAAACAGATAGCGATATTCACACCAGCTTGCCTTTAAAGGCTCCGAATCTTAGACTGAGAAGAAAGGATTCCGGCCACACATTTCCTCTCTTGGTCTATGAGTCACTAGAGGAATTCCCCATAAGGCAGCATACCTGAGAGTTGGGCTAGGTCAGGAGGGCAGATCAGAGAGAGGGGTGGAGTTTGAGCAAGCCAGGCCAATGGCTCAGTTGTTGGGCTTACAAGTGCCTTGACTGTATCGCCCACAGGTGATGGAGGACGAGGAGAAGGCAGTGGACACCTTGGTGAGCAACATGGAAGCTGCTCATTCTCCATCCCCCATCCGCTGCTGCTGGCTCCGGCTCCGCTACCTGGCAGCTACTAGCATTATCTGTGGCTGCTCTTGCCTGGGAGTCGTGGCCCTTGTGTTTGCCATCAAGGTGAGAGGAATGCAATTCCTATGGGAGCCGGGGGGGGGGCGGTGGGTGTAGTTAGGCAATGGTTTGGTGCATCTGATCTATCTACAGTGATCACACAGTTAACTAAGTACTTGTCAGAGCTTGGCTCTGGGCCTGCTGTCAGAAATAAGACATGGGTCCTGCCATCAAAGGGCCCACAGTCTAATGAAAAAGAGAGAACTGTGAAAATGGATAATTATTACTGGAATGCAGGTCATCAGGACTGTGATAGAGTAAGTACAAGGTATTTTGGGAGCTAGGGAGGATATGTATGTGTGATTACATACGTGTGTATAGGAGAGTAGGTGACAGGAAAATAACTTTAGAGGATGAGTGACTAAAGGAGAAAGGGCATTCCAGGTAAAGGGAGCAGTGTGTACCTGGACTATTAGTTCCGCATGACTGGACCAGTGAGGAATAGTGACAGATGAAGCCAGAGGGCCCAGATTCCCAAGGGTCTCCAGTGCCGTGCTTGTGCTTGGAGTTTAAACTTTATCTTTAAAGTACTGGGGAGTACTTTCAAGAGTTTTTGGAGAGGAGAATGACATGGTCAGGTTTGTGTTTCAGTGAGATCGCTCTCAAGGCCTACATGGAAGATGGATTGGAAGGGGCAGGACTCGAGGCAATTGAGCAGCGATCAGAGTGATCTGTAGCAGTCGGGAAGAAGCTGTGGAGTTTTTGAGAGGGCTTCACCATTTCCCAAACACCTAACCCAAACTGCACATGTACCTTTTGAAAGGCCACACGGGCTAACTTAAACATCATGCTGGAATTTTTCTCAATCCTAGTTGTGTTTTAACAATCAGAAACTGCATTCCTATCATCATGAGAATTTCTGGGCTTCGTTAGGTCAAAATCATAAACAGAATCCTTAATAATGAGAGAGATGAGGCCCATTGGGCTAATGAGAATGGAGTGCTGTTTGACTGGACAGGAAGCTAAATACTCCAAGATAGTTCACTGTTTCTTGCCAAGGGTTTCAAATTCTGAATGAACCTGGGATGAATAGAAAAAGATTTAGAATAAACGGATTGAAAAGTACTTTCCCATATGTGATCTTGTGAGCTAACAACGGCTGCACAGAGCAGAAAACTACACAGAGCAGAGTGGGTACCTTACTTTGCAGATGAGGCATGAGAGACAGACATTGGAAAAAGGGAGGTGGGGGGTTTGGGCCATGACAAGGATGGAGGATTGGTGTGGGGCACTGGGCACTTTGGGCAGAAGCAGGGGGAGAACCTAACCAAAAACCTGCCCCCACAGGCGGAAGAGCGGCATAAGGCAGGCCGGTCCGAGGAGGCAGTGCACTGGGGGGCCCGGGCCCGGAACTTCATCCTGGCCAGCTTTGCCGTCTGGCTTGCTGTTCTCATTCTGGGCCCCCTGCTTCTGTGGGTGCTCTCCTACGCCATCGCCCAGGCTGAGTGACCCTGGGTGGCCTCTGCTGAGAGCGAGACCTCCTGGATCCTGCAGTGCGGCATTCCTAGGGTCTGGGGCGAGAAGTGGTCCTTCCTGGCTGGAAGGATGGTGCCTGTCAAAGGGCTTTGGAAGAGATCTGCTAGACCTTTCTAAAAGGAGGCAGCAGCTGAGACTGATGAGGGGAGGCCAGCCTGCTCTGTTCTGTCAGTGCCCACTAGCCCCTGTTTCCCCCAGCCCACCACATCCTAGGGGCCTCAACCCAGAGGTGGGGTTGAAAACCAGGCCTGATTTTATTAGAATTTGTTTTGTAATAAAAATCTTTTTTAGTGGTGAAATGCTCCTGTCTAATTGTTGTTCCTCTACTTTCCCCGGGTTCTTGGCGAGAGCCAGACTGGAAATGTGATGGATGGCAAAATCTGCATTTTCCTTTACCCAGGAGCTCAAAGAGAAGGAAAGGATTTTTTCTTTTTTCTTTTCTTTCTTTTTTTCTTCTCCTGGAGGTTTCCCTTCTTGGAAAGACCCCAGCTTCTCCTTTGCACATTGACAGACACCCTGTGGCCAGATAGGAAGAGTACTAGCAGCAGCTACTATTTACTGAGTGCTTACTATGTTCCAGGCTGTGTTCTAAGCACTTTACATTTCTTAGTTCCTTCAGTCCTCACAGTTACTTGATAGCAGGTACCACTGTTTTCATTTTATAGCTGAGGAAACAGGCACCTAATGTCACTCAGCTAGTGAGAGGCAGAGCTGGGATTGAACCCAGATAGTTTGCTACTGGATTCAAAAGAGGAATGGAAAGGTTGGATAGCAGTCACAGGTAAGTCTCTGGCCTGTGTATGAAGCTTTGTAGGATTATAATGAATTTTCGTATCTTGGGCCTCATGATAATCTTCAACATATTTTATTTTAAATTATGAAGTATATCATACATGCAGGAAAATAGCCCAAATACAGAGCTTATAAATGAACACAAGGCAAACATCTGAAAATCATCATTCAGTCGAGAAATTGAACATTGCCTGCACTCCAAAACTGCCTTTCATACCCCTCCCAATCACTACTCCCTTCCTTTCTTCTCACAGATAACTACCATTCTTTAAGTTTGTTTATTTTGAGAGAGAGAGAGGGCATGAGTAGGGGGAACGGCAGAGAGAGGGAGAGAGAGGATCCCAAGCAGACTCTACACTGTCGGTGCAGAGCCCAACATGGGGGTCAAACTCATGAAACTGTGAGATAATGACTTGAGCTGAAACCAAGAGTTGGATGCTTATCGACTGAGCCACCCCAGGCATCTTCCATTCTGACTTCTAACAATGGAGTTTAGTTTTGCCTGCATTTGATTGGTATATAAATGGAATCACATGTATTCTTTTCCTGTCTGGCTTCTTTAACATTATTGCTGAGATACATTAATATTTGATTCAGCTGTAGTTTTCATTACTATATAGTATTCCATTATATGAATATATTGCAGTTTATCCACTTTCTGTTGGTGGACTTTTGGGATGATTACAGTTTGGGGATATTCTGAATCATGCTGCTGTGGACATCCTGTACATGTTTCTCGGAGTACATGTGCCCTGGGGATTGAGTTTTGGGTTATTTTACCATAATTCAGAAATGAGCAGAGCACCTAAAGGAATTAGAGATATTTGTTGCACACTGAAGAGAGAAGATTAAAGGGGAAGAAGAGGCACATGATGGTTGTCTTCAGTGTTCTGAAGTGCTTCAGGAAAGGAAAGTGAAGAGAATCTATTGTTGGTCCCAGAGGTTAGCATTACAGAGGTAACTGGCACTCAATCTTGTGTTCACAATAGAACCGCCTCGTGAGCCTTAAAAAGTACTTAATGCCTGGGCTTTACCCCTAGAAATTCTGAATTGGCATAAGGTGCTGCCTGCGCATCAGAATAACACGTTTTAGATTTTATACAGAAACTTTTTTAAAGCTAATATTTAATTAATCAGCTTCAGTTTACTAGAGGAGACTATCCCACTCCCTCCAAACTGATTAAATGAGGTCTTGCTATTTTTAAACTCAATTTTGAAAAATTTCAAGCCTACTGAACAATAAAAGCATAGTACAATGAACTCATGTGCTCTTCACCTCGACTAATAATTTTTTTAACATTTCACCACGATTGTTTTATATCTAAGTGCACATACTGTTTTTGTGGAACCATTTGAGAGTAAGTTGGAGGTCCTTCTTTCCTAAATACTTAACAATTTTAAAAAATGCTTATTTATTTTGAAAGAAAGCAAGACCAGAGGAGGGGCAGAGAGATGGAGAGAGAGACTCCCAAGCAGGATCCTTGCTGTCAGTTTAGAGCCCAATGCGGGACTCATTCTCGATCTCTTGAACCGTGGGATCATGACCTGAGCCGAAATCAAGAGTCCATTGCTTAATGGACTGAGTCACCCAGGCACCAGTGTCAGTTTTAGTGTGAGTATGATCCCAGATTGTTTCTTAGTTCAATTTGTTAGATCCATTACTGTCATCCTTCTTAAAATGTTGGGTTGAGGTATAATTTATATGAAGTAAAGTACACAGATCTTAAGTGTGCAGCTTGGTGAATGTTTCATATGAAAACATCTATATAACCACCACCTAGGTGAGTAGAACATTTCTAGCACATCAGAAGGCTCCCTCATGTTCCTCTCAGCCTTGTCAATCTTTGTGTTCCTGGTTTGGACCATTGGATATTCCTCCAACCTGGTTCTGTGTCCTGCTATGTCTCCACATTTCTTTACTTACTTTCTGGCACAAGGCTGGACATTGGCCATTTCTCCCAAGGAGTCCTGGTTCCTTGAACTGAGGACCGTTGCATTAAAATGACTAGAGTAGGGGCGCCTGGGTGGCTCAATCGGTTAAGCGTCTGACTTCAGCTCAGGTTATGATCTCACAGTTTGCATCAGGTTCTGTCCTGACAACTCAACCCGGAGCCTGCTTCACATTCTGTGTCTCCCTCTCTCTGCCCTTCACCCGCTCACTGTCTCTGTCTCTCTCAAAAATAAACATTAAAAAAAAAACTTTATAAAAAAATAAAACGACTTAGAGTAGTTGTATTCATTCTTCTGGGATGTTATTGCTTCTAGGCCCTTTCAGAGATTACAGCTAGAACATACCTAATTTCATCTGTTTTAAATCATACAATTTTAATCAGTCATAAAGTTCTTTCTCTCCTTTCCCCACTCCAAATTCCATATTCCCCCAGGAAGAACCTTGGCTGCCAACTACATCAACATATTTATTCACCTGCCCAATTTCGGAATAATTATCCCATTATGCTACCAAACAATAAGCCTGCTAAAGTAAAGTTCAAGGTTTCTTTGCAATTATTTTGTTTAGATTGATGATATAAAGTCAAAGTACTCTGTTAAAAAGTTACTTGGATTCGTTTTTCTCTTCTATGGTTGTGATCCCAAAGTGACATTTCTAAGATAGTTGCTAGAAGATTAAATGAGTTCATTCTGTGCCCCCTTTTATGCTGGAACATAGCCTCCACGAGGGTGAGGATCCCCGCCCCCGCTGATAGTCTAGCGTTTAGACGCTCAGCAAATATTTATTGAATGAGTAAGTGAATGCCAGGGTTGAGCTATGCACTGAAAAGGCTTATGAAGTAAGTTGCTCCGGGCAGTATCTCACACAACTTGGCAGGCTTAGAACAGTGTGATACTCCCCCAAGGCTTTTGGGAGGCGGTAGTGGAAGACTGGGAAAATGTATGGCCCCAGATGGTGGGCACAGGGCTTTGGAGATACTCAAAAGTCGCTGCAACCAGAGGACTAGGAAGCCTCTTCTGGTTGACAGGCTCTGGCTCATCAAGTCCTCACCTAGTGGCAAGTAGGGGGTCCAAGCTGCGTGCTCTGAGCATTTTTTAAGTGTTTATTTTTGAGAGAGCAAGTGCGCAAGCGGAGGAGGGAGAGAGAGAGAGAGAGAGAGAGGGAGGGAGACAGGATCCTAAGCAGCCTCTGCACTGACAGCAGGTAGCCCAATGTAGGGCGTGAACTCACAAACCCCTGAGATCATAACCGGAGTTGAAAATCAGATGTTCAACCGAGTCACTTAGGCGTCAACTCCAAGCCTTTTAAGAGCAGGAGGTGACCTCTCAAAGCAGGCATTCTGGACCAGGTTGCCAATGTAAAGATTAAAAAAAGAGCCAAATTCAGATAGTGGTGCTAGGGGGGAAAAGGAGGGGGCCATGACCAAGTCCGGGAACCTGAAACGCAGCTAGTCCGGAGACCCAGGTACCGAGAAGTCACACTTCCGGGTAAGTCTAACTTCCGGGTACCGTTGGGCGCCTCCAAACCCTCCAGTCAACGAGCTTCGCCCATTGCTGTCCCCAGCAGATGCTGTGCGCTGATTGGCTGCATCTGAAGCCCCGCCCTAGCTTCGCAGCCTTAGGTAGCTCCGAGGTCCAACGCCCGCGCCAGCCTCGGGACTCTCCGTTTCCTATTGGACTAAGAACTTCCAATCGGAAGGGTTTTTGAACCTCAGTCTTTAGGCGGCGCTGACCACTCGCTGAAGGGATGGGGGCGGGGCCTGAAGTCGTTGCCGGCGCCGCCCCGGGGGTAAGGTAAGGGACTGGAGGTGAACCCCGAGACAGAGCGGCTTCGCGTCGACCCTGGCTTCTCTCTCCTCACCCGCCGGTGAGCCTGCGCGAGACCCCGCGCCCCCTCCCAGCGCCCGTCCAAGTGCGCCTGCGCAGCAACAGCCACCTGCCCGTGTGCCCCTTCCCTTCTTTAGCACATTTCCCCTTCCCCTCCCCCCCTCCCTGCCCTGTCCCCCTTCCCTGCCCTGCCCCCCTTCCCTCCCCCTAGGCCCTTTCGCAGGGTCTTCCCAGTCCTGATCCTTCCCCCACCCCGTCCCCATCCCCCAGGATCCTGGCGCCCCAGCCGCTAGGGCTGCGCCTCCGCGAGCCGCGATGTGTGTCCTCCCAGAGCCTATGGGCCTCACTGCCCTCCCTGCCCTCCGTGTCCTCCACACAGGCCCCCACCACCTTCAGAATGACGCTGGACGTGGGGCCGGAGGATGAGCTGCCCGACTGGGCCGCGGCCAAGGAGTTTTACCAGAAGTACGACCCTAAGGACGTCATTGGCAGGTGAGGCAGGCTTCATTCAGCTGGAGAGACAGAAGTCCAGAAAGATGAGGTCCTAGACAGAATACACGGTTCCATCTGAGGGCTGGATAGTTCCAAATGGGAAGGTACAGTGGTTAGTGGAGGAACATTTGGCGACTAAACTCATTTTGTGAGGCAACCTCCATTTCTAACATATTCACCCATTTATGTGTTCAGCAAGCATAGTTGAAGCAACTTACTGTCAACCAGACATGAAGCTAAACACAGGGAGGGTAGGAGAGATGTTTATGCCTTGGAGGTACTCCAAATGAAGTGACCAAAAGAGACACATGAACGTTTAAGTAATCGGGCTGTGTAAGTAGTGTGATGGAGCTCACAAAACCACAGCTTTCCCCCAAGGGGGATATTTGGGTCTTGAAGGATGAATAGGAGTTCAGCATGCAGAGAATAGAAGGAAGGCCTCACTTGTAGAGACAGTGGCCATTACATTCATTCATCAAAGGTTTCCTAAACACGGATAGTGTGCTGGGTGCACTGTGCAAGGCACTAGGAATACAAGACCCACATGCTTCTGTTCACCTGGAGTTTATATTCTAGTGGTAGAGACTGATGATAAACACAAAAACAAGAGAAAGGTCATCATATGCTGGGATGATGGAGTGAGAGCAATTAATGGGGCTGAGACTTGAAGGATGGGAATGAACAGCTTGTGAGCTGAGACAGGATATATTTGGGGCATAGGGAACAGTGCCTGCAAAGGCTCAGGCTATAAAGGGCCTATTCACGCAATAGATAGAAGATCATGGTGGCTAGAATGTAGTTAGAGTGGCATAAAGTGGAGGAAATTAAGTTGGAGAGGTAAATAGACATTAGATTACGTAGGGCCTTATGCTACGATAAGAAATTTAGATTTTATTCTAGCGAAACTGGTCGTTTCAAACAGGGCAGTAATATGATCTGACTTACATTTCTTCGATTTGGGGAGTAGGAACTTAAACTTTCATGCCTCAGTTTCTCCATTTAGATTGGGAATAAAAATAGACCCTACCTTGTAGGTTACTGTTGAGTACAGAAAGAATTCATATGATACTTTTTTTTAAAAATGTTTTATTTGTTTTTGAGAGAGAGCGCGTGAATAGGGGAGGGGAAGAGAGAGAGAGAGGGATAGAGGGTCGGAAGCGGGCTCTGCGCTGACAGCAGCAAGCCCTACGCGGGAGTCGAACTCACAAACCATGAGATGATGACCTGAACCAAGGTCGGACACTCAACCAACAGAGCCACTCAAGAGCCCCTTAGTATGATACTGTTAGAACACTTACTGGCACATGGTAAGTGCTCAGCACAAGTGTGTTATTTAACACAAGTGTGTTATTCTGGCCCTTGTGTAGAGAATGGATAGGAAAAGGACGAGAGTAGATGTGTAGGGATCAGTTAGGAAACTACTGATTGATTAAGGCTAGAGATGGTGATGGTTTAGAATAGAGGCACGGTGGTAGAGATGGGGAGAAGTGGATAGATTTAGGTGATGATTTGAAGAGAGACTTGATACAGTTTCCTGAAAGATTGGTTATGGGCCATGAGAGAAAGGGAAGGGAAACGAGTAACGTCTAAGGTTTGGATTTGAGTGCCTGAGTACTGTTTACTGAAATGAAGAAGACTGAGAAGGATCGGATTTCAGGCAGGAGCAAGCAAGTCAGCACCTCCATTTTGGAAATATTATTAAGTTTGAGATATCTACGTGAAACTGTCCAGTGGGTACATGTGTCTGGAATTGGAGAGAGAGCTGGGCTAGAGCAATAAATTTGGGAGGCATTAGTATATAGATAGTAGTTGGTGAGAAAATCGAAGTGAAAGGGGCCTAGGCTCAGGCCCTGGGACATGTCACCATTAAGGGGTTAGAGAAGGAGTCAGCAAGGGAGACTAAGATAGCACCTGTGAGTTAGAAATAAAGGCACAAAAAGAATATGCTTCTGGAAGGTTGGCATGGTCTGCTGTGATCCATGCTGTCAAGGCCAGGAAAGCAGACAGGGGTGTGACTCTTAGATTTGTTCAGACTCTTTTAAGATATGACATGGAGATGTCAAAAAGGCCTTTGGGACCAGGAATTCTGGAGAGGAGTCAAGGTTTGAGACTGTGTAGCAGGAACCAATTGTACACAGTTGGCATTTAAGTCCCTGGGACCGAATGAAGGTCATCAGGGGAGAGAGAGTGTCTGGAAGAGAAGTGAGCTGAGATTGAAGTCCTAAGCTGACATAGGGTTTCAGGACCAGGTAAGGGAGGATTCACCGAGGCTAGGAAGAGCCTTTAGGGAAGGACAGTTGTTCCACTGCCACAGGGCACAGCAAGACCCGTTTTGGAGAAAGCAGGTCAAGGGGTAGGGTCCCTATCCTCTCATTCTGGCATTACTGTAGTAGCATCATCCCTGGTCTCCACTCTTTCCCTGTGTTTCTCCTGCACAGTAAATTACCTTCACACTTTTACTAAATGACTTTTCCCAGATACCAGGCTATTCAGGTGGAAAGGCCTGAAGCTTTAAAGAGTTTGATGCATTCTAGAAATTGATCATAAGTTGTAAGTTGCCGAAATAGAGATTGAATAGCAGAGTAGTAGCCAAAGATGAGGCTGAAAAGAAACCGAGACCATTTTTGAGTGATGGGTAAAGGAACTGGGATTTGACTTCTATCTTGAAGCTAATAGGGATGCAGGATAGAGAAAAAACAATTTTAAGTGCACTCCACAGTTAACTATAGGGTTGGAATTCTTAGGTAGGTCTCATTTAAAAAGAGCACAGTTGCTCTAGGGGGTCCGGCTGAGGAATGAGGGAACTCTCAGAACTTAGTAGAGAATTTAAGCAGGAAAAATTTTCAGCAGTGAATGACCTGATTGGGGCTGTCATAAGAAGCTCATTCTGGAAGCAGTGTGGTGGTTGGGTTGCAATGGCTGAGGTTGGCAGCAGGGAGATCAGTGGGGAGGCTGTTACGGCTGCAGGGATGGAGAAGTAAGAAACAGATTTGAAAAACACACAGAATGGAGTGGACTGGTTGGATGTGGTGGGTTGTGAAGGAGAGGGTGGAGGCAACAATCGTACCAAGATTTCTAGTTAGCGGGTCTGATTGAATGGCACTGCCATTTAGTGGAGATCAGGAAAGTAAAACTGTGAAGTGGCCAAGAGTAAGACAGTAGGAAGTGGTGAGCATTGCGGCAGCTGGCAGGGTCTTGTCTCACTTAAGATAGGAATTCACATTTGAAAGGAACAATACTGCACTGACCAAACATAACACATCTGTGAGCTGTATTTGGCCAGAGGGTCAGTACTTTACATCTCTTGATGGAACCAGAGATATGGCTGACAGGCATTGTAAGCAAAAGGGAGTTACGTAAGGGCAAGGAAGCCTTGAGAGCACAACAGTAAAGTTCTGTGGCGGTCAGCCAAGGAACCAGCATAGGAAATGTGGTGTGAGGGCCGATCTTAGAGAGATTTGCACTTAGCCCGAGGTACTTGCAGAGTCATATGGAATTGGTGACAGATTCCCAGCCAGGACTTTCTCTTCACCATGCCAAATGGGCTTCTCTGCTTCTACCTCATTAATGTTTTTCAACATCTCTTCAGGATGTTTTTGGGCCACATTTCAGAGCCGGCAAAGTGGAAGCCCAGAGACCTTAGGTCATTAGGTCACATGGAGGTTCAGAGTGGCAGATTTGGGGCCTAAACCAAGGTCTCCTGGTTCACAACTTTGGTCTTCCAGTCAATGGCCCAATATTGATTTGGAGCCCCTTGCACTTGAGGTGTTTCAGGAGAACTTTGGGATTTGGATGGGGTGGTCAGCGAAGCGTGAGTAAAATTTGGAGGGAGGTTTAGATCATTTCTTCCCACTTTCTCCTTGTGGGGTTCCAGGGCAAGGGGCAGGCTCTGGAGCTCAGTGTGGAAAAGACTTGCCTTGGCTTATCCATGGAGGGAGTGGCCAACACTGGGTTTAAACCCAGGACCTCCACCTGCCTTCTCTGTGAGATTTGTGTTGCACCTTGCTGGGTACCCAGCTTGTTTGCTGAGGCTACCGTGAAGCTACTATAGATCAGGGTGAGCTGCTCAGCAGGCAGCCTTGTCGTCCAGAGGGGTCTTCAGAATCCGGTGCAGTGGGTAAGAGGTGGCCGAGGCGCCACTCTGCGTGGACATGAGAGAGCAGGAGGCCTGACTCTCGTGCTGTCTGACCCTGGCAGAGGAGTGAGCTCCGTGGTGCGCCGTTGCGTTCATCGAGCTACTGGCCATGAGTTTGCGGTGAAGATCATGGAGGTGACAGCCGAGCGACTGAGCCCCGAACAGCTAGAGGAGGTGCGAGAAGCCACGCGGCGAGAGACGCACATCCTTCGCCAGGTCGCCGGCCACCCCCACATCAGTGAGGCTGCCTTCCCTGCTCCTGTTAGCTGACGGCCACCTCCTGCTGGCCCTGCCCATAGCCCAGCGCCCCCCACACTGCCTCCCTGCCTCTGCTCCCTTCATCACGGCTCTGCTCCACCTCAAAGTGTGGCCAGCCTTTGGGTCCCTACTGCCTCCTTTTGGTTCTCCTTCCTTCCCGGTAACAGCCCACTGCCACCTCGGGGTGGAAAGCCCCTTTAACATGCATCCGCTCCTTTCCATCTCCGTATTTCTGCCTTTCTGCCTCTTTCCCAGTCACTCTCATCGATTCCTACGAGTCTTCTAGCTTCATGTTCCTGGTGTTTGATCTGTGAGTATCTCCTTGCCCTGATCTGAGAAGCCTCCTCCTCCCCTCCCTGCGTAGCCCCAGCCTGACAGCGCAGTGGGCTAAGACTGCCCTGCTCGCACCTTCCTGTGCTCCAGCCTGGGCCTGCCTGCCCATCCGTGGCTTTGGCCCCCTCCCTGGGTGCCCTGATTGGGCAAGTTCTTCCAGAGGGTTAATGACCAGCCCATTAAAAAGGGTCTTCATGACCCAAGGGGTCACTGTCCCGTTCCCCCCATGGTTGTAAGGTTAGCAGGGAAGAAAAGGCTGTTTTAAGAGCTGATCACTTATCAACAGGTTCTTGCTCATCTGTCTCTCACTGTTTAACACCCTACCACCTTACGTGGTGTTTGTCTCTGCCTGTCAATTCGTTCTCTGGGCAGTCTGAATCCGAGTGTGAGATGGTAGACCATATAATGTAAACCAGTGCAAAGGTACCTCAAAAGAGACTGGTTTAAGTAGCAAATATTTTTAAGAGAGACCCTTGGAAAAAATTCACAAAGGCTTCATACAGAAATGGTCCTCTGTAAAAGTTGGGGGGGTGGTAGGTAGAAAGTGTCTGTTATCTCATCACTCAACGTTGCAAAACAATGACGTGCCCCAAAACAACACCTGATTTCAAGGACTGATGCAGAGTTGCAGTTAATAACCTCAATTTAAAAAAAAAAATTCTTAAATGTTTTATTTTTTTTGAGAGAGAGAGAGACAGCATGAGCAGGGGAGGGTCAGACAGAGAGGGGGAGACAGAATCCGAAGACAGGCCTCAGGCTCTGAGCTAGCTGTCAGCACAGAGCCCGACGTGGGGCTCGATCCCACGAACTGTGAGATGGATGACCTGAGCTGAAGTCGGACGCTCAACCACTGAGCCACCCAGGCACCCCAATAACCTCAGTTTTTAAAGATAAGCTAAAATAAGGAAAATTCAAAATAAAGTCCTCATCAACTTTTTGCTACTGTTAACTGTGAAATTTTGGTCTGTGGTCGAAACAGATTCACTTTAAAAGGCCTTCTTCGAGTATGCTCTCAGATAACAAGGACCTCCTGTAAATTATTGTTTGCAAGGTATTTATTCTTGCTAAAATAGCCCTCTCATGGCACAGGGCATATATTTCAACTACCACCCCCCTGGGCCAAGCTGCCCTCGGCATCACTTAACTTGGAGCACTCTGTTTCAAGACCCTTCGTTTGTCTAAGAGGAATCTCTCTTTACTGGCCTCTTCCATGGTATTTTTCTGTGAGCCACTGGCTTATTTTCTCAGTCCGCTTGTAAGGTACACCTACCTCCCAACCCCCCCTATCCCTAGGATGCGGAAGGGAGAGCTGTTTGACTATCTCACAGAGAAGGTGACCCTCTCAGAAAAGGAAACCAGGTAATGGCTGAGCCTGCGGGCCCATGGGGTGAGCAGGGGGCGAGGTGGGGCGGGGCAGGGAGAAGCAGAGGAGGAGACTGCGCCTCCCTCAGGTCCATCATGAGGTCTCTGCTGGAAGCAGTGAGCTTTCTCCATGCCAACAACATTGTGCACCGAGACCTGAAGCCCGAGAATATTCTCCTAGATGACAATATGCAGATCCGACTTTCAGATTTTGGGTTCTCCTGCCACTTGGAACCTGGCGAGAAGCTTCGAGGTGAGGGGTCCTGGTGCCCTAAGAGGCTTGGGAGGGAAGGAGACCCAGGCCTGAGGCTGGTTAGCTGGATCTGATACTTGAGTACCCAGGTACCAAGCAAAGGGGAGAAGTCAGTGAGCATTTGCCAAGTACCCTCTGGATGCAAAGCCTTGTGTGTATCTCAGAGTGGGCTTCCTGATCTAGGGTGGGGATGGATGGAGACTAGTGTACAGATAGTGGCACACAGCAGACAAGGGACCTTGGAGGGGAAGCCAGGAGGGAGGAGCACCTGATTCAGCTGGAGAGACCCACAGGAGAGGGACTGCAGTCTGACAGGGCTCATGTTCTTAACCTATGGACTTAACACGTTTGTGGCATGGGTGCTATGCTTTGTTTCCTTTGGACTTCCACATACACTTTTCCCCATTCTGGAATCCTCTTTGCCCCTGCCCCACATCTCCCTCGCCCTTGGCTTTGGTAATTCACGTTTCACCGTAAAGCTCCAGATCAGGTTAGATCCTCTGCTTTCTGTTCTTGTATCTTCTCCCTTCGTGACACCCATCTTACTGTATTATTTCTTGTTTGTTTTCCGGTAGACACCTTGGTAAGAGCACATCTAATTCATCAGTGTCTAATACGGTGGTTGGTACACAGTAGGCTTTCTTAAATACTTTTTGTAGGAGTGAATTTCCCAGAAGCATCATTTTCAAATTAGTCCTAAGATTTCCTGGAAATATGCCATGGAACATAGTTTGGCAATTGCTGGGATGGAAGAATTGGTGCCCGAAGTGGTGGAAGCAGCTAAAAATAATAGGATCAGATCAAGTCATGGAGGGCTGTGTGGTAGGAGTCTAGACTTGAGCCCAAGGCCACAAAGGGGAGCCAGGGAAGGGTTTTAAGCAAGGGACTTCCTCAGTATGCGCCTTAAGAAATCCTCTATTTCCACTCGTTCTCCTTGGTTTCAGTGGTGATTCCACTACACAGAATAGAGATTATAGGAGGAGTCAATGTGGGCAGAAAGGAACATAAAGATTGAAGTTTTGTTTTCCATGTATATTATGCATGTAAAAATATGGCACAAAGTTGTATAAGGAGCAGGTAGCAAATTATATGGTTGGGTAAGACCTTGATGTCAATCCAAAAATCGGATTTTTCCCAGGAAGGCTGCCAGGAACCTTGGTGGGTATTTGGGTTTGCAGCAAGGACAGGGTCTGATACTGTCCTCAGTGGAAGGCAGGCGGGAGCAGAATGGGAACACTTATGGTCCTGGCAGCTCCCTGAGGCTCCAGCGAAGGTCTGGAGTTAGGGGCCCTTGAAGGGGCTGGTGGCATCCATCAATCTCAGCCCTCTCTCCCCAGAGTTGTGTGGGACCCCAGGGTACCTAGCACCAGAGATCCTTAAATGCTCCATGGATGAAACCCACCCCGGCTATGGCAAGGAGGTCGACCTGTGAGTTTCTGGTCTCCCCACTTCTTTCCTCCTTTGTGTCTTGTCCTTCAACACATTTGCCTGTCACCTAGTCCTGCCTGACTCTGGTCTCTTTCCCAGCTGGGCCTGTGGGGTGATTTTGTTTACACTCCTGGCTGGCTCGCCACCATTCTGGCATCGGCGCCAGATCCTGATGTTACGCATGATCATGGAGGGCCAGTACCAGTTTAGTTCACCCGAGTGGGATGACCGTTCCAACACCGTCAAAGACCTGGTGAGCTGGGGCCTTGTAAGGGCGAGGAAGGAGGCCCAAGAGCTGCCCCTCATGCTCTGGGGTTTCCCCTAGATCTCAAAGCTGCTACAGGTAGATCCTGAGGAGCGCCTGACTGCTGAGCAAGCCCTCCAGCACCCCTTCTTTGAGCGCTGTGAAGGCAGCCAACCCTGGAACCTCACCCCCCGCCAGCGGTTCCGGGTAAGCCTGAGAGTGTCCGCGTCTGGGCCTCTTCCTCTGTCCCATGATCTTTCTCCTGTGGTGGATGCTCCACTAGAGCTCACATTGCCCCCTCCTTCCCAGGTGGCAGTGTGGACAGTGCTGGCTGCCGGACGAGTGGCCTTAAGCACCCAACGTGTCCGGCCGCTGACCAAGAGTGCACTGTTGAGGGACCCTTACGCACTGCGGCCGGTGCGGCGCCTGATCGACAACTGTGCCTTCCGGCTCTACGGGCACTGGGTGAAGAAGGGTGAGCAACAGAACCGAGCAGCCCTCTTCCAACACCAGCCCCCTGGGCCTTTTCCCATCATGGGACCTGAAGAAGAGGGGGACTCAGCTGCTATCACCGAGGACGACGCCATGCTGGCAGTGGGCTAGCGCCTCGGCCCAGAGAGCAGGACTCTCCCGGAGGAGGATTTTTATCATTCCAGCCCTTATGGGCTCTGGCCTCAGGCCCCCCCTGCCTGGCCATGCCCGCCACTGACCGTACGACCATAAAGACCAGCCCTGTATGCCTGTCCCCACCAGCCAGGGCTTGGGATCAGAGCTGAGGTGGAAGAGCACTGCTGCTCGCAACACCATGCCTGGCCTGGTCAATGCTGCCTGTGCTGCACCTGCAATAAAATCTGCTGCACGCCTGACAGAGCCAGTGCCCTGTGTCTGTTGTCTGGCTTCAGCAGGGGAGCCCAGAAGGTGCTCAGGAGGGGTGGGGGGTGGGGATGGGGCTGCTCTGCCCCAGGCCTTTATTGGGGAAAATGCTGGGAGTCACTTGGTCTTGTTCTTGCCTTTGCCAGGAGGTAGCTGGAAGGGCCGCTCTAGGATGGTCAACTTGCTGCTGAGCCTTTCCTCACTGGCCTTGAGCCGCTCCTCCATCAGCTGTTGGAGTTGCTCCAGCTCCTTGCTCATCTGGGTCTTGATGTAGGCTCGCAGGATGGAGACCTGGCCTGCAGGGGCAGGGAAGAAGGGGCAGGTGGTCAGCAGAGATGCCATGGGGCCGAGGGATTGCCCCTAGCTGGGCAAACACAACCTCCAAGGTGCGCCTGGGGCTACACAGGTGGCAGTCAGGGAAGGCTTCATTCAGTTCAGGAAGGGTCAGCTGGCGCTTCTGTGGAGAGAGGTGGGTGGACTGGTCATGCTGGACTCTGGATTGCTGATGAGCAGATAAGTGACCTTACGCAAGTGACTTAATCTTTGCGTTATCTCCATTTCCTCCTACGTACAGTGTAGATAGTGCTAGCACCTAGTGCCTAGGACTGAGGGAGGATTAAATGTAAGGTGCTTAACACAGGGCCTGCCTGGCACCCTAGTATAGCTACTTGTGTGCTGGCTGTTACTGTCGTTGGTTTTATAACTGTCCTTTCCTGGAGCTCCTGCCCCCGCCTCCGGCAGCTACACTTTTATTACCTTTGTCATTATGGATTTCTGCATAAGGAATCGTTTGGAGAAAGGACACTCTGCCTAAAACAGACCTGAAGTCCTGATGTGGTCTAAACCCTTCATTTTCTGCTTGCTCCAACTCATAGGGGACCCTAACCCTTCCAGCTCCTCACTTGGCTCTTGCTCAGGCTGGACCACTGTTTCCGGTTCCTCCTCCTGTGGGGCGACTGCCTGCTCTTCCACCTCCTCGCCTTCTTTCTCTGCAGGCCAGGAGCAGGAAGAGGCTTCAGCTCCAGCCCCAGCTCCAGCCCCAACCCCAGCCCCAACCCCAGCCCCAACCCCAGCCCCAGCCTTCTCCCTTACCTGTCTCATCCTCTGGCCAGAGCTTAGGTGGCTGTAGCCCTATGTAAGTCAAAGATAGATCCAGCCGTACCTGGGAAGAAGGAGGAGGAGGGAAGCTGAGAGGAGGGCATCTGCACTCAGCAAAAGGGAGAGATGAGAGGCGGCCTCTGTACCTGGGGCGTGAAGACATATTTGTAGAGCTTGAAGTGGCGGAAGTAGGTATTGACCACATAATCTGCCAGGGCCAGCAGCTGTTCCTCCCTAAAGAGGTTGATACTGAAGGGGGGCCGCTGTGGGGATGATTGGGAGTTAGAGGACTGACCACCCGCAGGAACCCTGACCTTTTATCCAAGTGCCCGGCAGTCCAGGAGCAGGGAGACCCCCTTGCAGCCTTCAGAGGGAGATGAGGGTGATGAGTGTGAGAGAGGGCAGGAGACTGGGCTAAACCTTATCTGGGGGAGACTGAAGATCCCGTTCCAGGGGCACTGACCCTGACTCCATGGCAAAAAAGAACACTGGTGAAGTAGCGGTAACATTCCTCCACGTTGCCCAAGGGGGTTGCTGGGAGGGAAAGCAAGAAGTGACAGTGAGTCCCCTCCCTGATAATCATTCATTTCACTCACTCGCCAGCTACTTATTAAGCATCAGCTTTAGAAGTGGGCAGATCTAGGTTTAAGTCCTGGCTTATTTCATTAATTCACTCAACAAATACCGAGTACCCCATTCACTGTTCTAGGGCCCTGAACGAGACAGACAAGGTCCTGCCCACAAGTGACCTACAATAAAACAATATGTAATTTCAGCTCTTGTAACCATTCTGGAGAAAATCAGTTTTAGAAATAAAGGGAGTGGAGGAGGAGCTATTTTATTGCGTGCTGTGTGTATATTTACATATATTACAAACAATATTTCTCAGAACAGTCTCATGAAGTTGGTGCCGTATACTGAGGTAATGGAGGGTTTCAAAGGTGAAACAACTTGTGTGCGGTAATACTGTGTGTAAGGACAGAACAAAGATTCCAAGTGGTCATCCACTACTGCTTCCCTTGGTCATTTGTCCCATCCCAGCCTCCTCTGTCTCCGGGGCTCAAACCCTTCGGTAGCCTCCTCCTCTCACCAACACAGGCCTTGTGAAGATCTTGGAGCAGGGCACAAGCTGTCGATGTCTGTTCCAGTGAGAAGCCCTGCTGGCGGCAGAAGATGAGCGCATGGGAGAAGAGGTCCAGGGTGATGGCGTCCCGCAGGCTCTCCTCAGGGCAGCCTAGCCCCAACAGCTCAGCTAGCACCCTTAGAGGAGAGAGAGGAAGGAAGGAGTGAGCGAGCCCCCACACTGGTGCACCCCATGCTCTGGAGCTGGGCATGCTTCCTGGCCTCCCAGCCCGGCCCCCTCAATCTTCCCCAGGAGACAGCTTCTCTGCCCTTCCCTCATCCCCCCATACTCCCTCATCTCCTCAGTGTTGGTGGTCTTCTCCAGCCTGTGCATGGAATGGATGTCCAGGTACTTCCTGTCATAAGAAAAAAGGTGAAAAGGTGTTGGTGGCCATCATGCATTAGTCTCCTGGCAGGGCTATGATGGCTAGAGCATTGAACTGGGACCAGGAGATCTGAGTTTGAGGATTAGCCCTTCCACTCCCCTCTCTGGGTCCAGCTTTCTCCATCTTCAAATAAGGGATATGGCTTAAATGAATTCTTATGGTCCTCTTCATTTATAAAGCCTAGGATTAGGAAAGTTGAGCTCTTGTCTCTGCCTCTGCCACTCCTCATGTGGCTTCAGTGTTCCCATTTATACAGTGCTCCACAGCAGTTGATATTCCATTTACATCCTTAGTCTTTGGCTCCCTTCTTCCCACCCTCCCTCTTTGGACTGGGGAGGCAGGAAAGCTGGAGATCTAGTCATCTTGGATAATTGCAGTTTCCTCATCTGCGAAATGGGGAACGCTCTAGCTGTTTGACAGAACTTTTGGGGAGGAATAATGCAAATGTAAAGTGTAACGCTTCCCCAAGACTCTTCAACACTCACCACATGCAGATCCGAGGCTGGGGCAGCGGCGGCTGCGGGGAGAAAGCGGATTGGGCAGGCAGAGCTGTGTCATCCCTGGCCCCAGTCCCTGACCCGTCGCCAATCTCCAGCGGACCTGAGAACCCGCTAACTTGCCTTCTCATCTTAAAGATTAGGTACGAGCAACGCCGGCAGGTCAGGCTTCGTTCGATAGGCCCTAAGTACTATTCATGAGCATTTAACAGCGGAGTTACACACCCCTGCCTCTTCACCAAGGCACCCAGGAAACGTCTTGAACGTTAATAAACATAACGACGGGTGGCACCCTGCCGGGAAGCCCTTTGACAAACATTCATGAGCGGACCACTCTGTCCCGCCCTCACCGGGAACAAGTTGGCTGTAGGATCCTCATCCGCTTCTACCGAGGCCGCGGTCTCGGACGCGGTCCGCACACCTGTTACCATCCGCATGACGGACTCATTCACTGAAGTGAGGTCCTTCTCGGGGTCCTGCTGCAGTGCGGAGGGCTGTTTAAGCTCCGACTGCATCCTCAGTCCCAGGAATTGGCTGGACTTTTGACGGATCACCTCGTCGTTCCTCCTTCCCGCGGGTCTCCACTGGCTCAGTCCCGCCCAGGTCCCGGGAAAGCGGGTTCTGGGGCAGCGACTGCCAAGGCCCGGCCCTCTAGCGACGCCTCAGCCAATCTACGCCGTAGAGAGGCCGGGTGCAGCCAATCCGCAGGGGGCGTCTCCCTCCGTTTCAACGGCGACCGTTGCTAAGGGAGCTCGTGGTGGGAGGGAGCAAGTGGAGGGCGCTCGCCAATCAGTAAGAAGAGAATGCGCATGCGCAATAGGTTTCGAGCCCCGCCCCTGCGCCCTCCCTTCAAAGTGGCTGGCGTGAGGCTGGCGTGAGGCCCTTAAGGCCAACGAATGTAAGTGCGGTGTCAGTTGCCACGGGAACTGTTTACTGGCCAATCGCCGAGAGAAAGGGGAGGTGTTCAAAAAGAAACTAAACGGGACCCAAGAGGCGGGACAAAGCGCGACCAATAGAAACAGGAAATGAAGTTTCGCCACATCCGGCATTGCCTGCGGCGCTTGCGCTCTGGGTTGAGGAGGCCGGTGACGTCCGGTGAAGTCCAAGATGGCGCTAGGCTGATCCTGCTGCAGGTGGGGGGCCAGGGGCTGGCGGGGGCGGGACCCAGCAAGGTGTGTGCGGGGGTGCTTGGGGCTGCGGAGCACTGGCAGCCTCCACATCTATGCTCTCCGTCTTCTGCAGGTGACGGAAGTGCCGCCTAGGCCTCCCTGACGTCCCTCGGGAGACCCTGCGCCGCTCTTCGCCTCCGCGGCCATGTCTGGACCCGGCAACAAACGCGCCGCCGGCGACGGGGGCTCAGGGCCCCCAGAGAAGAAGCTGAGCCGTGAAGAGAAGACCACAACCACGCTTATAGAGCCCATTCGTCTCGGGGGCATCTCCTCCACGGTTCGTGGCTCCTGCCCCAGTGCTCACAGCTTGCCAGACTCCCATCTCTGTTCTTCGTCCACATCGTCCAGAACTTTACTTCCAGTTCTCCAAGCTTGGCAGGGTTCACTTTAGAGAACACACTGTTGAAGGAAACGGAGGACACGATGTCTGCCTTCCCTTCACAGATAGGGGGGAACAGGTTCCCAGAGGGCGTGTGACTTGTCAAAGACTTGAGACTTAGAAAGAGGTAGAAGCAGAACTCACAACCAAGATGCTTTCTCTGTGGGTGTCTGAGCCCCTTTAAATCCTGTTAGGGGGTAGTCTGGGAATATTCTCTTCTACATTCCAGTTGCTCTCCTTTTTCTCTCTCTATGATTGGTTTCTTGGGCCCTGCTTGACTCTCTCCTTGGCCCCTTTGTTTCCCTTGGTAGGAGGAGATGGACTTGAAGGTTCTGCAGTTCAAGAACAAGAAACTAGCAGAGCGGTTGGAGCAGCGACAGGCTTGTGAAGATGAACTCCGAGAACGAATTGAGAAGCTGGAGAAGCGGCAGGCCACAGATGATGCCACACTCCTCATTGTCAATCGCTACTGGGCCCAGGTGGATGCCCCTCTGCCTTCCAAGACCTGGCCTTGATCCAGCTGCCAGTCCTCAGACTCCTCTGCTGGGAAAAGGGGTATCGTGCTGGGAAGCACCTGAGGGATTCATAACATTTTTTGGTGCTTTCTCCTTTCAGCTGGATGAAACTGTGGAAGCCCTTCTCCGACACCATGAGAGCCAGGGGGAGCTGCCTTCAGGGACAGAGGCGCCTGGGACCCAGGAGGGACTGACACGTGACGAGACTCCTGTCACAGAGCCAGGGACATCGGAGCTGAGGGGTAGGACCAGAGCCCTAGGATCTGGGGAGCTTAATTAAGTTCTGGGAAAGGTCCTGGACAGGATGGAACTTTTAGATCAGTCTGTTGAATTTCCTGCCGGCCTTCATGCTCGTTGGGTGCACACACACAGACCTGATTTCATGTTTGGGTGGCAAAAGTGCAGTGGATAAGAACCCGGGCCCTGGGCTTTGGAATCTGAGTGACTTGGTTCGTAATACGTGTCATGTTTGACGCTCACCTACTTCAGAACTGTGTTAATACTGAGTAGTGATGCAGTCTTGGAAGAGACAGAGATAGCCAGGAAGAAACATTGCCCCTGCCATCAGGGAGGAAGTGATTTTAAACCATAAGTAAAAGGTACAGGGACCCTTAAGAGGGAATTAGTGTATGCGCACATGTGTGTGGTTCTCTGAAGAGTGATTTGGGAGCTCTGTGGCCTTGAGGAAATTACTTTATCTCCCCGAAATAAAGTTGTTTTACTTTGATGACGAGGATACCAGTGTATCGCAGGCAGTGCGTGTGTTGATGCAGTGAGCCGTAGAGTGAATGGCTCAGCCTGGAACATGGTATGGAGTGGTGGTAATTGCTGCTGTTATCCTCATGAAGGTCTGTCCCTCCCTCGCAGAGCCCCTGCCAGTGCAGCTGCGGCCCCCTCTCAGTGAGCCAGCCTTGGCTTTTGTGGTAGCACTGGGCGCCAGCAGTAGCGAGGAGGTGGAGCTGCAGCTGCAGGGCCGGATGGAGTTCTCCAAGGCGGCCGTGTCCCGTGTCGTAGAGGCCTCAGACCGCCTACAGCGCCGGGTGGAGGAACTGTGTCAGCGCGTATACAGCCGAGGTTAGTTCTTTCTTCCCTATCGCACAGGCGTCTATCCCCTTTTGTGTCTTCATTGTATCCCCTCAATACCCCAAGCCCAGAGGCAGCCATAATTTTCCAGAGGATAAATCAGCCACGTTCTCAGGGAAAGGGGTAGGTTGTAGATGGGGTTCTGGCTTCGATTCCGGGGGTTGAACTCTACAGAGATGGGGGGAGGAGTCGTTGACACTCATGGGGCCACTGCTTTCCAGCTGGAGACCTCTTTGGAGCACTTTGCACAAATTGTGTGGCAGTTGCTGACCCACAGGCCATGGTAGCAAGTGCCCTGGCTTTGCAGGCTTCTCCCAGTCCTAGTCCTGTCCTTCTAGCCTGGGCATGCTTGGTAAATGGCTCTCTTCTCTGAGCTTGGTTTCCTCCTTTGTACAGTGGGGATAAAGACTCCTGACTTTGTCATGAGAAATTGGCAAGACAGCTGGTGGATCACACTGGGCACTCACAGAATGAGTTAGTACTTTGCCCCATTGCCTTGGACTTCGCTCTTACCCGAGCCCTGCCTTCCCAGGGGACAGCGAGCCCCCCAGTGAGGTGGCTCGGGCGCGCACCCGAGAGCTGGGTCGTGAGAACCGGCGGCTGCAGGACTTGGCCACCCAGCTACAGGAGAAGCACCACCGCATCTCGTTGGAGGTGGGATTAAAACCGGGGCAGGGTTTGGGTTTGGGTTAGACGGGCACCCAGGTTCTCAGGGAGCCAAGTCCCCTGCTCTAAGCATCTGCCCTCTCGTTGTTCCCCAGTACTCTGAGCTCCAGGATAAAGTGACATCAGCAGAGACCAAGGTGCTAGAGATGGAGACGACGGTGGAGGACCTGCAGTGGGACATTGAGAAGCTGCGCAAGCGTGAGCAGAAGCTCAATAAGCACCTGGCGGAGGCCTTGGAGCAGGTGGGGCTAGGGTACTGGGTCAGATGGAGTCAGGGCTAGGTACCTGGAGTCCTTGCTTCTCTCCTCCACACTCATCTGTCTGTCTCTCCACAGCTCAACTCTGGCTACTATGTGTCCGGGAGCTCCTCAGGCTTCCAGGGGGGCCAGATCACACTCAGCATGCAGAAGGTGAGCAGCCGTTCTTGCTAGCCCTCCCGTAACCTTTTATCTACCTTACCGGTGAACGTTCCCTCAGAATTAAGGACAAACCACCCACATGGTCTCTGAGGCCCTTCCCTGTACTTATGCTGCTCTGTCTTGGTCATTCATTTACGTATTCGGTAAATATTGTCGGACGCTAAGTGGGAGGGACTACGCTCAGAAGCAGGCACATCAGGGGACAGAATAGACAGAAGTCAGAGTTTTTATGGAGTTTAGGTTTTGGTTGAGGGAACAGATAAGAAGCATATAGCACCTAAGGTGGCGATAAGTGTCTGAAAGAAAAAGCGTAGAAAAAAGACCAATGGAAGTATGTTGGAGGTGACTGGCTTTCTTAGCTGGGTGGCTGAAGAAGGGCCTCACTGAGAGGCCTCTCTGAACTGCTTGGTCATTGTACATTTTGTAGTGCTGTGAGGGTCACCGTTCCCTGTGAACTCTTTATTTCAGTTGCTTCTTCAGGTGTTTCAGGAAGGCTTCCCTGACTCCCTGTCAGCCTTGGTTGCCAGCGCTGACTGTGCAGTATTTTCTCCCACTTACCTGGGAGCCCTTAAGAAAGTAGTTGGGTTTGGCCTGTCCCTGGGGCTTCAGAATCCATCCTTGCCCCTGCGTGGTGGGGATGGGAGGGCAGCATGCATCCTGGCCTGGCCCTGCCTGCCACAGCCCCTCCCACTCCACAGTTTGAGATGCTGAACGCAGAGTTGGAGGAAAACCAGGAATTGGCCAACAGCCGGATGGCAGAGCTGGAGAAGCTACAAGCCGAGCTTCAGGGGGCTGTGCGGACCAATGAGCGCCTCAAGGTGGGCTGTATTTAGGCCTGGGAGGGCCTGAGCCTGCCAGGTAGTGGCTGGGCCCTGAATCTTCCTGCTGATCACTTTTGGGCACCTTGTGCCTAGGTGGCCTTGCGGAGCCTTCCTGAGGAGGTGGTGCGGGAAACGGGGGAGTACCGGATGCTGCAGGCCCAGTTCTCACTGCTCTACAATGAGTCTCTGCAAGTGAAGACCCAGCTCGATGAGGCCAGGGGTCTGCTGCTGGCTACCAAGAATTCCCACCTGAGACACATTGAGCACATGGAGGTATAGACCTGGAACAGACCTTAGAGCCAAGGCATTTTGGCCTTTGGAGGTCCTGTGTGCTGCCAGGGATCCCTTGGGAATAAATTTTTCCTAAGCCATTGAGGCCTGGGAGGGGGCGGGGGAGGTGGAGACAAGGGGTTTGCCAGGGGCTAAAGGGTTGTGTGGGTGCTTAACGCCTCATCCTACAGAGCGATGAGCTGGGGCTGCAGAAGAAGCTGCGCACGGAGGTTATCCAGCTGGAGGACACGCTGGCCCAGGTACGCAAGGAGTACGAGATGCTGCGCATCGAGTTTGAACAGAACCTGGCGGCCAACGAGCAGGCGGGTATGTGGTGAGGACAGGGTGGAGGTGGGGCCTTATCTGGGATTGCAGGTCCCTGGTGTGGGGCTGCTGCCTATCCAGATGCAAGGGGTTAAGCCCCTTCCTTTTGCAGAGCCTCCTCTCCCTGGCCAAAACAGGGATCATAGCACCTGGCTCAAGGGCACAGTGAGGGTCGCAACGAGCTGAGGCGGCTGATGGAGCAGGCACAGCCAGAACGAGCTGTTGGCCCCGTCTGTGGTTCTCTGGCCTTACGGTGTCTTTCTCTCTCTCTCTCTCGGAGGTATTTGTTCATCTTACACAGACGTGTTAAACACCGCCTAGGAGCCAGGCTTTGGGATTACGTCCGCGGACAAAATGCAGTCTCTGCTCTTGCGGGATAGTACTGTAGTGGGGGAAGACGACGAAGTAAAAAATAGAACGTGTAAGATAGCGGCAAATATATCGAGAAATAAAACAGGGGAGAAAGACAGGAAGTGTTAGGAGAAGATTGCGGTTGTGGATGGGGAGGTCAGAGAAACGAAACTCAGAAGGTGACGTCTACTTACAAACATGACATGAAGCGGACTAGTTGACTTCGGTGAATGTTAACAGTAGTGTGTTCCTATGAAGGAAGTTTGGTAATACTAAAAAAAAAAAGTCTGCGTTAAGAGAAGTAACATAAATCGGTGGTTCAAGAGTTTCCTTCCAAGCCTAGGTTATTCGTTAATGAGATAACACTCCATACAAGGCCTCAGTTTCCCTCTCCTTCACAATGGGAGTGCCGGCTTTGGTTCCCCTTCTCCCGCCACTGAGGAGTTGGGCTCTTAACCCAGAGGCCAGTCTAACACCTTACTTCCCAACCCTCCCGCAGGGCCCATCAACCGTGAGATGCGCCACCTGATTAGCAGCCTCCAGAACCATAACCACCAGCTAAAGGGGGATGCCCAGCGATACAAGCGGAAGCTGCGGGAAGTGCAGGCTGAGATTGGCAAGGTGAGGAGGGGGCTGCCTGGGAAAAGCCTAGGCTAGACCCCAGTAAGGACTGTCTCGCCTCAGCCCTATTGTCTCTCTTGGCAGCTCCGGGCCCAGGCCAGTGGCTCAACCCACTCCATCCCGAACCTGGGCCACCCAGAGGACTCTGGCCTCAGTGCCCCAACCCCAGGGAAAGAAGAGAGTGGGCCAGGCCCTGTCAATGCCCCTGACAGCAGAAAGGAGGTGGCTTCAGTGCCTGGTGCCACCACTGCTGCCTCCTCAGCGAAGAAGGAGGAGCTGGCCCCCTCTGAGGAAGATTCCCAGGCCCTAACTCCTGGGTCCCAGGGCCCTTCCTCCCGGAGCCGAGAACCTGAGGCCAGGCCCAAGCGGGAGCTTCGGGACCGGGAAGGGCCTGGCCTGGGACCCCCATCTGTAGCCTCAGCTCTCTCAAGAGCTGATCGGGAGAAGGCCAAGGTGGAGGAGGCCAAGAGGAAGGAGTCAGAACTCCTTAAAGGTCTCCGAGCAGAGCTCAAGTGAGACTCTTATTTTTGTCTCCTTTCCACCCCTCCCAAAGTGGCTTCCAGCCCCAATCACCAAGCCCTCCTCCTGTGCTTCTCCAGGAAGGCCCAGGAAAGCCAGAAGGAGATGAAGCTGTTGCTGGACATGTACAAGTCAGCACCCAAGGAGCAGCGGGATAAGGTGCAGCTTATGGCAGCTGAACGCAAGGCCAAGGCTGAGGTGAGGGCAGGTAGGGCCTGTGGGACATGCACAGAGGCTGCCCTGGGGGGGTTCCGACTAGAGCAGGGCCCTAGGTCAGCAGAACCAGTGAGGAGAGCTAGCTCTCTCTTTCCGGTGGTGGTAGGTCGATGAACTCCGAGGCCGCATTCGGGAATTGGAGGAGAGGGACCGAAGGGAGAGCAAGAAAATTGCTGATGAGGACGCCCTGCGGCGCATTCGGCAAGCCGAGGAACAGATCGAACACCTGCAGCGCAAGTTGGGTGCTACCAAGCAGGTGCGACCCCCTGGTGGTCCCCTGCTTCTGAGTAGTGGGATTCCCTTAACTCCTTGATGGGTTCTTCTAGCAGACGGTCTGGGATCACTCTGGTCAGCCCTGTTTTCCTGTGGTTTCCCTAAGATCATCGTTTCCGCCGTCCGTGTTCCATCTTGTCCCTGTCCACCTGCTGCAGGAAGAAGAGGCTTTGCTGTCGGAGATGGATGTGACGGGTCAGGCTTTTGAGGACATGCAGGAGCAAAATGGGAGGCTGTTGCAGCAGTTACGGGAAAAGGATGATGCCAACTTTAAGTTGATGTCAGAACGGATCAAGGCCAACCAGATTCACAAGCTACTGCGGGAGGAGAAGGATGAGCTGGGCGAGCAAGTTCTTGGCCTCAAGTCCCAGGTATGGCAGCCCTGGGCTCGTAAGGTGGAGCCGGAGAGGTGCCAGCTCCCCAGCACTGAGTCCCCACCCCTGCCCTCAGGTGGATGCCCAGCTGCTGACCGTGCAGAAACTGGAAGAGAAAGAGCGGGCCTTGCAGGGCAGCCTCGGGGGTGTAGAGAAGGAGCTGACGCTGCGCAGCCAGGCGCTGGAGCTCAACAAGAGGAAGGTGAGGCCGGTTCTGAGGGCAGAAAGCATCCTAGGATGGTGGTTCACAGCTAAAGCCCTGCTCTGCCTTCTCTCCCAGCGCAGCTCACGTCTCTGATTCTTACTGTGCTCTAGTCCCTTGGGTTGCATTTTGGTCTTAATAGCAGTCGTAACACGGTGTCTGTTATTGTCTGTTTTTCATAACTAAGGAAACAGGCTCAGGGACGGCAATTGATTTGCTCAAGAAACAGTGGACCTGAGGGGCACATGGGTGGCTCAGTCGGTTAAGTGTCCGGCTTCGGCTCAGGTCATGATCTCATGGTTCGTGGGTTCGAGCCCTGTATCGGGCCCTGTGCTGACAGCTAGCTCAGAGCCTGGAGCCTGCTTCGGATTCTGTGTCTCCCTCTCTTTCTGACCCTCCCCTGCTCATGCTGTCTCTCTCTGTCTCTCATAAATAAATAAAAAACATTAAAAAAAAATGTAAAAGAGTGGACCTGAAATTGGGGCCTGGATCTCCTTGACTCCAGAATATACCTTTTTTTTTTTTTTTTTTTTTTGAGAGAGAGAGAGAGAGAGCACATGAGCAGGGGAGAGTGGCAGAGGGGAGAGAGAGAATCTTTAAGCAGGCTTCATGCTCAGCACAGAGCCTTATGTGGGGCTCGATTCCATGACCCTGGGATCGTGACCTGAGCCAAAATCAGGAGTCGCCACTCAAATGGCTGAGCCACGCAGCCACCCCCAGAACTCCCGTCTTCAGCACTAAGTTGGTTATATGTAAAGTAGGTTCCTGTCACACAGTTGGATTGAATCTCAGGAATGTCTAGGTCGTGGGAAAGGCTTTAGATCAATGTTAGTTTTATTTTGTTTCCCCTGCTGTGCTTTTTTTCTTCCCCATTTAATTCATTCATTAAATCCATATCATTCATCCTCTTGTTCTGTAACCCCAGCACTGAGCGCTGGAGAGAACCTGGAGTAAGAGGGTCCTACTGGAAGTGGGGACTTCAGTCTTTTTTTTTTTTTTTTAAACCTTCTTATTTATTATTGAGAGACAGAGAGAGACAGAGCATGAGCATGGGAGGGGCAGAGAGAGGGGGAGACACAGAATCTGAAGGAGGCCTGACGTGGGGCTCGAACTCAAAAACAGCGAGATCATGACCTGAGCCGAAGTCGGATGCTTAACCAACTGAGCCACCCAGGTGCCCTGGGAACTTCAGTCTTGAGGGGCAGAGATAGCCAAGTAATCCCACAGGTAAAATATGTTATTGCAGATTCCAGTAAATCTTGTGAAGGAAACTGAGGTGCTGTGGAAGGAAGATGGGGGGCCTGTCTCGGGAACTGACATGCAACCTGAGAGCTGAGGGAGCCACTGGAAAGAAAGCTGTGTGCTGGGGGTGTTGAGAAGAGGCAAGAGCCCTGTGGAGGTTCAGAGATAGCAGAGAGTGTTAGGCAGGCAAGGAAGCGAGTGTGTCAGGAACTGCAGACACAGACGGAGGTGAAGGTGGGGAGGTCGGGAGGCAGGACGAGCTCCGGTGCAGATGCTGGACTTGATCCCAAGAGCAAGAATCACCGGAATGTTTGACACAGGCATCCGTGGACCATGGCTCCACATGCCTGACTCCCCGGGCTCCGGCGAGCCCGCCCTTACCCGTTGCACCTACCTCAGGCTGTGGAAGCGGCCCAGCTGGCCGAGGACCTCAAGGTGCAGCTGGAGCACGTACAGACGCGGCTGCGAGAGATCCAGCCTTGCCTGGCAGAGAGCCGGGCTGCTCGCGAGAAAGAGAGCTTCAACCTCAAGAGGGCTCAGGTGTGTGCATGGGGGAGGGACAGGGGCGGTTCAGGGTCACTGATGTGGCCTGGGGGCTGGGGGCTCAAGATGAGGACCTTTGCGCTCAGCCTAGCCCTTCTCCTGCCCCAGGAGGACATCTCACGACTGCGGCGCAAGTTGGAGAAGCAGAGGAAGGTGGAGGTTTACGCAGATGCCGATGAAATTCTCCAGGAGGAGATCAAGGAGTACAAGGTGGGGCTGTGGGGCTGAGTTGTGCCCCATCAACCCAGGAATCTTAGATGGGGAGTTGGTGGGGGCTACAGTGGATAGTCTGGGGAGCCCAGAAATAAGGTTGGATAAAAAAGGTGAGCAGGGCCCTAGTTGTGGAGAATCAAACAGCTGGCGAATGTTGTACGTGGGTTCATGCCAGGCACAGTGCCTGGCCAGGTGTGGGAGCACTAGAAACTAGCCCTAGTCTCCGCTTGCTTGAAACCGACCGTCTGTTGAAGGAGGTAGCCAAGTATTCTGAGTGATGAGCGATGTGATGGCCGATGCCAGAGGGGGCCACGGCAGCTCTGGGGGTCAGATTTCCTGGAAGGAATGTCTTCCAAAGGAAACCTGAAGAATGAAGGTTGACCGTGAGTAATGAGGACGAGAGGGTTCCAGCGAAGGGAGAGGCAGAAGTAGAGGTCCTTCACCGAGAGCGGTGTGCTGGAGCACAGGTTACTGGACACCACAGTTGGAAGGCAGAATGTGGGTTTTGTGATGAACAGGAAGGCTGGAGGTCGTAAACACTGTCAGATCCTGAAGGGTGTGGTGAGTCAAGTTGAGATGCTTGGCTTATCTTGTAGACAGTGTGGGGACATCAAGGGGCTTTAAACCAGAGAGTGATGTGGTTGGATTTGGGCTAAAGGAGGTAAAGACAAGAGGCAGAGAAATCTGGTAAGCAGTTGTAGTCATTGAGGCAAAAACAGGTAGGGAGCTAGCGTAGGGTGTTAGAGACAAGTAGAAGAGGTCAGGAGATACTCAGGAGGCAGAAGTGCTCAAACTCGGCTGGAGTGATTCATGGAGTGAGGGAGAGGGAGATACCGAGAGCTCCTGGGTTCCTGATTTGAGAAACTAGTGGCATGTGGTAGGACAAGGAAGGCTTCAGAGGAGCAGGTGCTGGTGGACAGTGTTGTGTCTCAAGGATGTTGAAAATGTGCCTGTGGAGGCTGGCTAGGAAAGCATACGAAGCAGAGGGACTGTCTGGATGACAGGGTTGGAGGATTGTCAGCAGAGGCAATGGTGGAAGCCAAATAGAACTGTGGTCACCAGGGAGCGTCTGTGGCATGGTATGGGACAGGTCATTCTTTTCCCTTAAGAATCTCGAAGCTTCAATGGTAAAGAGAAGCCTGCGGTTTGGCCTTAAAGGGGCAGGGGCAGCTGGGGAAGGCTATAGGGAGGCAGAGGAGGGTTTCTCCCAAAAAGATGGACTTTGATGAGGTTGGTTTGAGAGCTAGGGAAGAGGTAATGCTGGGGTGTAGGCTGGGCTGCGCTTTCAAGTGGGGCAGAGGAAGAATGTCGGGGAATGCTGAGTTGGGGGAATTCCTGGAGTTGGAGGTGAGACCTGGTGGCCTGTGGAGGTTTCAATCTTCGTAGAGAAGAGTGAATCCAGGGACCCAGCAGGATCTCTGGGCAGCACCAGGGGTGGACCCAGCCGAGGGTGGAGATGGCAGATTTCTAGTGGCACTGCTATGCCCAGCAGGTGCAGATGAAGAGAAGGTAGACCGTCAGCTTCAGTCAGGATTGGGCTTTTGCCAGAGAAGGCCAGAGGGGCAAGAGATAAAGCCCCAAGTCGGGGGAGTCCCAGCTAAGTCTGTGGGTTATTGGCCTTTGAGGGTGGGGGGAGGGACGTGTTGCCCACTGGCCCCCACTGCCTGGGTTAGAATCCAGATTCTGCTACTTTCTGGTTTTGAGACCTTGGCCTCTGAGCCTCAGTTTCCTCATCCGGAGAGTGCCCATCCCCATCTCTCAGGGTTATGGGGAGAGTTAGATGCAGTCTACTGTGTGGTGGCCTTAGCCTGGACCACCTCCCGCTGTCAGCTTGGGGTCTGGGGGCCATCAGGACTGTCCCGAGCTGATGCCTTTGCCTGGCCCAGGCGCGGTTGACCTGCCCCTGCTGTAACACCCGCAAGAAGGATGCAGTCCTTACCAAGTGCTTCCACGTTTTCTGCTTCGAGTGTGTGCGGGGCCGCTATGAGGCCCGCCAGAGGAAGTGCCCCAAGTGCAACGCAGCCTTTGGTGCCCACGACTTCCACCGTGTCTACATCAGCTGAACCCGTAACTCGGGACTTTGGAACACCCCTGGACCCTGGGGGCTGTGCCTCCAGTCCTTCCCCACCCCACGTTCAGTGGCCCTTACCCTCCATTCCGGACCCTAGGGGCCCAGCCCCTCTCCACGGGGTCCCAGTGCATGCTAGTGGGAGTGAGATCGGCCGAGCTCAGTTCCCCCTTTTCTACACAGAGCTACACCCTACGGGGCACCTGCCTTGCAGGAAGGGTCTGCTGTGAGAGGCCTGAGGGCCCAGAGCGTTCAGCTGAGCTTCCTGGAAGCTGACCCTAATCCTTCTCCGGCTGTCTCTGTGGGCCCATCCCTGTCCGAAGGGTGAAATCCCCCAGGTTGTGACCTCCCACCCAAGAGGAGGTTCACTACCTGCTTATACACCCACAAGTGAGGACCAGGGGTGGGCCAGTTTCCTCACCTCCTTAACTCTCTGGCCCAGGGAGACTTTTCCATGCTTGGGTGGGGCTTCCCTCCTGTGGATTTCCCTGGACTCTTTGGTCTGACTCTTATGCTAAGGGCTGAAGGAGGTACCCCTTGTAGGGGCGGGAGGCACTGTCCTCTTCTGGGAAACTCTGGCTGTTGCAGTCACCCTGCCCTCATCTCAGGAGTGCTGAACCACCATCATCAGTCTTTATTCTAATCGGCCTCCCCCCTGCCCATCTGTCTCTCTCCCAAGCCTACTTACCCCCACCTCATGCTTCCTAAGACTCCACTGGGTCCCCAGCTCTGACTCTGCTTTCATCCTGGTGGCCTTAACTTCGTGGAGGCGTTACTTCCCAGGAGGGGAAGGGACAGACTAGCAGCTGGGCCAACTTCCAATCATTCCAGGTAGAGGAGCTTCATCTAACACCCTGTGACTGAGCCTGTCCCCATGATGCTTCCTGTGCTGCCTGCCCAAGCAAACTCCCATGTTTGTGAAGGCGGCAGGCAGGGGCCTGGAAGGTGGAGCTGCTGACAGGTGCAAGGGTCCATTCAGACCCACAGGCCCTGCTCTAGAGGTGTCTTGTATAGGCTGTTAATTGTTATGAATAAACATCCAACCCTCAGCCTACAGTCCAAGTAGCCAGGCCTCCTGCCCTAAACGTGGTCCCAGATTTTAGCTGCTACACTTCCGGCGCTGTCCTGGCTGGTGTGTGAACCCCAAGGGCCTGCACAGAGACCTCGCCTTTCCCACCCCCAGCATCTAGTTACATTTGGATCTAACTGCCGTCTCGATCCTAAACTGGGCTCTCGGGAGGAGCATGTCTGCCGTGAGAAATTATCGTCTTCCACGGTCACCAGCCTGCCCCTCCTGCTCCCACGGCGGGGTGGGTGCTGACACTGCCATGATCCCAACGTCCCTGTCCGCCCTGTCTGCACATGCTCGCCACGCCCCTCGCAATAATTGGCCGCAGGGACGCTGGGAGCCTCGTGTTGCATTCTGGGAAATGTAGTTCCTTAAGCAGCACCTGGCACCTAGGGCCTCGTTGGAGAGAGCCCGTTCTAGATTGTACCGGCCAAAGGCAAGCCTGGGCCCCATCTGCGGGCTGTCCCTCCCCAACGGCCTCACCCGCCCCTCCCCTCGGGCAGACAGATCAGAGCAGCGCAGCGCAGCGGATGACTTCCTTCATTGCAACTTTCCCTGGCTGCTGGCCGTGTTTTCTGGAACCGTGTGTCGATTGGCGTCTGTGGGTTCAGCTTGCTGTGGGGGCCGCGGCTGGAGCCATCGCCGCGGCTGTGGCGGGGCCCGCGCCCGGGCCAGTGCTGACTGGGCTGGGGGCCGGAGTTGGGCGCGGGGTGACGGTGGCGGCCGCAGGCTTGGCAGCAGTCGCGCCTTCGCGGGAGCTCGCGGCCTTGTCAGCTTTTGGGCCCCACCTGGCGTCCAGGGTTTCGGCGGGGCTGCAGCGGCTGGACCAGGTCGGACTGGAGATGGAGACGCGGGCCACGGTGACTTTCGGCGCTGGGCTGGCCGCCGTGGGCACACTGGCCGAGACCCGGGGTGCGGTGGGGGATGGCATCGGGTCGCCCAGGAAGTGTTCCCGCCCAGGGACAGCCGACGCCGGGATGGGAAAAACGCAGCATATTGCATCATAGACACGCGGGCCGGCTCTGAGAGAAGGGCTGCGCCCGGAAGCGGCCGGGGTCCGCCAATCCTCTGTGCGCACTATCCTCTTTCCCAGGAGTCACCTCCACACGGGTTCTTTAAGTAAATACGAGTAACTGCACATCATCTTCCCCAAAGTCTCTCCTTAACAGGTCTCCATACCCCGAGAAGTAAAAACTCTTTGTAAGTCTTCGTATCTAATAACGTAGGTATCAAACCACTTGCTCAAGCCCAACGTGCGGTGGGGTAAAGATGCCAGGATTTCCGTGGCAGGAGGAAGAGAGTATTCCCCATAAATGTTGGTTTGCAATGAGTCTGTCCAGTGCTGGGAAGCTCTGTTTTAGGGGCTGGTCAGGTCTCTCCACTCAGGAGGTTTGACCCCTTACAACTCCCAGTAGCCCCAGTGGCTTGAGTGGCTGTGAAACCCCGGGCCCCTGGGATGGGCAGGCCAAAGTTCCTCCTGAACCAGCACTAGCCTTAGCTGGCCTCTTGTGGGTGTGCAGATGTTGGCCTCAGTGGGGAAGGTGCCTGTTTTAACCAGAACTGGGGCTGCTGTGTGATTGGCTACAGGGTCCAGTGGCGCATTTGACATTAACCACTCTCTTTAAACTAACCTTGGACTGTGGTGCTACACTGTCCTGATTGTCCTTGTACTTACAGTCTTGTGCTGGTCCTGTTCCTCCACCCCTCAGCTACATCCTCTCCTCTCTCTGCTGCTCTTCTGTGTGTTTGTCCATGGCTTTGGCTACAGCTAAGCTAAGACCCAATCCTCCAGCCCAGTTCTCTTTCCTGAGCTCCAGACCTAGAAAACCACCACCATTGGTTGGGGAGCAGGGGGGTGAGGGTGGGGGGTCGGTAAGGTCACGTCACTTTCCTTAAACTTTCATTTAAAATCTCCCAATGGTGCTCTATCCCCAGTTTCCTCAAACAAGAAGCTCTACGCTCTGGGCTGTGTTCTCTACCTTATGTTAGTCTCTACCCCTCTAAGATTGTACTGCCCGCTTCCTACCATGCAACTGTTACATACTCTCTATCCCTCCCCCCCCCCCACACACACACCTTCATGCCTCAGGTCACTTCCTCCAGCCGGTTTCCTGACCTGTTGTGGCAGGCACCATATCTGGGTCCACAGCCCCTTCTGCTAAGTGTCTGAACCAATCCCTGTGTTCCAGTGCCTGTTTTTTCCC
>CM053564.1:21845348-21859204 GCA_028646485.1 Cryptoprocta ferox
GGGCAGGAGGCTCCCTGCAGGCTGGGGCAGAGACAGGCTACAGGTTAGAGCAAGTGCTGACCTCAGGTGGCTGCTCAGGGGGCCACGGCCAGGCCTAGGCCAGGAGATAGCACTGAGGCAAGCCTGGCACTGAAGATTCATCAGAGCAGCCCCGCCTGGCCAGACAGTGTGGAGCCCACGCCAGGCCCGGGCAGGCCCAGTGCTGGGGGAGGAGAGGCTTGGTTGGGTGCAGAGCCTGCTCCTGGCTGTTCTGGTTTCCCTCACTGCCTTCCTGTGGGTCTTGGGCAAGTGGCTGCCCTTCTCTGAGCCTCTTCACACAGTGAGGGCTTATGGGCTACCTCTGAGGATGAGATGACAGGCCAGGTCTCCAGCCATGTCTCCTCGGGGTCTAGGAGGCTCTGGCCCAGAGGAGGGCTGACCAGGCCCCAGGTGAACCAGGGGTGGTGGCTGCCAGCTTTTGGAACTAGAGCTTAGGGGCTTTCCCTTGTGGCCGTCTTGGGAGGAGTACAGTTGTCGTGGTCAGAGAGGCCTCCCTGGGGCCGCACGACTGGATGGGAGCCCGCCAGTGCCAGTCTCACCAGGCAGCCACCCAGGAGTCAGCATGGTATGCTCCTGCCAAAGCCAGGCACCAAGACCTGCTTTGGTTTTGCCACCATCTCAGCACGTTTCTCCCCCTTTCTCCCAAGGATATGGGTTTTAGAAATCCACAAACCCTCAGGCTCCCACCCACGAGTACTGGATAGGGATTTGAGGGCATCTGAGTGAAGGGTGCAAGCGTGGCCTGGGCTGGGCTGAGCTTTTGAGGTTGCACACGAACCCTGGCTCTGGGAGAGGACAGGCTCCCTCAGCTCGCTCCAGGCTTGGAAGAGAAGACAGAAAACACCTGGGAAATCTTATTCCCTTTATTCTCTTCAACTAATCAACATGACCACCGGTGACACAACACTGTTATTGACACACAACACTCAAAAGTGGGGCCTCTCTTCACTCCACGGGGACGAGTCAGGTGAGTGGGGCTTCCCTAACGGGCAAAAGAGTCTGGGGGCTGCTCACCTGAGGAGCAGGTGTCCTGGAATCCCCCCTCTTGGTCGTGATGGTTTCAAGTTTCCCCACCATTCAGGATTCATGCCCAGTTCCGTTGAGTTCCCATGTGACCTCCATCGCCATAGCAGTTTCAAGGTGCACCCTAAGCTCAGATCGATGTCCCCTCTCCCCCCCTGCTTTCACCAGTGACTCTGTGACCCTGTCTCTTGGGCTCCTCCACCAGGGCACTTCTGAGGTCAGGGCTGCGTGGGGCTGGACAAAAGGGTTTGGGGACACCGTGCCTTCTTCCGGACTAAATTCCGGTGGGCAAGTGCCACGACTGACGCCTGGGCCTTTACCTAATCTGGTCAGAGAGACTCTGGACATTGCTGCCTCCCCAAGCCAGCTCCCTGCTTAGTTCCTCCCGAGATGTAGCTCACTCTGGGAGGGAAGCACCTGGGTAAAGGCATTTGGGGAGGTGGGCCAGAGAGAACAGGTCACACCCCAGAGTGTTTCCGATTCTGCCCCTTTCCTGCTATGAAACCCCAGACCCCACCTATTTGTGTCCACATCATCCATTCAGTACCTGAGCCAAGACCGCTGGCCCTCACCCATCCCTACAACATGCGAGCATCCTACTACGTATGCTACACCCTAGTCCTCAATAGGCCTACAGTTGGCCTTTGACCACACTGACCACCTCCCCCCCCCCCCCCACCCCGGGACTGGCCCGAGTCCCAAAGGCTGCTCTCCAGGACTCTCCTGGAGACAGATTCCTTAGACCTGTTTCCGAGGGGCGCTGCTTCTAGCTTTACAAGGGGATTGTCTCTACAACTGAAGTTTCTTCCTACTACCATCTTAACAAAAAATCTTTGACTTGAAGGATGGTCTCCTCTTCCTCAGTCCCGTAAGGACACCCCCTTTGTTGATGCTTCTGTCAGTAGAGATTCGGCAGGCAGGCTCCTTCTCCCGTCTCAGTAGTGCTTTCTGACCTGGCACTTGGGTGGGGTGGGGCTTTACACAGATGGCAACAGGGGTCTCCCCACAATCATCCAAGACCCGCCTTTCCATTCTCCCCAGCAGGCCCGGGTCTTTCCTCTTGCAGTGTTTTAGATTTTGATCCTTTGAATTTAAGGTCATCCCTTTGGGGGCAGGAGAGCTGAAGGGTGAAGGGCTCTCACCGTTTGAGCTTTTGGATAAGGGAATTCGAGGTCTCTTCCACAGCTTTGAGGAATCCAGTCGCCCTCTCCAGGGATCCGACTCCTGAAGGGCCCCCTCACCCAGCATCTCAGTTCTGACTCCAGGACCACGGGGCGTTACTGGCGCCAGCGTGGGGTCAGTGGGCACTTCCTTTGGACCCAGCACTGGACGGAGTCCTCGCTTTCTTTAAGGGTTTCCAGGGTTAGGGTGTAGGGTTCTTGTTACAGATGTTTGAAGAGTTTTCACTCAACCATTTTATAGGGCAGCAGTCGCTCTCCCCTGCCCCACACACCCAGTCACATTAGTGGGTCTGGCTGCGTTCGTGGAAGTGGAACCGTGTGGTGTGTGCGGACGGGAGATGGGCCTGGCTGGGGAGTGTGTTTCTTATCCTTCCATTTCCCTCTGAAAGTTGCTAAGGAGGAGAGGAGCCAAGTGGGTGAGATCTGTCCCCGCCCAAGACCACAATCAGACTTCACAGAGCTCCAAGTACCAGGGGGAGGAAGGTGGTCAGGCCTCCGTATGCTCTTCAGGGACCCATGGCCCAGTCTGGGGGGGGGGGTGTTTGGCCCCCCACCACTATGTGGAGGCTGGCTCATCCCGCCAGCGGCCTCGCTAAGCAGCTCAGATGAAAGAGTGAGGTTTAAAAGCGGGTTGCTGGGTAATCAGCGCTCTATTCTGTCGACTTGCTGTCCCTCGTTGCCAGAGAGAACCCACACGATTCTCGTTGACTTGGAGGAGAGACGTCTAGGGAGGATTTAACCACACATAGGCCTTGAGTCTCTGAAGGGCTTTATTCTTTGGAGGTCGACTAGCAGCGATTCCCCCTCTCCACTAAGGACAGAATTCGAGGAAGTGAGCTGCCACGGCAGCAAGACTGGTGGCAGTTAGATTTCAGGAGAAACCTCCTGACAGTGAGACCTGAGAATGGGCAGGAGGGCCCCTCCGTCCCCGGAGGCCTCTCAGACTGGAAGTCCCCCGTCCTGCCTGGCTGGGGGGGGGGGGGGAGACGAGGAGTGGGGCGGCAGCCTGAGCTGGGATCTGCTTGCACTTGTAGCTTAACAAGCTCCCGGAAACCGAGAGGACTGGGCAGCCCCGAGTTCCATCCACAGCTTTACCTTGGTTTGCTTTCCTCGAAGCACTAACGGTAACGCCCCTCCTGCCCCCTAACTTTTGTTGTGGTTTCCCAGTATTCTTAAAGTTTCTATGCACCCCAAATCTCAGCCTTTAAAAAGGCTTGACATCATTTTTTTTTTCCATCCCCATTTTTGGACCTTCCCAATAAGGAATTCCATGGGCCTCTTCCTCTAACACACAATCGCCTAAGATTGGCCTCATATCCCAAGGAACCCCCAGGGGGGCGAGCTGGACCCTCTCTTCCTAGTTTCTTGGGTCATTTCTTCTCCGTGGGCCTGGGGGCTCCTCATCACTTTTTGTCGCCTCTCCCCACACTAGTCCCCCAGCTGAGCGTTTTCCTCAGTGTCATTGTCCAAGGCTGCTGGGAGAGAGGCTCCCTCCCGAACCGCAGGGGGAGAGGACACTGTAGGACGAGTTCATGGGAGGCTCTCCTACACCTTCTGAGGGTCACTCCCCTCAAGTCAATGCCATTGGATTCCCTGCACTTCCCCGACCCTATAGTTTCACAAGGATTTTGATACAGTTTTATAGGGTTGTCTAGAGACATATTGGGACCTCTTCCTACAATTAATAGGGCTTTTATCCACTATGGTTTATAGGGTTTTTCTGCTACAGACTTAAAGGACTTTGTTTTTTTCCTACATATTTATAGGGTTTCTAACCCAACAGTTTTTCTCTACTGCCTCTTATAAGTGGTTCCCACCAACAATTTTATAGGGTTTCTCATCACTGATGTAAAAGCACTATCTTTACCCAGGGTTCTTTCTCCTCCGCTTCTCTACAATCTGATAGGGTTTTCCTCCTTTCCCCACACAACTTCTGGGGGCATCCAGCGTTCCTCTCCGGAGAGAGAGGCCCCTGGTCTCCAGACTTCGTTTCACAAGGTGACCCCTGGGTGGCAGCTCCTATGGAGGAGGAGGGCAGCGACTTCTGTGAAGCCGTCTCCACACTCAGGGCACAAATAGGGCTTTTCTTCCGAGAGGGTCTTGGGGTTTTCCCCGTCCCCGTGGCTGCTGCTCCCCGTGGGGGTGGGGGCCTCTCCCTCATCTTCCTGGCTTGTGGGCAGGGTGGCTGGCTCTGGAAGGGGGTCCTCGGGTGTGGGCGACTTTGCTTGGGGGTGGGTCTCCTGGTGCCGGGCCAGCGCCAGGCGATCGAGAAAGGAGGCCCCACAATCTGAGCAGCTGTAGGGCCTGGCCCCCAGGGGGCTCCTGAGGTGCTCCAGGAGGACAGAAGAGCTCTTCCCCAGCTCGGGACTCTTCTGGGGTTTCCCACCTGCATGGACTTTCTGGTGCAGCAGCAGCTCAGAGCTGAGGCCAAAGCTTTTTTTGCATTCGGGGCATTTAAAGGGCTTTCCGCTTAGGAAGGGACTGGGCCCTGCCCCTTCCCCTAGACCAATCCTATAATCAGGAAAGAGAAAGGGCTTTTCGTTGCCGTGCGTGAGCTGATGCTGGAGGAGCACGGCCCGATCCAGAAAGCTTTCTCCGCAGTGGGAACAAATGTAGGACTTGGAGGAGAGCAGGCCCAGCCTTTGGCCCAAGCTCTCCTGCCCTTCCGGCGTTTTAAGGGGCTGTCCCGGGGGTTCGGCTCTGCCCTCGGCAGACCCCGGATAGGAATTCCCTCCGAAAGGGAGCCTGGGGGGTCGGAACTGAGGCGCCTTGGGGGCTGGGTGTGCCATGAGGCCATCTGCATTTTTGTAGGGGTTTTCTCCAATATGGATGCGCTGATGCTGCATGAAAATGCCCTCATCGTTGAATCCCTTTCCGCAGACAAGACACTTGTGTGGTTTGGCCCCGGGGGGTGGCGTCAGCAGGGCGGGGTCGCCCAGCCCCAGCAGGGGGTCGCCCTGAGCCCTCCGGGCCGGGGCCTTGCCCCTTTCGTGGACCACCCGATGCTGCTCCAGCTCGTGCGCCTCCAGGAACGCCTTCCCGCAGTCGGAGCACACGAACAGGTTCTCGTCCATGTGCGTGCGCACGTGCGTGATGAGGTTGGAGCTCTGGCTGAAGCTCTTGCCGCACTCGGGGCACTTGTAGGGCTTCTCGCCCGTGTGCGTGCGGCGGTGCTGGATGAGGTGCGAGCTGCGGATGAAGCTCTTGCCGCAGTCGGAGCACTTGTAGGGCTTCTCGCCCGTGTGGATGCGCTGGTGGCGGATGAGCGTGGAGCTCATGATGAAGCTCTTGCCGCAGTCGGCGCAGATGTAGGGCCGCTCGCCGCGGTGGATGCGCTGGTGGTTGATGAGGTTGGAGCTGACGCTGAAGCTCTTGCCGCACTCGGGGCACTTGTAGGGCCGCTCGCCCGTGTGCGTGCGCTGGTGCCGCAGCAGCGTGGCGCTCAGCGTGAACGTCTTGCCGCACACCGGGCACTTGAAGGGGTCCTCGCGCAGGTGAGTCCGCTGGTGCTTGATGAGCGTGGAGCTGTGGCCGAAGCTCTTGCCGCACTCCAGGCACTCGTAGGGCTTCTCGCCGGTGTGCGTGCGCTGGTGCTGGGTCAGCTCCGAGCTCTGGATGAAGCTCTTGCCGCACTCGGTGCAGCGGTAGGGCTTCTCGCCGGCGTGGATCTTCTGGTGCTTGAGGAGGTTGTGGTTCTGGCCGAAGCGCTTGCCGCACTCGGGGCACTTGTAGGGCTTCTCGCCCGTGTGCGTGGCCTGGTGCTGGATGAGGTCCGAGCTGCGGTAGAAGGCCCGCCGGCACTCGCCGCACTTGTACGGCTTCTCGCCCGTGTGCGAGCGCTGGTGCTTGATGAGGTTGGTGCTCTGCGTGAAGGCCTTCTCGCACTCGGTGCACTTGTACGGCTTCTCGCCCGTGTGCGTGCGCTGGTGCTGCACCAGGTTGGAGCTCCAGCTGAAGCACTTGCCGCAGTCGGGGCACTTGTACGGCTTCTCGCCCGTGTGCGTGCGCTGGTGCTGCACCAGGTGCGAGCTCTGCGTGAAGCTCTTGCCGCACTCCGAGCACGTGTTGGGCCGCTCGCCCGTGTGGATGCGCTGGTGGCGCAGCAGCTTGGACCACTGGCTGAAGCTCTTGCCGCACTCGTTGCAGATGTAGGGCTTCTCGGCCCCCGCAGGGCGGCCCTGCACCAGCTCGCGCAGGCTGGGCTCGCTGGCCGGGACCACCGGCGGGCTGTTCCACGTGGTCAGAGTCCCCCACTGCCAGCTGGCCTCACAGGCCTTGGTCCAGTCCGACGGGGTGGGGACTACCTCGGGGGCGGGGGGGTCCAGGGGGGTCGGGGGGTCCAAGGGGTTGGGGTGACCCGGTGGGGTCGGGGGGTCCCCGGGGACTGCGGGATCCTGGGAGGGTCTCTCCAGGGGCATCTCTGATGGGTCCTTGAATCCTGGACTCGGAGCTGGATCTCCCAGGATGACCTCCTCCCCAGAACTTTCCTGCTGAGGGCTCTCCTCTTCGTTCCCACTCTCGGCACCTACAGAGAGAAAGGGAGTCTCCAGCCCCCACCTCCTTTCAGAACGCGGGGTGGGGTCTCTCTTCCCTCCCCGGGGTGTCCCCCAGAGTCTGGGCCCCTCCCTGAACTGGGGCCGCCGCTGTCTTGTCAGGACTGCAGTCCCTTCATGTGGCCCTCACCTCTGTGAGCATCGTTGGGGCTCTGTTCAGGACCCTGCAGATCTGGGCCCCACAGCGCCGCCTCAGGCTCCATCCCAGAGCTCAGGACTGCCCAGTGTTCCGGGGACCCTGGTGGGGGCGGGGTGGGGGTGGAGAGAGGAACACACAATGGAGCTGATCTGCTTTTCTTTACGCCGGGAGCCCCCACTCCTTCACCTGCCGGCCCCAGGCCTTATTACTTCTCGGGGGAACTTCAGCTTCCCACCTCCCCATTTTTCTGGGCAACCGTTCTTACCGCAGCCCCCCTACCCCTGCAGGCCTGCCTCCTGCTCCAGAGCTTCAGCTCACAACTAAGCCAGTAGGTGAACTTAAGAGTGTAATTAAAAGCTCATCAGTCATAACCCTTTGAACCCAGAGTGGGGGCTAGAGAAGTATCTGACACCCACAGGGGAAGGAGGCTCTCACCCCACCACTCTGATGCCCAGAGGCTGGAAAACCTGTTATTTTGCTAATCAGAGGATGCTCATTAAGACACTAATTTTCCTCCTTAATGGGGCTGCTAATTGGGACCAATAAACTTTCCTTATGAGCCCAGAGAACTGACAGTGCCTGGAACACTTGAGGAATTAAAAACAACAACAACAACAACAACAAAAAACAACAATCAGATTTCCCTGAGGGGACAGGGGCTCTCCAAAAGGACTGCGGCATTTTCCCGTTATCCTTATCCGAGCTCAGAAAGAAGGTCAAGCAGCCGGGGGATGGGGGTGGGGGAGCAGTTTAAAGCCAGGGAAGGTGGGGGGGCTTCTACAGGGACGACCTTGAGAGGGAAGAGGAAAGGAAAAAGAAGGGACAGTTGTGTGGAGGGTGCCCAGCAGCTGACACGGTGTCTGTGGTGTCCTCATCCTCTCTCCCAATCCTCCCCACAGGCCTGCGGGAGGAATCAGGTTGTCCATTTTACAGATCAGGAAGTCAACACGCAGGGAGATTTCTCCAAGGTCACAGGCTGGGAAGTGCTAAGACCAGAAATGCAAGCTTCTGTGTCTGGCTTGCCCCGGCCTCCGAGAAGGAAGATGACCTTGGGAGTCACGTGAAACTCATAAATGTGGGCTGCTGGCAGGAGCCGGTGATGAAGACAGCTCAGACAGAACCTGCTGGCCGTGAGATGGAGAAATCCCCAGGACCCAGAGGTTTCCGTAGCTTGCTGGATCCAGTGACGAGGCCTGACAATCTGCACCTGTGACCTCAAAACAGTAGTCCCCCTCGAAGCCTATTATCACGCCCATCCTGGCACCCCTTCTTCTATTACATTTTTTTTCTGTTTTGTTGTTGCCGTATCCCACGCGTAGGATGGGATAAAGAGACATAAAGAGATGCTTGCTAAATTTTGTTGAACCAACGAAGGTGAATGAATGAGATGCCCCTTATTCCTGGAAAACCTGTGCGGTCTGATGCCTTTAAAGGTCAATTTGCAAGGGGATGGCAGCAAAGGAACAGGAGTCCAGCGTGGCCTTCAGGTAAAACATAGCTAGCTCCCACTCCAAAAAGGGTGATAGGCTCCAGGATGAGGGAAGAAGGCCACGGAGCTAAATTCTAGGTTCCCGCAATGTTTAGAGCCTGAACAGAGTCCCTGGGGAGGGTGGGGGCTTTGAGTGGCTGTGTCCAATGGACACACTGTGTGTATGGGGGCAGTGGTGCAAGAAGAGGCAGCTGGGGGGCAAGCAAAGTGAACCAGGAGCTAGCCGGACCCTGCCCAACAGCAGTAGGAGAGATGGGAGTTAGATTTTGGGAAGTAAATCAATTTCTTCATCTCGGCAGCAACGTAGGCTATGAGAATGCCCCCTCCCCCATCTGGCAGTGTCTTTGGAGTGGTGGAAGCAAGGGGCCTCCGCCGAGCTGGGGGCTGCCTATCCTGAAGAGGCCTGCGGTGCTCGCCTAGGACAGGTAAGCGCTCATGTACCTTGAATGTCCCGAGAAATTCGAGCTCAGCTGTCCAGAGCAGAAGGGAAAGGGTTAATGCCAAGGCCGCATGGAATAGGAAAGTGGGAGCACCGTGGGAGGCAAGAAGTGCTGAGAGCCCACCCAGGCCCAGGCCCCGGGGCACCAGCCTTGGACCTCGCTCCAGCCCAGCTGCGGAGGGAAGGAGGGAGGGAAGGAAAGCAGCAGGAGGCTGCCTCACAGAGAGGTGCGGAGAGCGGCCCAGGGTGACCCTGACATGGAGGCAGCTGCGGGAATGCAGCCGCCCTGGCCTCAGCCCCCCCCGCCCTCCTCCAACGCCCGCACCAGCCCAGACCCTGGACTTCTGCTCGGGCAGGTCCCCACGACCCTGTTCCGGCTCCCGGGCCCGGAGCCCGGCATCCCGGCCTCCCCTGCCCGCGGGGCCCCCAGGATTCCGGCGCTCCGCGGCGCCCCGGCCCGCCGGCGGCCCAATTCCCTCTTCCCAGAATGCTCACGCCCTCCCTCCCCTCCCCCACAGCCAGACCCTCGCGCTCTTCCCAGAATCCTCGGCCCCTCGCGGCCCCAGCCCGGCCCCCACCCCAGCGGCGCCCGGGGCGGGGAGGGGGCGCAGGCTCGCGCGCCCCCGCCTCCCGCGCCCCATTGTTCCCGGCGGCCGTCCCGGGCCACCCCCCAGGAACCCAGGCGTCCCCAACTCACGGCTCTGGGGTCTGGAGAAGGCCGGAAGGCAGAATCCAGCCCCAGGGGACTTAACCCCTTGAATGCCCTGCCTCGGGGGGCGGGCTGGACGCCGAGGACTCTGGGGTCCTTCTCAAGGGGTGATCCCAGGCTGAGGACCCGGGGACCAGTTCAGGGTGACTGGGACGGAGCAGGAAGTGACCCCAGCTTCCCGGGCCCCTCTAGCCTGGAGTCAGAGCATCAGCTCTATGGGATTTAACCCTTCCCCTCCCGCAGCCTGGGAGAAAAAGAGGACGGGGAGCAGGGAGGTGGCTGAGACGACGCCCCTCTCTCTCTGTCTCTAGCGGGAGAATCTCGAGGGAACCCAGATGCCAGTGGGGGTCTCCGGATTGCTGGCCACTCTCTCTCCATCTCAAAGGGACTCGGCCGGCCACTCCCAGAAAGCCCGATCTTGGAATTGGTGGCTGCTGGTCCCCTGGGGCCTGCCTTTGTTGGGACTCAGACCCTGGGATGGGGCTCAGATGCCTGGGGTGGGGGTGGGAGCAGGGACTGGCTGGGCAGGTGTGGGAGGGAACATCCTACAGACTAAAAATGGCTTAAATGAAATCATAATTCAGGGCAACAAGAGTTTAGGCTGAGGGGACAAGCGCAGCCAGGAGGGATTTCTATCATGTTCCTTTCCCCATGGGCTCCCCTCAGAGCTGCCCTGGTGGCAGGAGGGAAGTCAGTGGGGGTTCCCTGACCAAGGAGGGCCTTTCATAGCTCTTAGCAGGAGAGACCTTTAAAAACCGGAGAACACAAGTGGGCTCCCAGTTTTTACAGCCTTCGTCTCATCCCTCCTCACCACAATCCGTGATCATCCCCATTTTACAGGAAAGGAAACTAAGACGTGAGAAGTGCAGTAACATGCTTAAGGCCAGGTCATTATTTCACTTGCACACATTTGTACTGTGGGGAACATAGAGGTGGAGAGACCTCAGACCTGAACAAGAATCGGGCTTGCCACCCTCAGGGACTCCACGAGTTTGATCGTGTGTATGTTACAGACACAAAAGATTCACAAGAGAACGTGACAGGGTTATCCGCCCAGGGATGTGAGGGAGCGGGCACAGGAACAGAACAAACTGTGTGTCAGAAATCGGCAGCTCCTCTGGGCCTACATCTGGGGTTCAGACAGTATGGTGGCGGCCCCACTGGGCCCTGCCCCTGCTCACTTCTCAGCGCTGTCTCCTTCACGCACCTTCCCGTTCAGGCATGTCGGCATCTTATCTCTGGCTCCCATCACCTTTGACAAACACCTCAGGCTCACCTCAGGGCCTTCGCGCCTCCTGGCCTCCCTTTCCCTGCTCTGTTTCTCACAGCACAGCTCGAGTGACCCCTGACAGAGCATTTGCGTGTTTGCCGTCTGTCCGTCCTTGTGCCTCCCCCCTGTGCGCACGCCCCTTCATGTCCGTGCCACCGGGGGAGAGGCTGGCCTCTTGGACTCACTGCCGTCTCCCCAGCTCCTGGAGCAGTGAAACAGTGACAGGCATGTAGTAGGTGCTCAGTTCACATAACGCGTGGGATGAAGTCCTCCTCCTGCCTCTTCCAGCTGTTTCTGGGCCAGATGTGGCAAAATTGGGCAAAGCGGGGCTCTGGCTGCACAATCACATTCATAATTCAGACACCATTGCTCTGAGACAGGTGCAGAAGAGGCAGTTCCACTTGGGATCTGGGTGGCTTGCGGGACAGATCCAGCCGTCACTACAGTCTCCTCCCCTCCAAGGGCCTCGAAAGCCTGACCTGGCCTGGGGGGCAGTAAGTTTATGGGAGAGCTGCGCCCTGGAGGCTCACAGAAGAGTTTAAATTGGCCTACACTCTTTTTGTTGTGCGTGGGTGTTTTAAACCAAATTAATTGCCACTTTAAAAAAATTAGTACATTGAGGGGCACCTGGGTGGCTCAGTCGGTTGAGCATCTGACTCCTGACTTCGGCTCAGGTCATGATCTTGCGATTCATGGGTTCGAGCCTTGCGTCGGTCTCTGTCTGCACTGATGGTGTGGAGCCTGCTCTGGATCCTCTCTCTCCCCCTCTCTCTGTGCTCCTCCCTGCTCGCTCTCGCTCTCTCTCAAAATAAATAAATAAATAAATAAATAAATGAACTTAAAAAAAAAAACTTTTAAAAATCAATACATTTCACGTGCAAATCCAAATTTCCCACTTCTTTGGAAAACCCAAAGATGTGGCAACAAGACCCAAATTTTCACATGACGGCAACTGGCTGGGCAGTAGCTTCCATCCTGACAAGGCCACTGGCTTTCCAGTTTGTCAGTCCCTGTGGCTCCTACTGTGACTCCACCCATGAAGCGGAGAGGTGGTCTCAGTTTATCAGTGCTCATCCACTGTGGGTGCTCCAACACCCATTTGACCGTAGGTACTGATTCTGTACCCCTCAGTCTGTGTCCCCCAGGTTCAGAGTAATAAATACAAGGATGATGTCCTCTGAGTAGTTACATTCATCAAGTATGCGCCAGACACTATTCCAAGGGCCCCGTAAACTTCACAACTCATGAAACCAATATGATCATCCGAAGGACAGAGGAAGTCACTTGCACCCAGGTTACTAGCGACAGAGCTGGTTTCACACCTAAGCATGCTGACTGTAGAGTCACATGACTGCTAACCGCAACTCTCCGAATGGCTCAGGTGTGTCTGGGACCAATCAGCCCGATGGCCGCTCCCTCATCTCGCCCCAGGAGCTGGAGAGAGGAACCTTCGGGGTGGAGCACTCCTGTTCAGTCCAAGCCATCCTCCTCCAGCAACAATCTGCTTATCCTGCTCCTACGGAAGCAAAGGGGGCTCTGACTGTAGGTGACAGTGTGCTGTCCTTTTACCTGCAGGCAGCTGGCACAGTGGCCAGAAAGGAGACCCTCCTGGCAGGGGAACTCCCGGAAAGATGAGGATGATACCCCCTTTGCCTTTCATGGACAGCCCACTGCCTGACTGTTCTCCTTCTCAGCTCAGCAGCCTTCCACATGGCCCCGTAATGCATGCCCTTGTATCCCAAGGCCCAAGTTGCTGTGAGAGTAGTGAGGTCCTAGAGGTGGACCCTGGTCCACACCCTGCTCTGTCCTCACTGCTCGGTCTGGTCTTGGGCAACTCTTTGCCTCTTGGAGATCTGGCTTCTTTAGAAAGGAGATGAGCCTTGGTTCCCAAAGGGACGGGAGGGTTAAATGAGATGATACAAGAATTCAGAGGTGACCAACTCTAGCCAGGGCTGCCTCCTCCTTTCTCGTCAGTGCGCACAGCCCTCAGCCCAGTGGGAAGGAGAACCAGGAGCCTGGAAACTGTGTCCTGAGAGACACCGGGAGTGTGGAACTTGGGAGGACCCGGGGCCTTGAGCAGAGGCTTCAACCATCTGCCGTATGGAGGGGGCCACTCTCAGGCTGAGAGTGTGAAGCTGAGAAGGCTGCTCACTAGGACAGCTGTCTAACCATAGGCAGGGAAGGCTCCAGCAGGTGCCAGCAGGAAATACTCCTTCCCTGGAGATGTGCGTGCCCACAGGGTGTATTGGGGGCTGCTTTTTTAGGAGTGTGGTCCTCAAATGTGGAACAAGAGTGGGGTCCCAGGACCAGGAGATCCCTTCCACCTCTAAGATGCCAGCATCAGTCACTTCTCTGCTCAAGAATCTACAGTGGCTCCCTGAGGCTTCTCACATCAAGTCCTACCCTCCTGGTGCCTCCTAACCACCATGTCCCTAAGGCTCAGAGCCACAACCTTCCTTTCCGTCCTCTTCCTCAAACATCTCCTGCTCTATGTGGTCAGTTCCAAAACTCATTCCATGTCAGCAGCTAGCCCTGTTCCTGTCACTGGGGCCTTGTTCTTTCTCTCCATTTGCCTAACAGACACCTGTCCACGTCCCAGATTCACCAGCTCCATTTCTCTACGAGATAGTCATCCTGCTCCCCAAGGCCTGAGGGGCCATCCTGTGGACCCTGTTCCTCAGTAGGTCCTTGGCATATGGCTCCCCTGCCGACTCTGCCCACGTCTACTGTCCCCCTGCCCCAGGCCACTGTCGCCCCCTGGTTCTCATCCCTGAATTACCACAGTGACTTCTGACAGGTTCTCCAGCTTCCTGTCCCCCTGGCTTCTTCCCACCCATCCCCCCCCCCGTGGTTCTTCCGAGAAGCACCTGTGTGTTCACGCTCAGAATGCCTCTCCTCGGGCCTCATTATCAATAGCAGGTTTTTGTTTTCTTAATTTTTGAAAATGAAGAACTTTTATATATATTTTTCAATGTTTGCTTTTGAGAGAGAGAGAGAGAGAGAGAGAGAGAGAG
>CM053564.1:21859304-22041686 GCA_028646485.1 Cryptoprocta ferox
GTTTGAGTTCAAACCCCATGTTAGGCATGGGGCCTACTTAAAAAACATTTTTTTAAATAAATAAAATAAATAAGAGCAAATAAAATATATGCATACTGTTTTGTTACCAAGTATTTGCAGGAAGGTGTGAACTGAAATAGCTCTAGTCATTAACGTTTCTGGGCCTCAGTTATCTCATCTGCAAAATGACACGTCAGATCAAATGTTCTCAACGTTAAGGGTATTACTCTATGAAAAACTTTTGTGTATATTTGACTATTTGGGGAGGATACATATGTGCCTGGAAACAATAGTGGGTTCTGGGGAGGAGGACTGAGGATCTGGGCTGAGAGGAAGGCTTAACTTTGGATTTTTGGTTCTGTTTGATGATTTCCGATTTTTAAAAACCACTTTTTACGATTTATTTATTTGTTATAATTATAATCCTTGTAGAATATATATTATTCTGTGTAAGGATGGATTTTTATTTTTTAAAGTTAAAAAAATTTTTTTTACTTTTATATCCAACATGGGGCTCCAACTCTCGACCCCGAGATCAAGAGTTGAACGCTCTTCTGACCGAGCCAGCCAGGCCTCCCGAAAAATCACTTTTTAAACGGTAAATATTTTGAGTATAAGGTTGGAATGGAAATTATGGGGTTAAAACAACACGTTGATTTCCTTTTCGTGTTTGTCCTGATCCAAGTCATGTTAAATCAAATTCAAACGATTTCCTATCCATATGTGACACATGGACTAACCTTCGAGAGAGGTCCCCACCATGCCTGGAACAGATGCTCTACTGCAGCCTAAACTTGGGAAAGGAGATTGAAGACAGATGGAGGAGAGGATTATATCGTCACACAAGGTTACGACACTTAAATTAGTAAGCTCTCCAACACTTGAAGCCTGATTCCACCACTGCCACACCCCAGGGAACCCAGACTCGTGGCTGGAGAAATGAAGCCCCCAACCCCCAGAGGGTTGGGTTCCATGAAACCAGCCTTTCTGGGGGTGCGGGGGAGGGGCACCTGGGTGGCCCAGTCAGTTGAGCATCTGAGTCTTGATTTCGGTGCAGGTCATGATCTCCTGAGATTGAGCCCCGCATCGGACTCTGCACTGAAACCAGCCTTTCTGCCTCCCTGCTCAGTGCCCCCAGTGTGATCCCACCATCACACTGCGTCACAGGCTCCACCCCAACCTTCTCTAGAACGTTTCCCTTCTCTCTCCACACAGGCAAGTCTCATCTGTCATCAGGGTCCTGTTGAAATGCCAGCCATAAGTCTAGGTCCTTATATTCACCCCCATTGATTGTTTTATGACATATACTCTCAGTCACATTAAGGCATTTGTTTCTCTTGATACAAGGCAGTTATTCTCACTTTTTTTTTTTTTTTTAACTCCTGAGGGCACAGGACTTCAGACAGGTCAGGTAACATGTTCCAGTCACAGAGCAACTGTGAAAACTTGGGATCTGCAGGTCTTGTATTTTCTGACTCTGGGTCTGGGTCTTCCCTCCTTCAAAATCCAGCTAAATCCTACCCCTTCCTTCCCAAACTACGGTGTCTCCTAGAGAACCTACCTCACCTTTTGTCACAACCTGACTGCAGGGATTCCTATGTTTTACCTGCCATCTTGGCCACATCCGGGTACCCTCTGTACTCTGTTATTCAATATTTTTCCTCCATTCAGTGCATTTTCCTTTACTGAAAGAAACATATCTGAGAAGGAAACTCCATGTCAGTGTGATAAATAGAAAATTCCTTCTTTTTTTTTAACATTTACTTATTTTTGAGAGACAGAGAGACAGATCACAAGCAGGGGAGGAACAGAGAGAGAGGGACACACAGAATCAGAAGCAGGCTCCAGGCTCTGAGCTGCCAGCACAGAGCCCAATGCGGGTCTTAAACCCATGAACTGTGAGATCATGACCTGAGCCGAAGTCGGACGCTCAACTGACGGAGCCACCCAGAAAATTCCTTCTTATAAGTTGTCAGTGTAAAAATAAATGCAATGCAAAAGTAACTCCCAAATGGTTCAAAGACCTAACACTGGAAAACTTTTAGAAGAAAACGAGGGGTAAATCTTCATGACTTTGGATTTGGCAATGGTTTCTTAGATATGACACCAAAAATATAAGCAATGAAAGAAAAAAATAGGCAAATTGGACTTCATCAAAATTTAAACATGTTGTACATCAAAGGAAACTATCAAGAAAGTGAAGGCAACAAGAGAATGGGAGAGGAAACATTAGCAAACCATGTATCTGATAAGGGACTTGTATCCAGCATATATAAAGAACTGTAACAACTCAACAATAAAGACAAATAACCCAATTAAAAAATGGGCAAAGACCTTGCACATTCTCCAGAGAAGATCTACAGATGTCCAGCAAGTACATGAACAGTTGCTCAACATCACTGGCTATGAGGGAAATGTAAATCAAAACCACAATGAGATCCTATTTCGCACCCACAAGGACAGTTATAATAATAATATTTTCTAAAAACCTGAGAGTAACCCAGTGTGGGTGAGGAGGAGGCAGAGCAGCTGCACCCTCATATACTGCCAGTGGGGATGGAAAATGGCACATCCACTGTGGAAAATAATTTGATGGTTCCTCAAAAAGTTAGACATAGAACTACCAGCAGTTCCACCTCTGTACCCAAAAAAATGAAAACGTATATCCACATAAAAACTTACATACAAATCCTCATAGCAACACTATTCATAATAGCCAAAAAGTGGAAACAACCCGAATGTCCAACAGCTAAACAAAATGTGGGATCTATCCATACAATGGAATATTATTAAGCCATACAAAGGAGTAAATTACTGATACGTACTACAACATGGATGAACCTTGGAAACACTATGCTAAGTGAAAGGAACCAGACACTCAAGGCTGCATATTTTATGATTCCGTTTATATGAAGTGTCCGGAACAGGCCAATCCATGGAGACACAAAGCAGATTAATGGTTGCCAGGGATGGGGGGAGGAAGGATTGGGGAGTGGTGCTTCATTTCCTTTGAGGTGATGAGGTGATGAGAATGTTCTGGAACTAGACAGAGGTGATGGTTACACATCACTGCAAATGCACTAGATGTCACTGAATTGTATACCTCAAAATGGTTGAAATGATAAATGTTATGTGAATTTTATAGTGAAAAAAATTCAATCAATATTAAATTAACACATGCCATTGATATATTGTTGCATAATTGAAGGCTCTGGGTCTAAGGGGCTCATTTTTGTTTCATTGTTTCTGTTTTATTTTGTAAGGTTCATTTTTTTGGGGGGGAGGGGGAGGGGCAGAAAGAGAGGGGACACATTATCCAAAGCGGGCTCCAGGGTCTGAGCTGTCAGCACAGAGCCGGGTGTGGGGCTCGAATTCATGAACTGCGAGCTCATGACCTGAGCCGGAGTCAGACAACTGATGCGCCAAGGGGTTCCTTTCGTGTGTATGTGAGAAGGGAGGCACAGTGAGAGATGAGGGGATAAAGGCCTAGCACAGAGACTCTTTCCTGGGTGGAATCAAAGGGCCAGAAGGAGAACAGGGAGGACCACCTTTCTCCAGGGGCTGTCTCAGCACCTGGGCACCCCCTGCCTGCTGCCTGGGCGCTGGTGCAGGTTACGTTGCACACGAAGGTGCGGGCTACAGGCACAGGTATGATCGCAGTGCAACCCGGGCTTCATCCAAAAGCCAAAGGCCATGCTGCAGGGGCTGCCTGCCCGAGCAGTCCGTCTGTCCGTCCGTCCCGAGGGGGCACCCTTCTGCGAATCACCCGCAGGCACCGTAGATTGGCAGCTGTCCTGTGTTGTGAGAAACCTGGTAGTGAAGGCCTATGAACGCGAAAGCCAGTCAGACTCTGTTTCGATTCTTGTTTCTGCCACGTTCAGCTGTGAGCCCTTGTTCTAATCACGAGACCTCTGAATCTCTGTTTCCTCAGCTGTAAAATAGGGAAACGACCCCTCCAAAGACTGTGAGGATTGAATGATGTGTGTGTACACACTGACTGTTCGGGTTTTTTCCCGTAGTTAGCGTCGGATTTCGACTTTGGCTTAAAGACTGGTTTTTTTTTTTTTTGGCACGAGAAAACTAATATAACTAGGGGCACCTGGCTGACGCGGTCAGTAGAGCATGCAACTCTTAATCTCAGTGTCATGAGTTCGAGCCCCACATTGCGCAAGGAGCCTACTTAAAAAATAGTAATAATAAGTAACATAACCATTCTAATGAAAATATTTAAAAAAGGAAATTACTCATTTTTCATCTGCTCCTAGGTTCAATTATTTTCCCCCCTTGTTGTATTTCCTTCCTGTGTTTTCTTTCTAAGCCTTTTTTAAAGAACTTAGTTCTACATTTTTGGTGATTTAATGTCTTCCCAGCCATAATTTTAATGGCTGTGTAGGGGCGCCTGGGTGGCTCAGTCGGTTAAGTGTCCGACTTTGGCTCAGGTCATGATCTCAACAGTCTGTGACCTTGAGCCCCATGTTGGGCTCTGTGCTAACAGCTCAGAGCCTGGAGCCCGCTTCGGATGCTGTGTCCCCCTCTCCTTCAGCCCCTCCCCGGCTCAAGCTCTGTCTGTCTCTCAAAAATGAATAAGCATTAAAAAAAATTTTTTTTTAATTTAATGGCTGTCTATATGATTGCTCCTGCATACACCATATTGTGCTGAGTCATGCCCTGTTTTTTTTTTTTTAATTTATTTATTATTGAGAGACAGAGCATGAGCTGGGGAGGGGCAGAGAGAGGGGGAGACACAGAATCCGAGGCAGGCTCCAGGCTCCGAGCTGTCAGCACAGAGCCCGACGCGGGGCTTGAACTCACAAACCGCGAGATCATGACCCGAGCTGAAGTCGGACGCTTAACCGACTGAGCCACCTGGGCGCCCCTGCCCTGTTGTTGAATATTGACACTGCCTCCAGTTTTTGCTCTTACAAATAAAATTTGGTGAACATCTCTGAGAGCATATGTCTCCGAAATTTTGATTGTTTTCTTAAAAGACAGTCCCAGAAATAAAAATATTGGGTCATATCTACGAGCATCTCCCTGGCTTTGGTGGTGCCTAATCTTGCAATTAGTTGTGACTCTAAATGCAGGATATTCAGCCTATATCTATCTCGTCTCAAGGAAGAGATTTGATTACATGCCTTGCTGAAATCCATATAAATGAAATCTAGAAAATGTCCTTGGTCTGTGAACCTTATGACCATAGAAAAGAATTCCTACGTAATAGCGTGGGCGTGAGGATTAAACGCATTCACGTATGACAGGTCTTAGACCAGGGCCCGGCACGAGTGAGCCCTCTGCACCATCAATCCCTATTCTTGTTTTCACGGTGTAAAGGAGGCAAGACTATTCTGGGACTGCAGCTCTCTGTGGCCTCCTAGCCATTGCTGCTTTCCGCACAGGCTCTTAGGGTGTGAGTTTTGTGAGGTTATTAACACTTGACTAATGGCTTCTGATTGTTAAGAGGTTTTGTTTTGCTTTGTAGATTTGTTCATTTACAAATAAAGGTCCATAAAAAGAACCATGAAGTCAAAGATGGACAGCCTTTCTCTTATATATACGGCCTCAGATATTAAAAAAGATACCTTTGGGGCACCTGGGTGGCTCAGTCAAGGTAAGCGTCTGATTTTTTTTTATTTTTTAGTTGATTTTCATTTATTTTGAGAGAGGGAGAGAGAGGGTGAGAGAGAATCCCAAGGAGACTCCACACTGTCAGCACAGAGCCCAGCATGGGTCTTGATCCCACACGGAGATCAATCCCACCAACCGTGAGATCATGACCTAAGCTGGTATCAAGAGTCAGACACTTAACCAACTCAGCCACCCAGGCGCCCCTAAGCGCCCGATCTTTGATTGCAGCTCAGGTCCTGATCTCAGGGTCATGAGTTCAAGCCCTGTGTTGGGCTCCATGCTGGGCGTGAAGCCTAGTTTAATTAATTAATTTTTAAAAAGACACCTTTAAGTGGCTACCGTCAAGGAGATGAGGGAATGTGGCAGTTGTGTTTGTTTCTTTATACCTTACTTGGTTTCGAAAAGGACCCCAGGCATTTATAGAGCCACATGGTCTATGACAGGAGCCTGGCATTTAGTAAGACTCACAGCTGCTGGGGCACCTCGGTGGCTCAGGCTGTTAAGCCTCCGACTCTTGATTTTGGCTCAGGTCATGATCTCACGGTTTGTGAGTTCGAGCTCCCCATTAGGCTCTGCACTGGCAATGAGGAGCCTGCTTGGGATTCTGTCTCTCTCCTTCTCTCTCTGCACCTCCTGCCCGCCCCCCTCTCAAAATATAAAGAACAAAACAAAAAACTTAAAAAAAGAAAGATTCACAGCTGCTCAACATTGGCTATTATCACCGATAGTAGCAGAAGTAGTGAATATCATTAACAAGACAAAAAACAAACCAAAAAAAAAAAAAAGCCAAAGGGAATATAAAGGGGAAAATGATGACATGAATCCAGAGTGGGTAACAAAACACATGGTATAAAGCTCTGTTCATACAATTGCTTCGAGTGTTACAGATTTGCTGAGTTTTCTAGAGACCCAAGCGAATGCTGGTTACATAGCTCATGTGAGGCTTGGGAGAAAGTTCTGTGAGTCCTCATCAAAATGACATTTTACGATGCGGAGGACCATGTCTTCAACCCCATCCCCTAATTCCGAATCCAGTCCAACACAGAGACAGATGGGCAGACAAAGCCCCAGGGGCGTAGGAGATGGAACATGGCTGTGCCAAGTTCATAAATTCAACCCGTCCAGCTTTTAAAGTCACTGTTAACGGGCACCTGGGTGGTTCAGGTTATGGTCTCGTGGTCTGTGAGTTCGAGCCCCGTGTCGGGCTCTGTGCTGACAGCTCAGAGCCTGCAGTCTGTTTTGGATTCTGTGTCTCCCTCTCTCTCTGCCCCTCCCCTGCTTGCACTCTGTCTTTCTGTCTCAAAAATAAAAAAACATTAAAAAACATTTGTTCAAACAAACAAAGAATGAAACCCGGTGGCCCTAGAAATACACAACCGGCAAGAAGATGGCTCTATTTCACATTATTGTAAGGGGGATAATATATGGAGGTTTTGTCGTTTCACTTGAGATCTGACCACTAGGTTTGGACAAGCCTGCCTTTTACAGGGGCAATCAAGCTGTGCCTGCTTCCAGCTGTTCTGTGTCCGGGTCATCTTCCTTTTTCTCAGGGGTCCAGGACCTGTAACCCCAGTGGGCTTGGATTTGACCTTCTTCCTTCCATTTTAATGAATATCTTTTGTGTCAAGCATTTGGTGTGAGTTATTTTAATTTTTGCCATAACTCCACCAGTGGCTATTGCTGCCTCTATTTTATGCTGATGAAATGAAAGTTCAGAGATACGTGAAATACCTTGCCCATGGTCACCCTACTAGAAAGAGCTGTGATTTAATGCAGTCCTTTAGGACTCCACACCATTATTCTTCCCACGCCTTACCAATCATCTGTTTAATGGTCTGATTTCAGATTCCCATTGAGTTAAACATCAAGTTTTCAGGCCTTTGGTTTGTATTATTAGTATGTTTCCGTTGCTTTGAAAACTAAGACTTCATTTGTCTCTAGATTTTGTATCTCTTCTCCAATGAGTCAGGTGCCTTAAAGCGCTCATTGGCAAATGTTCTCATTGTCCCTCTCCAAGTCAGATCAGGAGATGAGGGTTAATTCAAAGCAGCACAATGCTTTTTTAAAAATTTTACACCTCCAGGGGCACCTGGGTGGCTCAGTCGATTAAGTGTGCAACTTTGGCTCAGGTCATGATCTCATGGTTTGTGAGTTCGAACCCCACATTGGGCTCTACACTGACCGTCCGGAGCCTGCTTGGGATTCTCCCTCCCTCCCTCCCTCTTTCTCTGCCCCTCCTCTACTGGCTCTATCAAAATAAATAAACTTAAAAAATTTTTTACACCTCCACTGGTAGGTTTCAATTTCCTCTTACCAGTGTTTGTTACAAAAGAAATCTCATAATGCGAATAAGAACAACCATGAAATACTATTTTCAACTTAAGAGGCTTGCAAATATAGTTTGCTTATAGACTATAAGAAAGAGGCACTCTCAAACATTATTAGTAAGAGCATACTGGGGCGCCTGGGTGGCTCAGTCGGTTAAGCATCTGACTTCGGCTCAGGTCATGATCTCACGGTCTGTGAGTTCGAGCCCCGCGTCTGGCTCTGTGCTGGCAGCTCAGAGCCTGGAGCCTGCTTTGGATTCTGTGTCTCCCTCTCTCTCTTTACCCCTCCCTGCTCACATTCTGTATCTCTCTCCTTCAAAAATAAATAAACATTAAAAAAAAAACATATATCCGCACTACCTCTTTAGGGGAAGGAAAATTTGGCAACCCTGATCAAAATTCAGACTGTGCACACCCTTTGACCTGACAAGTCTACTTCTAGATCCTACAGGCGCGGTGACACACGTGCACACAGACATCTGCACAATGATATTCAGCAAAGTGTTGCCATCGCAAAAGACTGAACATAACCTACATGTCCACTAATAGGGAAGTTGATTAAATAAATTATAGCATATCCATATAACGAAATACTCAGCAGCTGTGGGGAAAAAATGAAGCAGATATGTACCAACTGGGATATTCTCCAAAACAGGTTGTTACATGAAAGAAGCAGGGGGGGAAAGCAAGTGACTGCAATGTGTCATCATACTTGTGATTTTCTTTGTTTTACGTTTATTTATTTATTTTGAGAGAGACAGTGTGAGTGGGGGAGGGGCAGAGAGAGAGAGAGAGAGAGAGAGAATCCCAAGCAGGTTCTGTGCTGCCAGTGCAGAGCCTGATGCTGGGCTCGAGTCCGCGAACCCTGAGATCATGACCTGAGCCAAGATCAAGAGGCCAAGATCAAGTGTCAGCTGCTTAATCAACTGAACCACCCAGGCGCCCCATATCTGTGTTTTTCTAAAAGGAGACACTTTCATGTGCATAGACTATTTTTAGAAAGACACACAAGAAACTGGTCACAGTGCCTAGGAGATGATGCTAGGGGCCGGGGACAAGCAGAGGCAGGAGGGCAGTCTGCTTTTCCTTTTTGTCTTTTTATACCATATGAATTGTTTTTCAAAATATAAAAAGAAGGTGGGGCGTCTGGGTGGCTCCGTCGGGTAAGCGTCAACTTTGGCTCAGGCCATGATCTCATAGTTCGTGAGTTCGAGCCCTGCCATCGGGCTCTGTGCTGACAGCTCTGAGCCTGGAGCCTGCTTTGGATTCTGTGTGTCCCTCTCTCTCTCTCTCTCTCTCTCTCTGCCCCTCCCCCACTCGTGCTCTGTCTCTCTCTCAAAAAAAATTTAAAAAATATAAAAAGGAGTGAAAAAGAAAAACACAAAAGAAACCTTACTAGAAATCATCTACCCTGTGTTGTACGGCTGGAGGAAGCGTGGATGGTCATCGGACCAGGGTGGCCCCATACTCCACATCCTGCCCTTGGGTTTATTATGTGAGACACCGGGTGCTCTGTTGTGACTAAACTATCAACTTGTGGACTGACTCTTGGAAGGCCCCATACTTTCTCGGCATTAGGGTGCGGAAGACAAGATGGACAACGTCCTGCCCGCTCAAGGCTTAAACCGGGTAGAGGGAGCAGCATGGCCAAGGGCCTGGAGGTGAGAAACTCTCTGGCTCCTCATCTCCCATGGCCGGCCAGCCCTTTCCCTCACAGCTTCCATGCCTGTGCTCTCCGGGCCGCCTTCCTGCATGACCATCAGCGTTGCTCAATCCCGAGGGAATGAAAGGCACGGACAGCCTGACCGTATTCTCCAGGGCTCCGCCAACTCAAAGGACCTTTAGTACTAAACGCTGGAGCCCAGTAGAACCTGCCCAGGGGGACCCTGAGAGTGGAAGCAGGAAGAAATGGCCGGTCTGACTGGCCGCTGAGGTTTCCACGGGTTGTGGCAGAGGTTGGGCTCTTCGGTAACTGTTTTTGGCTCATGAAAACATGGTTTTCATTTATCCTTAAAAAATAGGGGCACTTGGCTGGCTCAGTCAGAAGAGCATGCAGCTACCGATCTTGGGTTTGTGAGTTCAAGCCCCAGGTTGGGTATAGAGATGACTAAAAAAATAAATTAAAAAATTTTATATATACACTCAGTACCTTTCTCTCACTGGATGCCTGCAACTTGCTTCTTTGGAAGGTCACAAGATCCTTTTCTTTAATCAAGGATAGCATTTGGGGCGCCTGGGTGGCTCAGGCCGTTAAGCGTCTGACTTCGGCCCAGGTCATGATCTCATGGTTCGTGGGTCTGTGCTGACGGCCCAGAGTCTGGAGCCTGTCTTCCAGTTCTGTGTCTCCCTCTCTCTCTGACCCTCCCCGGCTCACATTCTCTCTCTCTCACAAAAATAAATTAAAAAAAAAAAATTAAAAAAAAAAAAAAACAAGGAGAGCGTCTATACTGGGGCAGCAGTGTTCATTATTTTTAGCCTGTTGGAGGAATTAGGCGGTTTTGCACCACCTCCCTCAGCTCTGGACTAACGGGACATCCATGTCTGACCGCACTATTGGCTTTGATGCTTTCGTTCAGAATTCCCAGAAAAGGTTTCCAAAATCAGAGCTGCACTGTGGAGAAGAAAGGCATGCATTCGGGAGTCAGAGGGCCTTGAGTTCAAACGTGACGCCGACATCCACCCGTTTCCTAACTTCATCCATAAACTGGGAATAATACTGCTTTCACGGAACTGCCCTAAGGCTGTAGAGATAGGGATACAAGGAACCCAGCACAAAGAAGGCCCTCAACAAATAGTAGCTCTCAGTAGCATTTCTATCACGTTCTTCATTCTCATGCCACAAAACTGACCCTCTTCACACCGGTCCTTTTTCAGAAGGCAGCAGTAAAAATCGTTAACAATGACAACTAGCGTTTACTGAGCACTTACTATGCGAAGGGCCCTCTCCTAGGTCCTTTACATGCTCACTGAATCCTTACAGCAAACCTTTGAGGTAGTTACGGTGCTTTTACGGATAGGAAAGCCGAGGCTCAGAGAGGTTCAACGACCTGTCCGAGGTGGCTCAGCACCTTCGCCGAGGGCGCATGAACCCAGCGAGCTGGGCGCTGTCCCCTTGATACGGGCACGCTGTCCCCTTGATACTCCTCCAACCGTTGTCCGGGGAGAAGGCAAGACAACTCGGCGCTTCTCGGGGAGAAGGGGACGGACGCCGCCAGCTGCGGCTCTGGCCGGCTGGGACCGAAGGGGTTATTCCCACTGAGACGCCGGGCGCCCGGGGCTGCTAGAGCGGCCCCGCCGGGGGGCGGGAGGAACGCGCACTTCCGGCCGAGGCCGGGCTCCGGGAATCCCACGGGCCGGCTCCGGGCTCGCGGTGCTCGGCCCGGGGCTCGGGGCGGGGCGGGGACCCCCCCGCCCTCGCCCGGCGCTTCTGCCCCCCCCCGCCCCCGAGTTCCGGAAAGGAGCGCAGTGCGCAGGCCCGGGGAGGGCCGGCCGGCGCAGCCCAGGGGCGCCCCGCGCCGTGGGGGGGGAGGAGGCGGCCCCGTACGCGGCCGCCGGGTGGCGGGTCCGGGGAGGCACGGAGCGGGCGGGCGGTGCTCCGGGAAGGGCCGGCAGCTTGGTCCCCCGAGGGACCTCGAGCTTTGCAGAGCCCGGGGTGAGAAAGCACCCGCTCGTTCCGCCCCTCCCGACGGCCGGCCCGGCCGCCTCCCGCGCAGTCCCCACAGCCGCCCGGAGAAGCCGGGGGCATCATCCCCGTTTCAAAGGCGACTCGCTTATACGGCCTGTTTTATGAACCGGCTTGTCCCAGGCGCTCGACGGGTCCGGAGCGGAGCCGGACTGCGCGGTGCCGGGTAGGCCCTTGCGCTCCTGACCCCTTCGGCGGTGGAGCGGAGCGTCGGGCTGGTTTCTGTAATCTCAGCGGGCCTGCAGCCGACCTGGCCCGCCCTTCCCTCTCAGGAGGCAGACGTGGGTCACGGTGGAGCCATCTTTTCTCCTGCCGCTCCCCGCATCCCCTCCTTTTAGGCTTCATCTTTTTATTGTCCACTCTGTCCTTCCAGCCCCACTGCCACCATCTTTCAACTTCATTGTCATAAACCCGCCTTACTGCAGTCACCTTCCATCCAGACTGCTTCCTCCTTACTTCATAGGCCTCTCTGCACCCCACCAGTCCCCAAACTCTTGCATCAAGCCACGCCCCTGTTCAAAGAGCTTTTTTGGCCCAAAACGAAAGACGTCTATAAGCTCAAATCAAAACGCTTTAGCACAGCATTCAAGGCCACTTAAAACTTGGCTTCAGCCCATCCTTTTAACCTGAGCTCTCTCTTGGTTCCCGGACTAGAAGTTACAGACTGGTAGCTACAATTCGAAAGTGTATTTCAACTGGTGGGCAATTTCTTTCTAAAATTCGAGTTGATACTTATCTTCAAACTGGGAAATTTCATTTCAAAAACAGTAGCAACCAGATTTCTAGCTTTTGATGCATTAGCAGAGCTGGAAACCGTGGCTCATGTTCTTAGACTAAGCAACTGGTTCGGACTGAGAAGTGGGTTCCCCTTTTAGATAGGACTGTGTCCCCGGGTTTCACCCTCCACCCTCAAGTACTCCTTGTCTCTGAGCCCGAGGACCAGCTGCGGTGCTTGCACTGATGTTTTTCCTATAAGAGAAACAGGTTTGGGCTCTTGTGTCTCTATCCAAAGTGCACAAATGGATGGTAAACCAAGAGGCATTCATGTGTAAAGACAACAGAGTACGCACCAGCCTCCATGCATTTCCTGTTCTTTCTTGGACCCCAGAGCCATTTGAACTTTCCACTCAAGGCCCTGCAAGAGCCCTCACAGCCAGATTAATGCCCACAAGACCTCTCAAATGAACCTGAGAACCATATCTTTGCACACCCTCTCCATTGAGTAAATTCTGTTCAGCAATGCCCTTGGCCAGATCTCCTGCTGTGTGAAACATTTCCTGACAGCCAGCCAAGTAACCAGCTCCATCCATCCATATCATCAACACTTACGGAGGCCACGCTCTGGGCCTCTTATACAAGGTACACATGGTAGGTGATCAAGAAATAGTTACCAGCTGGGTAAGGGGCAAAGTCACACACGTTTTGTCCCTTAGTTAGATTATAAGATCTTTGAGGGAGGGGTCCAAATCTTACCCATCTTTCACTGCCCTAGCAACTAGCACACTGGCCTGGCACGTAGCAGGCATTTGGTAATATCTGAGGATATATGTGCCATAAGGAAGCGCCCCAGAGAAGCCATAGATACCGAGTTTCAATCCAGTTCTATGTCTGGAAGCAGCACCCCTACTCCCCCAACGCTGAGTGATGAAGAGGAATGGAGAGGCAGCCCCAGAGAACAGAGAGCAGAGCCCTTACTCAGTCCTGCAAGCCAGGAGCATTTCACAGTACCCTCGACCTGGAGGCTCTGCTCAGCATTCAGCCGAAGCTACGTCTAGGACCCAGCTGTATCCGTGTGACCTTGTGAGTGAAACCCAACCTGATTCTGATTCTGAATTCCAAATTCTAGAATAACAATTGTTAACATGTACTGAGGCACTCTCTGAGCCTAGCACTGCCAAGTGCTTCATACCCATGGCCTCCTTCCAGCCTCACAACGCTGTGGAGTCACTACTGTGAGTGTCTCTTTGCAGATGACGAGGCTGAGGCTCCAGTGCCCAAGTAACTTGCCTAAGGCCACATAGCAACAGGCTGAGCCAGGAGTTCAAGTCCATGTGGGCTGAATCTAGGGCTCATGCTTAGCTCTGTGCTCCTTCTAAACATCTGAGGCTATATTGAACACCACTGAAATGTACACTTAAAAGTATTAAGACGGTAAGGGGCAGGCACCTGGGTGGCTCAGTTGTTGAGGTGTCCAACTTCAGCTCAGGTCATGATCTCACGGTTCATGGGTTCGAGCCCCATGTTGGGCTCTGTGCTGACAGCTCAGGGCCTGGGGCCTGCTTCTGATTCTGTGTCTCCCTCTCTCTTTATTACTCCCCTGCCTGTGCTCTGTCTCTCAAAAATAAATAAACATTAAAAAAATTTTTAAATGTATTAAATACCTAATGGTAAGTGTTAGGTGTGCTTTAATTCAATTTTTAAAAAGCAAAACATAAACAAAATTCTGAGGCTGAAGAGGGATTTGGGGCAGGCCCCAGGAACTCAGCATTCCTCTTACTGGGATTCTGGGTAATATGCCCCATAGTATACCTGAAGCAAATGTCAAACCCAACTGCCCTTCACTAATTTTCTCTCACGTCCTTCTTTAACTACCTCCCTAAAGAATTAAAAATTATACATTTAGAATTAATATATATCTTCAAAACTCTTTAAAAGCCTGAAGAGAACATTTCAGATTAAAAAAAAAAAAATCAAACTGGCAATGTAGCTTCCAAACTCTTGAGGAACAGTTTTTTTTCCCTATGTTCACAGGAAGAAAAAAAATCATAGGAGAGAAAAGTAGTTTCCCAAAAAAGGGCAGAGAAGGAAAGCAATAATTAATCAAACACCTGCTGCGTGCCAGGAACCGACAGCCGTTCATACTTTGTCTCACAGAATCCTTACAGCTGTAAAGGTATCACCCTATTGTGCGAAGAAGGAAGTGAAGCTTTACAATGTTACATAATTTTGCAAACGTTAAACTGATTCTGAGAACCAGAGTTGGATCAGAAACCAGTCCTGGAAGTCCGAAAGGTGACTGGAGGGGTGCCTGGCTGGCTCAGTCAGAGGAGCATGCAACTCTGCGTTGTGAGGTGTGGGTTCGACCCCCGGGTTGGGTGTAGAGATTACTTAAAAAAAATAGTAAAAAAGAAAAGAAAAGTGACTGGCATTCATCATCGCTGCATGGATGATCCAGTCAAAGAAACTGTTAACTTACGAGTTTTGAGTTCCTCACGCTAATCCGTCACGAGCCAAATGTCATCCTGGACTTCCCTCCTCGAACTCAAGAGTTGTGTTTTGTTTTATTTTGTTTTGTTTTTAGGATGGGTCCAAGTGAAGGGAAAAAAAAAAGGCCCCTTTCTGTCTTTGCCTCAGAGTTATGAATCTGTCAGATTTACAACATACTCTTTTTTACAATTTTTTTAATGTTTATTTATTTTTGAGAGATAGAGCATGAGCAGGGGAAGGGCAGAGAGAGAAGGAGACACAGAGTCTGGAGCAGGCTCCAGGCTCTGAGCTGTCAGCAGGGAGCCCGATGCAGGGTTCGAACTCACGAACTGCGAGATCATGCTCTGAGCTGAAGTCGGCCACTTAACCGACCGAGCCACCCAGGTGCCCCTACAACATGCTCTTTTAAGACTTTGCCTTTTTCTTAGAAAAGTGCCCAGCATCATGTTGTAGTTCAGTCATCCACTTATTCATTCAATAAATAAGTATTGAGTACTTGCTCTGGACTCCTTGAGACACTGTAGATATGCTTGTGAACAAAACAGCTAAAAATTAAAATAAAAAAACAAAAATCCCTGTCCTTAACAGAGGTTAAATTCTTTTTGTTTTTTTATTTTTATTTATTTATTATTATTATTATTTTTTACAGAGATTAAATTCTAAGGAAGACAGGTAACAAAGACGGTAATAAGACAAAAAAAACAAAGGGGGGGGTGGATAGGAAGTGTCAAGGACAGGGAAGAGATCGAAGTTTTGGATAGGGAGGCCAAGGAAGATTTCTCTGAGAAGGTGAACTTTTAGTAAAGACTTAAAGGGGTGGGGGGGGATATGATACAACCTACTGCATAAGGCTCCCTCCAAGAATTCCTCTGGGAAGAGACATCCAAAACCATGAGGAAAGCTACTCAAACACTATCTGCCATCTTTGAAGTAGCCTGGGGGGCGAGGGAATCACAAAAGATTGACATCCTTTTCCTGTTCTTTCTGATTTTCTCTTAGTCTCTCACTTATTCAGTCTCCCCTGAGACTCATCTCTATTCTGCCATGTGTAAACTTACCCCCTCCTTTTTTTTTTTAAATTTCAAGATTTTTAAAGTAATCTCTACCCCCAATGTGGGGCTCGAACTTACAACCTCAGATCAAGAGTCACACGCTACACTGACTGAGCCAGCCAGGGGCCCCATATCCTGCCCTTTATCCCAATTCCATCCAGGGTAGGCAAGAAATGAGGTGGCCCGTGAGCAGGGGAACCAGCATGCTTCCTTCAGTTACATGGAGCCGGGCACAGTGTAAAGTGGTGGTTGGAGCAGTGGGTAGGCAACCTGGGGGTGACACACTTTGAGATTCAAGAAGTGTCTGTAGGAGCAGATAGCCCAGAATAGCCACCCAGATCTCCTAAGAATGATTCCTTCCTTCCTTCCTTCCTTCCTTCCTTCCTTCCTTCCTGAAGATTTTAATTTTAAAGTGATTGCTACACCCAGTGTGGACTCGAACTCACAACCCTGAGATCAAGAGTAGTATGCTCCACCAACTCAGCCAGACAGGTGCCCCTACTATTGCTTTCTGGTCAGTCTCTCTCTCTCTCTCGCTCTCTCTTTTTTAACGTTAATTTTTGAAAGAGAGAGCGAGAGAGAGAGTGGGGGGGGGCAGAGAGAGAGAGAGAGAGAGAGAGTAGACAGAGGATCCTAAGCGGGCTCTGTACTGACAACAGAGAGCCTGATGTGGGGCTTAAACTCACGAACCCTGAGATCATGACCTGAGCCAAAGTCAGATGCTTAATGGAACAAACGACCTAGGGGTTCTGGTCGGTCTCTTTTGTTAGAGCTTCATCATGATAGAATTCACATACTGTGTACACTTAAAGTGCAATGCACAATTCAGTTATTTTTAATCTACTTACAGAGTTGTGCGACTGTCAACAAAATTTTAGAACATTCTCATCATTCCTGAAATAAACTTCATATCTATTAGGGGTCACTTCTTGTTTCCCCTCAGCCTCCCCCCCCCCCCCGCCCCTACCACATATGCACTTTAGGCAACTACTAATGTTCTTTCTGTCTCTAAAGATTTGCCTCATCTGGACATTTCATATAAATGTCACATTTAGTGTTTGGCTTTTTGTGTGCGTGGTGGGTGGATGACCACTGAGGAATATTACAGAGGGGGTTTTGGAACATCAGAAGTCGAGCAGCTCTTCTGGGGGAGTTAATGGTGACAGAAAGGAAAAGCAGAAGAGGGATAGAACTTGCTTCTGTTTCATTTCTTATTGTTCTGTTTCCGCTTTGTAGGTCACCCCAAATGTAGGCAGGATACAAATCTTGAGATTTTGAAAGTGGGAGGTTTCTAATTAAATCGAAAGCAATTGAATTAAAGTTACAAAACTAAATTGCTTTTATTTCTGTGAACAATCTCTTTGTTTTTACATGTTTATGCCTTCTGTTTGCCAACACTACGTGTAAAGGGACTGATTATACAGTCAAGTTAGAAAACCTGGGTTCCTCCTATTGGCAGGCTGACTTAGCTACTCTCAGAACTTTCTGTAAAATGAGGTCAAAGTATAGAGGATTATTTCATTCTCTCTTCAGCATCACCTCTTGAGCTGCAGGCTATCACCCCTTCAGTATCTACTGACAGTCCCTATTTTATTTCTAGGTGCTGTTCTAGACTTTCCCCGTCACTCCTGGAACTTCTGGGCACAGAAAGTGAAGATGGATGAGCAGAGAGCAGTGTATGTATACACGTCGAACATTTACAAAGAAACTTTACACGTGTTATCAAGGCTGCTTCATAACTAGGAAGAACATAAAGGGACATTAGAGGACATCTAGTCCAGTCCCTTTCAGGGTGCGATGAGGGAACCAGCCTAGAAATAGGATGTGACTTGTCCAAGGCCACACAGCGAGTGAGTGCCAGAATTAGGGCCAGTTCTGGGTTTCCCTATGCCTATTTATTTACACTCGGAGAAGTCGAAGTCCAGGGGCTTCTGTGAAGAAAAGGACCTGTCAGACTGGACAGGCTTCTTGGAGGTCACTTATTGAGTCCAGTCCGCCTCGTAACAGCGGCTTAGGCGAGGTGCCGGCCCTGGGCCGAGGTTTCTCAGAATTTCTCGGCCCTGGATCCAGATCTCTGGGCTTGCAATGCAGCTTGAATGAGAATAACCGGGAAACCTGGGATTGCAGGGTTCTGGAGGCTGAGGCACATCTCCCTGCGCCGGCCCTGGGCGATTACTCGAGGGGAGGGGCTCAAGTGTCGGGGCTTTGAGGGCTTCTTGCTAGACTGGAGCGTAGGGACCGATTGACCTACCCTAACCGCTGGGGGCGCGGCCCGATAGTGGCTAGCCAATCCCAGGCCGCGCCGTGATAGGGGCGGGGTGTCCGCTTCCACACTCCGCCCATTTTCCCTCTCCGAGGGGGTGCAGCTCTGCCGTGACCTAGGCAACCGCCGTAGGGCAACGCCCACCTGCTACATTTGCTGCGTCCCGCCCCCCCCTTGGCACAATCTTTCGGGAAGCGAAGTCCTTTATGGGTTAGAAAGGACAGAGATTTTGATTGGTTGGTTGGATGAGTGACCCTGGCCCTGGGGGAAGAGGAACATCACCCAGGTTGAATGTGGTGCCCCCTGGGATGCACACTTTCCAGAAGCTGAGCAGAGAAAAGCCTTTGGTGAAGTGAAAATTCAGTGTTTCTAATTTAAAGTAGCTGCCCTCCTCGGTGTTGGTGAAGGTGGTGGGAATCCAAGAACCCCTGGGTCCCACCACCTGATATTGTCATACGTCTTAGTTGTAGTATTGCCAGGAATACAGGCATTGAAAGTTTAAATTTTTTTTTGAGTTTAAATGTATTGAGTACCTGCCACTGTGACAGACACTGTTCTAAGTTTTTGGTCTTGGTGAACAAAAAGACTCTGCCTTCTTGTAGCTTCCATTTTTTTTAAGTTTATATATTTTTTGAGAGAGAGAGGGAGAGCACAAGCGGGGAAGGGGCGAGGAGGGGGGGGGGACAGAGGACCCAAAGCAGGCTCCGCACTGATAGCAGAGAGCCCAATGTGGGGCTGGAACTCACAAACCAGGAGATCATGACCTGAGCTGAAGCCAGAGGCTTAACCGACTGAGCCACCCAGATACCCCTTGTAGTTTCCATTCTTAAACAAGGGAGACATAACAATTTTGTAGTGTGTTAGAAGATGGAACAAAACTCTGGGGGGGTTGAAGTACAGTAGTTCCCCCCTTATCTGTAGGTGTGTGTGTGGGGGAATATGTTCCAAGACCCCCCGTGGATGCCTGAAACCCCAGATGCTTTTGAACTTTACATATGCTGTATTTTTTCCTATACATACATACCTATGATAGTTTAACTTATAAATTAGGCACAGTAAGTGATTAACAACAACAATAATAAAAAGGAACAATTTTAACAATATACTATAATAAAAGTTATGTGAATGTGGTCTCTCTCAAAATATCTTATTGTACTGTACTCACCCTTCTCCTCGTGATGATGTGAGATGATAAAGTGCCTACCTGATGAGATGAAGCAAGGGGAATGACGTAGGCACTGTAATGTAGTGTTAGGCTACTCTTGACGTTCAGAAGAATCATCTGCTTCCAGACTGTGGTTGACCATGTGTGACTGAAACTGGAAAGTGAAACTGTGAATAAAGGGGGCACTACTGTAGAGCAAGGTCAAGGGAGCAGGTTTGGCCAGATTAGACACCAGTGAGAAAGCGAGACCCGAACAAAGAATTGAAGGACGAAAGATGGTTAATGAATGGGCTATCCTGTGGAAGAGCGTGCCAGGCAAAGGGAACAGGTGTTTGGCTGAAGAGCAGCAAGGAGAAGAGCATCATGAATGAAGGGAGAGGGAGTACATGTCTTGTAGGGTCTTGTATGCTTGGATTTTACTCTGAAATAGGGAGCCATTGCAGTGTTTTAGGCAGAAGAGTGACATCACCTGACTTATATTTTAAAATAACCATTCTGGCTGCTAGGTCGAGAACTAAGCAGAGGGACAAGGACAGAAGCAGGCAGGCTTGCTAGAAGGTTATTGCAACAATGTATGCCGCAGTGCGCAGATGATGGAGGGTGTGTGAAAGTGGTGAAAAAATGGTCAGATTCTGGATGTACATTTTAAAGCTTTTTTAAAAAAATAAATTTTATTTTGTCTTATTTTTTATTATTATTTGAAGTTTTATTTTTGAGAGAGTAGGGAGCACGAGTGGGGGAGGAGCAGAGAGGGAGGGAGACAGAGGATCTGAAGCAGGCTCCGTGCTGACAGCAGGGAGCTGGATGCAGGCTCCACCTCATGGACTGTGATTCCATAGCCTGAGCTGAAGTCAGACGCTTAACCGAATGAGCTCCCCGGTGTTCCCTGGATGGATTTTGAAGGTAGAGCCCCCAGCATTTCTCAAAAGGTTGGAAATAGGTTATGAGATAAGGACACAAATTAGGAATCACTCTAAGGTTTTTGACCTGAGCAGCTGAAGGAGGAGTTGCCATCAATTGAGGTAGAAAAGGCTCGAGGTGGAGCAGCCTTGGGTCTTGGGAAAATAATTTTTTATAACATTTTAAGGGGAATGTTTGATTCAGAGAAGCACAGATGTGACCAGAGCACAGAACAGTGTTTGGTAACTTAGTCAAGGGTCCAAAAGTCTTCCTATGGCCTCTGTAAGGGGCAAGAGTTACCCCAGTGAGTCTAATGAGTGATAGCGTCATATCAGAAACATTTGGGAAATCTTTTCAATCTCAACCCACTGAGACAATCTTGTTTACTGGTTGGGGCTGGAAGGGGTGGTGGGAGCAGTGGCTGCCACCAGGTGTGCAATCAGTCCAGCAGTGAAGACTGAGGATGATGGGGGCGCCTGAGTGGCTCAGTCGGTTAAGTGTCCGACTTTGGCTCAGGTCATGATCTCACAGTTGGTGGGTTTGAGCCCCACGTTGGGCTCTGTGCTGACAGCTCAGAGACTGGAGCCTGCTTCAGATTCTGTGTCTCCTTCTCTCTCTGACCCTCCCCGCTCATGCTGTCTCACTCTCTCTCTCAAAAAACAAATAAACGTATAAAAATTTTAAAAAAAAAAAGACTGAAGATGATGAAGAGGGAGGAAAGGGTATCTACTCTTTATAGTAGAGGATTTATCTTGTGGAACAACTATATCGCCCAAGTTGGAAATCAGCCATCAAGTGACAGGACCAGAGAGAAGCCTCCTGTTCAGCCTTATTCTTTTGGTCACATTGTTATTTGTAGAAATGATGTAACAAGACATTAACAGGGGCCTTCTGGTTAAATATGGTGGTCTGCAGGCACTTACTCTAGCTTTTCCAGAAACTCCTTTAAAATAAGAGTGAAGGAATTTTTAAAACAGGTTTAAGTACACAAAGACAGAGAACTATAGAGGAGATGAGAGCTGATAAGAGATTTTTTTTTTTAAGTTTATTTTTGAGAGAGAGGGAGGGAGGGAGAGTGTGCTCATGCACACACAAGTTGGGGAGGAACAGAGAGGGAGAGAGAGGGAATCCCAAGCAGGCTCCACACTGTCAGTGCGGAGTCCTATTCCAGGTTCAAACTCAGGAACTTGAGATCATGACCTAAGCCAAAGTCGGACACTTAACCAGTTGAGCCACCCAGCGCCCTAATTTTTTTTAAGCTTAAAAGCAGAGAATCCTTTATGGTAAATATAGCATGCTATTAAGACCAATCTGCTTACTGAAAACAATGAAAATACAGGATAAAGGATATAATGATGATGATGATGATGATGATGATGATAATCTTCCTTAAAGTACTGAAAAACAAAGAAGGAATTGCCAGTCTAAAATCTTGGTGAAAATGTGAGCCCACAGAGGAACCTGAGCACTGAAACTGCCTTCATCCTGAAAGCATTTGCTAAACTAGGTCAATGTCAGCAGGTGACACAACAGAAATCTAAACCCTGGCCCCGTAATTTAGAAGAAATGCTTCCTGCTGGATTCGAAAAGGAGTCAATCAGGAGTAACCCGATGCAGGCCCCCTGCCCTAGGGAATTGCAAAATAAGTTCCTTGGTTCTGAGCAGAACAGGGCAGAAACCAGTTCTGAGTTGTGATGACAGGCCAGCCCTGTAGCTCCAAATCACATCATTTGTGTGGTCAAGGAAAAATAATTCCTCAAGCAATATATTTAATTTTTTTAACATTTATTTATTTTTGAGAGACAGAGAGAGACAGTGTGATCATGGGAGGGGCAGAGAGAGAGAGAGAGAGAGGGGCGGGGGGGGAGACACAGAATTGGAAGCAGGAGCTGTCAGCGCAGAGCCCAAGGCGGGGCTCAAACCCACAAACCGTGAGATCATGACCTGAGCCGAAGTCAGACGCTTAACTGACTGGGCCACCCAGGTGCCCCATCAAGCAATATATTTAAAGTGAATGCAAATTAGCAGTGTGTAGGCAACTGGTAGAGGTAAATACAAATTCCTTCAAATAAGTTTTCAAAGAGAATATCCAACCAGAAATATCCCAGCACACAGAGAAATAACAGCAGAAGCCAACACCTGTGAGTATTTCATATATTGGAATTAATACACCAAAATTATAATCTCTGATTATTGTTTATTTTTTAAGTTTATTTATTTAAGTAATCTCCACACCCAACATGGAGCTCGAACTCACAACCCCCAGATCAAGAGCCACATGTTCTACTGACTGAGGTAACCAGGTGCCCCTGATTATTATGTTTAAAAAAATAAAACAGGGGCTCCTGGCTGGCTCAGTCAGTTGAGTGTCAGATTCTTGATTTCCGCTCAGCATGATCCCAGGGTCATAGGATTGAGCCCCACGTTGGGGTCCATGCGGAGTGTGGAGCCTGCTTCAGATTCTTTCTCTCTCTCCCTCTGCCCCTCACCCATTCTCTCTCTCTCTCAAATTAAAAAAGAAACAAATATAAACTTGAAAAATAATTGCAAGAAGCAGGAAACACTACCACTATTACCACCAAATGACCTAGAAAATTTGAAAAAAAAAATAGAACTTTTAGTAATTAAAAATACAATAACTGATAGGGCATCTGAGTGGCTCAGTCAATTAAGCATCTGAACCTTGATAACGGCTCAGGTCATGATCTCACAGTTCGTGGGTTGCAGCCCCACATCATGCTCCACACTCTGGGGAGCCTTCTTAGGATTCTCTTTCTCCTCTCTCTGCACCTCCCCTACTTGCTCTCTCTCTCTCTCTCTCTATTTCAAAATAAATAAACTTAAAAAAATTAATTACATTCATGATGTTATGCAACCATCACCAGTATCTATTTCCCAAACCTTTTCATCACACTAGACAGAAACTCTGTAACCATTAACTAATAGTTGCTCATTTCTCCCTCCGCTCACCCCCTGGTAACTTTGAGTCTACTTTCTGTTTTTGTGAATTCGCCTATTCTAGATACCTCCTATAAGGGAAATCACACAATATTTGTCCTTTAGCATCTTGCTTATTTCACTTAAGATAATGTTTTCAAGGTTTATCCGTGTTGCAGTATATTTTAGAACTTCATTCCTTTACATGGCTGAAAAATATTCCATTGTGTGTATACACCACATTTTGTTTATTCATTCATCTGCTGATGGACATTTGGGTTTTCCACCTTTTGGCTATTGTGAGTAATGATGCAATGAGCATTAGCATGCAAGTATCTGCTTGAGTCCTTGCTTTCAGTTTGTTTGGAAGGAAGAAATAACTGAAGCATATGGTAACTCTGTGTTTACACTTTTAAGGAACCACCAAACCGTTTTCCATAGCTGAAAGTGGGGTATTGGAATCTCCAACTATTAGTACTATTGAACTATTTCTCCCTTCAATTCTGTCAATGTTTGCTTCATATATTTAGAGGTTCCTTTATTAGGTGTGTATATATTTATAATTAATATATCTTCTTGCATTGAATCTTTTATCAATATATAATGTCCTTCTTTTTCTCTTGTTATCTTTTTTGATTTAAAGTCTATTTGGTCGAATAAATAAGAAGTCTATTTTGATAGTAATTTAGCCACCTTGGATCTGTTTTGTTTATTGTTTGCAAGGAATATCCTTTTCCATTCTTTTACTTTCAACCTCTTTATGTCCTTATATCTAGGGTGAGTCTCTTATAGACAGCATATAGAGAGATCCTGTTGGTTTTGTTATTGTTTTTAAAGATTTTAATTTATTAAAAAAATTTTTTTAACATTTTATTTATGTTTTTTTTTTTTTTTTTGCAAGACACAGAGAGAGAGGCAGAGTATGAGCAGGGGAGGGGCAGAGAGAGAGGGAGACACAGAATCTGAAGACAGGCTCCAGGCTCTGAGCTATCAGCACAGAGCCCGATGCGGGGCTTGAACCCACGAACTGTGAGATCATGACCTGAGCCGAAGTCGGACGCTTAACCGACTGAGCCACCCAGGCGCCCCTAAAGATTTTATTTTTAAGTAATCTCTATGTCCAATGTGGGGCCCAAACTTACAGCTCTGTGACCAAGAGTTACACACTCCGCTGACTGAGCCAGTCAGGTACCCCTATTGTTGCTGTTTTAACCTCAATCTACCCATCTCTGTGTTTTTATAGAAGGGGAAGATTTAACCTGTTTACATTTAATGTGATTGCTGATAAAGAATTATTCCTGCCATTTAGCTATTTGTTTTATGTGTGTCTTACATGTTTTTTGTTCCTCAATTCTTTCATTACTATTTTTTATTGTTGATTTTTTTATAGTGCACCATTTTTATTCCCTTCATGTATATTTTATTATTTTTTTTTTTTAGTGGTTACCATGGGATTACAATTACCATCTTAAACTTGTAACAATCTAGTTTGAAAAATACCAACTTAGTTTCAATGCTATACAAACATTCTCCTCCCATACATCTTTGTTCCTGGCTTTTATATGGTTATTGTCATATACATCTTCATACATTGTATGCTCATTAACATAGTTTTATAATTATTATGTTATGCATTTTCCTTTTACAGGAAAAGATAAGTTACAAACCAAACCAAAAGTACAATAATGCTAGCTTTTGTATTTATCTATGGAATTACCTTTATTAGTGTTCTTTAATTTGTTTTTTGAGAGACAGAAAGAGCACACATGTGAGAGAAGGGCTAGAGAGAGAGAGGGAGACAGAATCTGAAGCAGGCTCCAGACTCTGAGCAGTCAGCACAGAGCCCAATGAGAGGCTCGGATCCACGAACTGTGAGATCACGACCTTAGCCAAAGTCAGATGCTTAACTGACTGAGCCACCCAGGCGCCCCTCTTTAATTTTTTTCTTATGACTTGAGTTACTGTCTAGTGTCCTTTCATTTCAGCCTCAAGGGTTGCCGTTAGCCTTTCTTATAGGGCAGGTCTACTAATAATGAGTTCCCTCGGCTCTTTATTTATCTAGAAATGTCTTACTTTTGTCTTCATTCTTGAAGATAATTTTGCCAGGTATAGAATTTTGAGTTTACAGGGTTGTTTTTTTTTCTGACAGAATTGAAAGAAGAAGTAGATAATTCAACAATAATAGTTTGAGTCTTCAATACTCCACAATCAATAATAGATTGACCTACTAGACAGAAGATCAGCAGGAAATAGACAACTGAACAACACCACAAACCAATTAGACTTAACAGAAATCTGTAGAACACTCCATACCACAACAGGAGAATATACATTTTTATCAAGTGTGTATGGAATGTTGTCCAGGAGAGACCAAAAGTTGGGTCATAAAACATGTCTCAGTAAATAAATTTATTTATTTATTTATTTATTTATTTATTTATTTATGGTCTCAGTAAATTTTAAAAAATTGAATCATGGGGCGCCTGAGTGGCTCAGTTGGTTAAGCGTCCGACTTCAGCTCAGGTCATGATCTCACGGTTCATGGGTTTGAGCCCTGCATCGGGCTCTGTGCTGACAGCTAGCTCAGAGCCTGGAGCCTGTCTTCAGATTCTGTGTCTCCCTCTCTCTCTGACCCTCCCCTGCTCATGCTGTCTCTCTCTCAAAAATAAATAAAAACATTTTAAAAAATTGAATCATACCACTTTTTTTAGATATAATTGGCATATAACATTATATTAGTTTCAGTGTACAATGTAATGATTCCATACTTGTATATACTGTGAAATGAATCACACAACTTTGACAAATAGAATGATATTAGAAATCTAACAACAGGAAATTTGAGAAATGTACTCTTAAATAGTCAATGGATCAAAGAAGAAATCACAATTGAAAATTAGAAAACACTTTGAGATGAACTAAAATGAAAACATTACATACCACAATATATAAGATGCAGCTTAAACAGTGCATGGAGGGAAATATACAGATGTAAATGCCTACATTAAGTTCAATTTATCTATTTTTTTCTTTTGTTATTCATGATTTTAGTATCATACATAAAATTTCATTGGCAAATTCAAGGTCATGAAGATTTACCACTTTGGGGCGCCCGGGGAGCTCAGTCGGTTAAGCATCCGACTCGGCTCAGGTCATGATCTTATGATTCGTATGTTCGAGCCCCACATTGAGCTCTGTGTTGAGAGCTCAGAGCCTGGTTCAGATTCTGTGTCTCCTTCTCTCTCTGCCCCTTCTTTGCTCATGCTCTCTCTCGCTCTCTCTCACTCGCTCTTGTGCTCTCTCTCAAAAATAAACATTAAAAAAATTAAAATAGAAATTCTGTACCCATAAAACAATTCTCTATTCCCATTCCCATAATCCCCTGGCCACCACAATTCCATTTTCTGTCTCTGTGAGTTTGCTTATTCTAGGAATCTCACATAAGTGGAATCATACAGTATTTGTCTTTTTGTGCTGGCTTATTTCACTTAGCATAATGTCTTCCAGGTTCATCCACATTGTAGCATATGTCAGAATTTCCTTCCTTTTAAAGGCCAAATAGGGGCGCCCGGGTGGCTCAGTCGGTTAAGCGGCTGATTTCAGCTCAGGTCATGATCTCGTGGTTCGTGAGTTCAAGCCCCATGTCGGGCTCTGTGCTGACAGCTCAGAGCCTGGAGCCTGCTTCAGATTCTGTGTCTCCTACTCTCTCTGCCCTCCTCTGCTCATGCTCTGTCTATCTCTCAAAAATAAACAAACATTTAAAAAAATTAAAAAAAATAAAGGCCAAATAATATTCCACTGGGTGTGTATATATCACATTTTATCAATTTGTCTGTTAATGGACATTTGTTTCCACCTTTAGCTGTTGTGAATAGTGCTGCTGTGAACATGGGTGTACAGGTAAGCCATTCCTTTTTAAGTCCACTGTTCTTTTCATCAAAGGAACTATGTGGTGAGCATCAGCCTTTTTTTCCGTCTAGCATCCCTCCCTTCTGCCAGAGCCCCTCCTTCACCAATAATAGAAATGAATCTATAGTCAGGAATCACCCCAATTGTGCTAAATATCTCTTTTGCCTTGATTGTGGCCATGTGGTCCCAAGCTGAACAAAGCAGGGCAGAGTTGAAGAAAGTGAGGTAGGACACTGTTTGCAGCCTTACTACCGGCTATTGGAAATGTGGCTCTTAGGGAATAAAACAGACCTGAGTAAAGCATCAAGAGAGTTGGGGGAGAGAATGCCCCGATTCCAGATGCCTCTGTGGCCCAGGTGTACTTCTTTCCTTGTTGTGATGACTTGGGGTACTCCAGCATCCTTCTAACCTGCCCCCTCTTCTTTTAAAAAAATTTTTTTTACATTTATTTATTTTTGAGAGACAGAGAGTGAACAGGGGAGGGGCAGAGGGAGAAGGAGACACAGAATCTGAAGCAGGCTCCAGGCTCCGAGCTAGCAATCTGCACAGAGCCCGACGCAGGGCTCGAACCCATGAACTGTGAGATCATGACCTGAGCCGAAGTCGGATGCTCAACCGAGCCACCCAGGCACCCCCCTGCCCCCTCTTCTTGTCTAAGCTAGTAACTTTTGGATTTATGTCTCTTGCAACCAAAAGGACATAAACTAAAAAAAAAAAAAGTGACATAAATTCACCACTATACTCAATTCATATCAGAATTCCTTCTGTCAAGAAGGAATGAAGCAGTTTGTCTTAGGTCGGATTCTCCCAGAAGCTTAACCCAGGCCAAGGATGAAAGGACAAGTGATTTGTTAAAGAAATGTTCCTAAGAAAAACCATTAAGGGAGTGAAGTAGGCAGGTTAGCAAGGTAGGCATGTGAAGAAGACTAGTTAAGTATGTGAGCAGCTCTGGAGTATAAATAGCACCGTGGACTTTGTCCTGCTGCAAAGGAACTGGGCTTTAGCACTAACACCGATCACTGACTATAAGCCCCCCTGGAGCAAGGAGGGTGTGAAGACATAAAAGTTCCCAGGGATAAATGCCTCCAGTGTCCAAGGGCAAACCTCTGAAGGTTGTGGGTGCAAGCCATCCTCAGGGAAACAGAGAATCCCGGCTCCCGGTGCTAGTAAAAGGGATCTGAGGATCCGAGGTGGAGGACACATGTTTGAAATGACACCTGGGGGAAGCGCAGGCCTCTCTCTTCCTCGTACCCCCCCCCCCATGCAAAGCTGGAGCACGCCACTAATAGTCACAGTGGCATGACCCAGTGATCCCGCCATCAAAACTGAAGTTTGTCACTGTGTGTTTGCATGCTGGGAAGCTAGCTGTCAGCTTTTTTCCCTTCCTGTTTTTCTTTTTTTCTTTTTTCAAAAAAATTTTTAGTGTTTATTTATTTTTGAAAGAGCATGAGAGGGGGAGGGGGAAAGAGAGAGGGAGACACAAAATCTGAATCAGGCTCCAGGCTCTCAGCTGTCAGCACAGAGCCCCAAGCAGGGCTCGAACCCACAGACTGTAAGATCATGACCTGAGCTGAAGTCAGACGCTTAACCGACTGAGCCACCCAGGCGCCTCTATATTCATCTCCTTTAATCCAACAATTATATAAGGGAGACACCATTATTATCTCCATTTTCTGGATAAGGAATCCAAGCTAAATAAATAGTGGAGCTGGGGGTTAAATCCAGGATGTCTTGACTCCAAAATGTGTGCTCTTAACCTCACCTTCTAAAAGATGCAATTATCAAAGGGATTTAATTTCTCATGTGTTAAACAACAAAGATCCATGAAATAAAATATTGAATAATACTAGGAGAAACATGAGAAACAGTTTTATTGGAAATAGTCTTAACACATTTTCTGAACAAGTAATCCAAAAATAAATAAGGACATGGAAGATATGAACATATAAATTGTTTTAACCTGAAAACAAATAGTATACCTTCTATTCAAGTTCCATGGACAGTGACAAAATTCAATAAATATTAAGCTACAGAGAATATTTTGGTAAATTTTGAAAAGTGGAAATTCTAAAAGTCGGTCTCTGGTCAAAATGCAATACAACTAACAATAATATAAAACACACCACTTAGAAATGGAAAAACATCAATAGCATATCAAATCACCCTTAGGACAAGAAGTAAATCAAGAGTAAAAAACAAACTATTTAGAAAATAACTTTAAAAATTGTGTACAGTACAAGCTATCTGCAGAGGTAAAATTAACAGCATTAAACGCTTTTAGTGTCAAGAGGAGAAAAATAAAATGAATGAATTAAGCACATACATTGAGATTTTGGAAAAGAGCATAAAACTAGCCCCTCCCCCCAAAATTGGGCAAAGGAAATATTTGAAATAGAAAACAAAAAAGAAACAAACACCCAGAAGCCTAAGAGTAGGAGAGACGTGCCTTCCAGCCTGTGGACAGAGAAGTATGCAGCCGTACTCCATGTGAACTTGGTCTTCTGATCCGTGCCCTCAATCCTCCCCCTTCTCACTGCGCATGCTCTGCCTGGTGTGCTCATCTATAGCCGAGGCTTCCGTTACCCCAGCTCCTTTCCCTAGGTCAGCACCACATCTTGTACACAATGTGTAGTGTGACATCTGCACGTGCATAGTGGCATCTTCACGTGCCCTACGATAAATTCTCTTCACTTGTGACTCCCGTTCTGTTAGACTTGAGGTCTTTAGAAGAGGAACTGTGTCCTGATCGTCATTGTATCTTCAGGGCCTGGGACGAGTGAGTCCTTAATACACTCCTTAATAAACATTTGCTGAATGAAACAACGAGTGGATGGGCTCAAGCACTGATTCCTGAGTTGCATCTGGTCCCGAGCTGCTTCTGTCCCCACTGCCCAGCCACAGGCCCCAAGCCAATGTCTTGAGGCCTGGAAATGAATTATTACAACAATAAGAGGACTAACTGTAAAATAGCTGCCTCATGGGGCATTTACATAACCATTAACGATTGTGTGGACACTGTCAATAAAACATGAGGAAGTGGGGACTTTGATTTTTTTTTCTTTTCTGCTTGAATAACCAAATACTTCCCTTGTGAAATGGAAAATAGTCCTTTCAGTCCTCAAGGCCCAGTTCAAATGCCACCTTCTCCAGAGAACCTTCCCTGATTTCTCCAACTAGGAACAATCTCGCCTTTCCTGGACTTCCAGAACATCTGCCCCTCCCTCTTGTCTCTTAAAATTCTGCCTTTGCTTATTTGTGCCTCCAATGGGCTGTTGACATCCTTTAGGCAGGGTCGCCCAGCACCACCCCCTGAGAGGTGAAGGATGCGAGAGGATGTTCATCCAGACTCAAACCCATCTTCCTTGGCACTTACAGGAATGAGGAGGGGACAGCGTACTTTGAATGGGAGGTCGCATGGTTGACAGAGACTACACTGAACCCAAAGCATGCCAGGCCAGGGGAATCACAGTGGCCCGATTCTCGCAAACCTCAGCGACCAGCTCCTGCACCCTCCCATGTGCAGTGCGGCTGGCTGAGAAAAGGTCCCGGAAGCAATCTGTGCAGCTCCAACTAAAATGAAGTAGGGAGATGGGGGCTGCGGTCATTATTACCGGAGGCTGGTAAGTGCAGCTGAGGCAGATGGCTGATCATCTTTGTGCCCAGGTGAACAAGGAGAGGGCATCCCAGACACAGGGATCTATCTGAGCAATCTCCCATGGCCAGAGGATGGCAGATCTATCTTAGGAAGAACCATAGCACTAGCCACTGCCATGGCCCTCCAAATCATCTTTTTTTGGCTGTCAGAACCATCTTTCTAAAACTCAGATCATACCCTGTCCCTCATTCCCATACTCAGAAGCCTTAGTGGCTCCCCAGAGCCTCAGGATTTGGCCTGACTTGCAGGCTCCATGTGACCTGCCCCCCCCCCCCACCCCGCCACACCCCCATGCCTCCAAACAGTGAACTGAACTCCCTTAGGACTCCTAGTCTGGCCTCTCTCTTTCGTCACTACACATCCTCCCCTTATAGCATTCATCTGGGACCATGGATTTAAAAGTCATCCATATGTGGCAACTCCTAGATTTTCTTCTGGTCTGGATTTCTCTCCAGAACAATAAATTCAATTACTATTTGACATCCCGACCTGGATGTCAAAGACATCTCAGACTCAGCTGCTGTCTAAAATACCCATCCTGGGCGGCCTGGGGGGGGCTCAGTGGATTGAGAGCCCAACTCTTGGTTTTGGTTCAGGTCATGATCCTAGGGTCCTGGGATTGAGCCCTGGTTCGGGCTCCCTGCTGAGTGTGGTGCCTGCTTGGGATTCTCTCTTTCTCTCTCTCTCTCTGTTCCTCTCCCTCACTCAAGCCCTCTCTCTCTCAAAAAAAATAAAATAAAACAGCCCAACTGACCCCCTTACTCTGCTTGTCTTCCCCATATCAGTAAATATCTCCATCATCCACCCAGCTGCTCCGTCATTCCCTCTCTGACTCCTTGCACATGCCCTCCACTGCTAGTTGCCGCCAATTCTATCACCAAAATTTCTTGAACATCCAAATTAATTCCCTGGTCTAAGCCACATCTCCTATCTGGACTACCCAGGAGCCACTGCCAGGTCTCTTTTCTTCCTCCTCTGTGTCCCTGCAATGCATTCTCACACACAGTCAGGGTCTAATATGTAAATCGGACCATGCCACGCCACTGAAGCTGGGGCAAAATCCAGCCTTCTAGCTTTTTTTTTTTAATGTTTATTCATTTATTTTGAGGGAGAGAGCGAGACAGAGCAGGGAAGGGGCAGAGAGAGGGAGAGAGAGAGAATACCAAGCAGGCTCTGAGCTGTCAGCGCGGAGCCCAACGCAGGGCTGAGTCTCACCAACCGTGAGATCATGACCTGAGCCGAGATCAAGAGTTGGAAGCTTAACCAACTGAGCCCCCCAGGCACTCCCAGCCTTCTAGTTTTAAGGGGGCTCCCACTGGCCAAATCTGGGACAATTTGAGCACCAAAATAATTAAGGTTAATAACTAAAATTATTGGAAAATAGTAGAAACCCTAAAGTCCCTGCCAGCAATAAGTACATAAATAAATGGGCAGAAGAATGTCAAGGGGAGAGAGAGCTGAAGTCATCTGGTAACCCTCCTGACAGACTGATGTGCTTCAGGCAAAAAGCCTCAGTGGATGTTAAATCTTATCTATTTAGTAATCTCTGGAATAGGATACTGCATGGTTTTAACTATCTCCCTGATCCCATATCGGTTATGAAGGAAAAACAGTCAATTAACCAGGCAAAATTTCAATCACAGGAGGAGACAGACAGTGTGTGTCCTTTGTTACCACACAGACACAATAGCATTTATGTCGTCTTCCTACAGGAATGTATAATGAAGAAACAGCAGACAAACCCCAAAAGGAGGAACATTCTATTAAAGGGGAAAACTGAATTTTCCATAATGTCAGTGTTATAAGAGATATAGGCTAACTATTCCAGATTAAAGGAGACTAGAGAGAAATGACAACCAAATGCATTACTTCATTTCTAGACTGGACCCTGGACTAGAGGGAAAATGCATGTAAAGGACATTCTTGAGATCATTGACAAAATGGGTGGTAAGTGAGATACTGTATTGCATTGATGTTAAATTTAGTGGATTACTGTACTTGTACACACCATAACTGGGGGTAACGGATGTGCGTTTGATGTGTAAAACTTATTCTCAAATCGTTCGGGATAAAAGTCATATGTAACATTCCATATATAGAAAGAAAATTTTAACAGATGAAATGGGATAAAGGACAGACAGATGTCCGTTGTACTATCCACTTTTCTGTAACTTTGAAATTATTTCCAAATGAAAAGTTGAACCAAAAAACCCAGTCTTCTTACCATGGCCCACAAGGCACCTGTCCCCACCCCCAGCCAGCCTGTCCAATCTTATCTTGAGCACTCTTATCATGGCCAGCACGCTTGGCCCCATCGGACATGGCTGCCTTTCAGTTTCCCCAACATACCAAGTTCTTGCTCACCATGGGGCCTTTGTGCATGCACCTACTATTGCCTCAATATGGAATTTCTTCCCCCAACTCACTTCTCAGGGATACAGTAATTATCATTTCTCAAAATGGCCTTTGACCCCCTACTCCAACCTAATATAGATCTATTATATTCTTTCACAGCTCCCTGAACTTTTCCTTCATGATACTTATCACAGTCTGTAAGAATTCATATTTTGGGAGGATTCCTAATGCCCATCTTCTCTAGTAGCCCGAAAGCTCCCTAAAGCCAGGGATCCCACCTGTTTCACCCCTGAATGTATCCTCCCCCCCTGCTCCTGGACTTGGCATACTGCTGGGCACTTTGGAGCCAGCTGATTAAATTCCACCCTCCAAGTTCACCCCCAAATTGTTGGCAGCTCTCACAGAACACACTCTACAGTCCGCCTCTAGCTCCAGGAAGGGATTCACGAGGCTTTGTCTAGGAAGGCTTCTTGGCTTCTTGATCGCTACACCAGTACTTGAAACTAAGAGGCCATGGTAAGGAGGAAGGGGGACTCAGGAGGAGACTTATGTTAAGAGAGAGATGATGAATTCAGCTGGGAGCCTGGACCTCAGAGGGGGATGTCCAGGATGTCCAGTTGGCTGGACCAGGCTGGTATCTCAGAGGGGCAGTCTGGATTAGAGAGATGACCAGCAGCCGAAGCTGTAGGCATCAGGAAGGTCCCTCACAGACGTGCAAAAGAAAAAGAGTCCAAGGAATGGAGTCCAGAGGTCCCAGACTTAAGGGCTAAGGAGAGAAAAATGTCTCTGGAAGCAAAGAAACAGTGTCCAGAAAAGTGGGAGTAATATTGAGAGAGAGAGAGGTCACAGAAGGCAAGAGAGGAGGCCAGTTAGGTGCTCAACTCCATACATTTGTGTTTCCTTTTTCCTTGTTCAAGCTCAGCATCTGGCAGCTCGTGAGTTGAGGTGGCCTGGTGGGCGCTAAGGTCTTGGACTCTTGTCTGAATCTTGACTCAACAACAAATAGGCTGTATGACCTTGGGCAATGGTCTTAACTTTCCGAGACTCCACGCCCCTGTCTACAAAATGGGAGTACTTCTAGTATTTACTTTACGAGGCTGCTGTCAGGATTACACGAGCTCCTTTCTGGAAAGCCCTTTGATCGTGTTTGGTCTATAGTCTAGGGATGAATGGACATCATAGGTGCACGCACAGCTGGAGCAGAATGCACTGGTTTCAGCTAATAGGATTGCTTTCTAGGTTTAGCCAATAACGGGGCTTCAGACAATAGTCAAAGAGCCTCCTCATCACCTCCTATTCCACCGTGCCCCCTGCCCCCGATTCAATCCCTATTAAACAAACCTATAGTGTGCAGGCTTCATTTAACACAGTGCTTTCTCCAAGCATCTTTTGAAAATCATCTTTTCCCCTGTCCCCCAAGTGTGCCCCGAGTCAGACGATGCCAGAGTTCGCCTTCTTGATAGCAGCCAGATCCTGTTTTGCAGGTAACCATAGTGACACCTCTTCCTCAACACAGCTACCTTCTGTGGGTATCAGTAAGTATTCCCAGGCCCCTTACTCGAAGATAGCTCTAATGTCTGCCAGGAGCTTCTGACCATCCCGTCTCTGAAGGAAACACAAGCATGTGGACACTACTTCACAGCTTAGAAAGCAACTTGACGACACAACCTCACTTTCATCCTCACAATGGCCCTGTGAGGTAGATACAGCAGATAATAACTACACTGGCCCACGTTTATCCAGCATTCACACTGTGTGAACCACTTATATATGTGATCTCATTTAAGCTCACCCAAATCCTATGAAGTAGGCTCAGTTTTTCCATTTTACAGAGGAGAAAAATGGGGCTCTGAGTGGTTAGAACTTGCCCCAAATCAAAGAGGTAGTAAATAAATGAATTCAAACCTCAGCCCATCTGACTCTGAAGCCACACTTTTAACCTTTCTACAATACCGCCTCACAAAACATGTATATTATTTCCAGGCACCATTCTACCCATTAAATTGAAGCTCAGAGAGGTAAAGTGACTTGCCCAAAGTCTCACACCCAGGAACTGGGAGAGCTGAGATCCACAATTGGATCTTCTGGCTCTGAGGCCCCTGACAGCAGGACGTATCAGTGACTGCGTCTGATGAGATCCTAGGTAGTTATTTCTGTAGCAGACTTGCCTTGCCAATCCTGTTCAGCCCAGAATAGTATTTCTGTGCAGGAAGTCCTTCCTGATGTTTCCCGGGAAACTTATGTTTTTCTGAATCCCAACAACAATCAGTCAAGAGGTTGGGAAAACAGGAAAAAGTGTTATAAGTCTCTTGTGAGAATTTATGCTCAACCATAAATACAGAGGCATTCCTGGTTTGAAGGAATCCACTGACATGAAGTAGAAAGCAAGAAAAGGAAATGCTGATAAATGGAGTCCAAGGTTAAGGTAGACATGTTGGGAACTTGGGTTAGAAGCACTAAATAGGAGAGAAGTGGTTACAGTCTGAACATTCTTTTTCATAGCTGTTGCCATATTACATGAACATCTGTGGCCCTGTCTGCTGTAAACAGTCATTCTCACAAATAGAATATTAATCTGTTTACATGCGTCGTATATCTCATGCAAACCCTAGGAATGATGTTCCAAGAAACAAGTTTTGGAAACAAACAAGTCCTCAAATTGGAAATTTCAACACCTGCTTCTGTGCAGTACAGTTACCTTGTTGAAGATTTAAACATTTGGTTATTCAAATACTACCCGATTGTGTAGGGTAGTCTAGTATTTTCTGGTTTTTGATTATTTGCTATAGCCTATAGTTCTTTGTAACTACTCTTATTATTTAAAAAAAATACATAAAGTTATGAAAATACAGAGTAACATGATTTCAGGAATTCCCAAGAATTCCAATTTATCATTTCCAAATCCTTAAGATTAATATCTGTTGGGAAATCGGAAACCTTAGCCCAGAGGAACTGGATGAACTTCCCAAGCAGTTCAGTGGGATGGCAAACTATGGAGAGGCCATCTTTCTTGGCTTCCAGGAAGGTTCTGCACAAGAGCAGGTAATTTTATTTAATTACCACAGGAAAAATGGGTGCTCCGTAAAAAGATGCCTGTCAAACCTGCACACTTAACTCTTGTACCAGCAGAACAAGTGGTGCAGCCAGGCCGCCTGTGGAATCAGGCAGGCAGACCTGGGTCTGTATGCTGGTCCTGCCACATGCTGGCTGTGTGACTTTGGGCAGGTCCCTTAACCTCTCTGAGACTTAGTTTCTCCATCTGTAAAATGCTGATAATGAGAACACCAGTGTCATTGGGATGTTGTGAGGATTAAATGTGATAATTGCTGTAAATCACAATGCCTGGCACAGAGTAAGCTCTCAATAAACGCAAGACATTATCTATCCCCTAATATGACAGGCCCAGCAGTGGAGTTGGGACAGAAGAGCTTGGTGAAAGCCCTTGGGACCACTCACAGGGCCCATGTGCTCAGGGCCTTCTCCAGGCCGAGATTTTCCAGGTCTCTGGGCTCTGCCAGAAGCCTCCGGCCCTCCCCACTAGCCCAGGATGCCTTTCCACAGGCTGTAAGGCGGGCACTGGGGAGGAAAGGCCTCTGTCCCATGTGGGTTCCCAGGAGACTGGTGGAGGTTGGCACTGGCTAGGAGCTCTTGAGGCATGTCCTCTGGCGCTTGAGGTAACCCTGCGCAGGCTTGGCGTGGGCCTGCGGGTGGGTGGGGCTGGGGAGGTGGAGTGGAGGTGGGGGAGGTGGGTTTTGGGGCAGGGGTGGGGATACGCCTTGGGGTGGGAGATGGGGCTATGGGGGTGCGGAGGGGGTTTTAGGGCGCGAGCGTGGGCCTCATAGGGCTTCGCCGGGTGTCGCGGGAGGTTGGAGGCCGGCGGAGGCGGGGTGGGCGCGCTGGTGCTGCCCCTCCCAGGGTGGAGGAGCTGGTGCTGGAGGAGGTGGGCACTGCGCCCCCGGCGCCCACCCGGCACTCCAGCGCGGCCTGGGCCTCTGGCGGCTAAGCGTCCTCAGGTGCTGGGTGTGGTCTGAGTTGTGCCCAAGCCCGTTTGACACCTGGGGTGCCGGTGGGGCAGCTCACTGTGCCAGGGTCATTGGCAAGCAAGATGGGTGCTGTGACCTTAGGTTCGGGGCAGGCTAGGGCGGCTCGCCGCCGAAGGTCCCGCGTTAGCTGTAGGGCTAGGAGGCTCTTCCCACCCTTGGGGCAGGGGTGGGTGGCTGGATCTCTGGGCGGCCAAGAGAGACCCCAGGGCCTCCCCTTGCCTGGGGAGCCGGCTCACCTCCCCTTCCCCTGGGGGATCGTCCTGGGTGCCCTCGGGGCCTTGCTTCCTCCCCCGGGAGCTCTGGTGTCCGGCAGCACCGAGGAACTGGGTCTGGCATTTGTCCGGAGGCCCCTCCTGGGAAGGAGCCTCCTGAGGGGCTCGGTCTTCAGACCTTTCTCATGGAGGGCTCTTCTGGTCATTCTCACTCCCGAATCCTGCAGGAGGAAAACAAGAATCTGGGTAGTGTTTTCTTCTCCCTCTACCCAAGACTAGGAAGACCCTGCCTTGGGAATCATAAATGGGGCTACTTGGTGGAAAATCTTTGCAAAGGACAAAGTTGTGTGTTTGGGGGCAGGGGGAGGCTGAGGCAGGACCTTGTGGGAACTGGGCTGCTGAAATCTGACAGAGCTGGGCAGCTCTACACTTAGTTGCGGTGTGATTTTAGGCAAGTGGCATAACTTCTTGCGGTCTATGTGTTCAAGCCGTAAGGTGGGGATAATGGTAAAGGCAGCCTCAGAGAATTGTCAGTGTGATCAGGGGATGTACAGACCATCGGGATGGCAGGGCACAGCTGTGATATGTTAAATCAGAGATCAAATATAAACGTGTGCCTTAAACAAAAATTTTTCCAACTCTGTCACTACCAGGTGAGGTCCAGTACGCCCCACTAACTATCGTGGATATCCCTAACCCCCAGATATTGGTGCCTTATATTATTTACCATTAAAATAACCAGAGTCCTTGGGGGATAGCTGATTCCATTTCTTAGACAAGAAAAATCAGAATGGGTCTATTTCGGAGCGCCTGGGTGGTTCAGTCAGTCAAGTGTCCAACTTCAGCTCAGGTCATGATCTCACGGTCTGTCAGTTCGAGCCCCGCATCAGGCTCTGTGCTGACAGCTCAGAGCCTAGAGCCTGCTTTGGATTCTGTGTCTCCCTCTCTCTCTGCCCCACTCCTGCTCACACTCTGTCTCTCAAAAATGAATAAATGTTAAGAAAAAACAATTTAAAAAAAAGAGAGGATATTTTCACAGATGTCAGGGGGTAGTGCTACAAAGACAAATATGCTTTATTTATTTATTTATGTTTATTTATTATTGAGACAGAGAGAAACAGAGCACGAATGGGGGAGGGGCAGAGAGAGAGGGAGACACAGAATCTGAAGCAGGCTCCAGGCTCTGAGTTGTCAGCACAGAGCCCATCGCGGGTCTTGAACCCACAAACCGTGAGATCATGACCTGACCTGAAGTCGGACGCTTAACTGACTGAACCACCCAGGCGCCCCTAGACAAATATGCTTTTAATGAATGGACTACTGTTGTCAAAGCTGTAAGGATTTGAGCACCCTAAAATATATAACAGTCGTTATGCTTAAGTGAACTGTCTGGGAAAGGCTGTGAGTCCGTAAACTACTCAGAAGTAGTAAGTTAATATAAAATCTTCAAAAAGGTAGTTAATTGTACCATAAGTCCCCTCTACTGAAGGCACTGTAAGTCCTATATAGGGAGTTGTACTACAAAGGTGATGAGAATAGATATGTATAATTTTGGTGATTTTTATAAATAGGAGAGTGTGAATGTGGTATTTTGTTACTTCCATTATTCCTCTACTTCTTATCTTTTTTTTTTTTTTTTGAGAGAGAGAAAGCATGTTGGATAGAGGGAGAAGAAGGAGAGAGAGAGAATCTTAAGCAGGCTTCACGCCCAGTGCAGAACCCGATGTGGGGCTCAATCTCATGACGATGAGATCATGACTTGAGCTGAAATCAAGAGTTGGATGCTTAACTGATTGGGCCACCCAGGTGCTTCTATTCCTCTACTTCTATTTATAAGGCATAAATATGAACTCATTTCTATCTGTGCAAGGAGGGAAGACTAGACCCAGGGGACTGTGAGCCCAGTGACCCCGGAAAAAGCAGGGTTACCATGACTGAACAGCACTGATAAATACATACAGTGGCCAGGTAGAAGGAGATGTCAGACTTTTCTGAGATGATGATGTACCGATTTGTCCCGATGGGAACTAACTTAAACTTATTTATTACTTCATCTCCTAAGGAAATAGTTCTCAACCTGAGGAGCTCTAAAAAATATCGAGCCTCAGGTCCCATCACAAAAGATCCCCAGATTCTATAATAAATAAGGGATTAATATTCAGAATAAAGAAGTCTCACAAAGTAGCAACAGTAAAAGTAACAAATTAATTGAAAAATGGGCAAAGGACTTGAGCAGACATTTCTCCAAAGAATACCACAAATGGCTAATAAGCACATGAGAATATGCTCCACATCACTATTGGAGAAATGCAAACCAAAACCACCATGAGAAAGCCACAAAACCACAAAAATCACACTTGTTTGTATGGGTACTATAAAAAAAAAAACCCAGAAAATAACAAATGTTGGCGAAGAGATGAAGATTTTGAAACCCTCGCGTGCTCTTGGCAGAAAAGTAAAATGGTGCCACTGTGGAAAACAATATGGCAGGTTCTCGAAAAAGATGCAGCAGGGGCACCTGGGTGGCTCAGTTGGTTAAGTGTCCAACTCTTGATTTCAGCTCAGGTCATGATCTCACGGTTCATGAGTTCGAGCCCCTCATTGGGGTCTTCGCTGATAGCGAAGTATGAGATACTCATGAAGTATGAGATCATGACCTGAGCCGAAATCAAGAGTCAGATGCTTAACTGACCAAAACCACAATCTTAAAAAAAAAAAATTTTTTTTAGTGTTTTATTTTTATTTTTGAGAGAGAGAGAGAGTGTGTGAGCAGAGGAGGGTCAGAGAGAGAGGGAGACACAGAATCCGAAGACAGGCCCTGGGCTCTGAGCTAGCTGTCAGCACAGAGCCCGACGCGGGGCTCGAACCCACGAACCGTGAGATCATGACCTGAGCTGAAGTCAGACGCTTAACCGACTGAGCCACCCAGCCGCCCCCCAAAAACGTAATCTTAAAGAAATATTTGAACACCTGTGTTCATAGTAGCATTATTTGCAATAGTCAAGGGATGGAAGCAACCCAGTGTCAATGGATGGAAGAACGGATAAATAAAACATGGGATATTATACACAATGCAATATTACCCAGCCTTAAAAGGAAGGAAATTCTGACATGTCCTACAAACGTGGATGGACCGTGAATATATTATATGACATGAAATAAGCCAGTCACAAAACAAGTTCTGTATGATTCCTCTTATAGGAGGTACCTAGAGTAGTCAAATTCAGTCAGAAAGTGCAACGGAGGTGGCCAGGGGCTGGGGGTAAAGGGGAAAGAGAAGTTATTGTTTAACATATACAGAGTTGCGGTTTTGCAGGAGGAAAAGAGTTCTGGAGATGGATGGTGTTAATGGTTTCACAACTAGTGAATGTACTTAATGCTACACAACTGTCCACTTAAAAATGGTTAAATGGTCAATTTTATGTTGTGTGTATTTTATGACACCTCCCCCCGCCAAAAAAAAAGATTCCCAGATTCTAATGTGCAGCCAGCTTTGAGATCCTCTGTCAGGGGAAGGGCACAGAAGGGTATTTGTGAAACTTTGGCAATCTTACCAATTATAAGTTAATAATGGGTTTTACTAGCATCAACAGACCAGGGCAGTACATCATAATGAAAGGACAATAGCTCAGGTATTAATGGCCGTACCAAAATGGAATGTACCATCTCTGAGAAAGACATCAAGGTTCAAAAATTAATACCTGTATAAAAATCAGCTACATGTATCAGATCTTATTTGGATTCTGATTCAAACTGAAAAACTTTTAGTTGGCATTTATGGGACATTTATTCAAATTGAAAAATTGAATACACTGGATATTCAATATTAGGGAACAATTATAAAAAGATTTTAGTTGTGGGGCGCCTGGGTGGCTCAGTCACGTAAGTGTCCAACTCTTGATTTCAGCACTTGTGGTTCGTGGGTTCGAGCCCCACGTCGGGCTCTGCGCTGACAGCCAGGAGCCTGCTTGGGATTCTCTGTCTCCCTTTCTATCTCTGCCTTTCCCCTGCTCATCTTCTCTCTCTCTTTCTCTCTCTCAAAAATAAATAAACATTTAAAGAGAATTTTAGTTGTAGGGGTGCCTGGGTGGCTCAGTTGACTAGGCATCGACTTCAGCTCAGGTCATGGTTTGTGAGTTTGAACCCCACGTCAGGCTCTCTGCTGTCAGCGCAGAGCCTGCTTGGGATCCTCTGTCCCCCTCTCTCTCTGCCCCCCTCTCAAAAATAAATATACATTAAAAATATTTAGTTGTAGGGGCACCTGGGTGGCTCAGTCAATTAAGTGTCTGACTTGGGCTCAGGTCATGATCTCGTGGTTCACGAGTTCAAACCCTGCGTTGGGCGCTGTGCTGACAGCTCAGAGCCTGGAGCCTGCTTTGGATTCTGTGTCTACCTTTCTCTCTGTCCCTCCCTGATCTCTCTCTCGCTCTCTCGCTCTCTCTCTCTCTCTCTCTCTCAAAAGTAAATAAACATTTAAAAATTTAAAAAAAATTACTTGTAATAATGGTACTGTGGCTTAAAAATCCTTACTCTTGGGGTGCCTGGCTGGCTCAGTCAGTAGAGCATGTGATTCTTGATCTCGGGGTTGTAAGTTTGAGCCCCACGTTGGGTGTAGAGATTACTTAAAACTAAAATCTTAAAAAATAAATAAATAAAACCCTTAGTCTTTGAGAGAAACATACCGAAATGATTCAGATGACATTCTATTAAGTATGAGCTTTGCTTCAAAATAATAAGGGAGGAGAGTCAGTAGCCATGAGTTGATATTATTCAGGTTGAGTGGGAATTTGTGGAGATTCCATATACTATATTTACTTTTGTATTTATTTGTAATTTTCCATAATACGTTTTTCTTTAAAGCATAAAAAAGAAAGAGAGAAGAAAGAAAGAAAGAAAGGGGAAGAAAGAGAAAGAAAGAAACTTAAAAGCCACACAAGGTAACAAGAAAACTTTCTATAAACAGGCCCTGGGGTAATGATCAGCAGCTCAGTTTTCAGTCCTCAGAACCGTGTAACCCGATCCCATGTCTCTGGCCAGACCTGCAACCTCAGTTTATTCTGAGACAGTTTCCTTTTTCTTCTGGGACCAGTAGGATTACAAAAACTCTAAGAAGGTATAAAAATAATGATGGGTAGAATTACTGAAACCCTAGAAAAGTAGAAAAATTGGAACCTCAGGAAGGTGTTGGAATAAGGACAAGAGAAGGTTAAACCTATAGTTTCAGCACTTTTATAACCTGTTTTGACGGTGGGGTTTTAATAAGTTCTGTAATTACTCAATTTATATATGCTTAAAAGCATAAGGAGGATGCTCATATGGCAAAAGGATCCACCATATTGACTTTTTTTTAAAATTTTTTTTATGTTTACTTATTATTGAGACAGAAACAGAGCATGAGCAGGGGAGGTGCAGAGAGAGAGGGAGACATCGAATCCGAAGCAGGCTCCAGGCTCCAAGCTGTCAGCACAGAGCCCGACGTGGGGCTCGAACCCACGAAATGCGAGATCGTGACCTGAGCCAATGTCGGGGACTTAACTGACTGAGCCACCCAGGCGCCCCATTGACTTTTTTTTTAAGAAAAAAAATTTTAATGGTTATTTTTGAGAGACAGAGACAGTGCAAGTGGAGGAGGGGTAGAGAGAGAGAGAGACACAGAATCAGAAGCAGGCTCCAGGCTCCGAGCTGTCAGCACAGAGCCCAACGCAGGGCTCGAACCCACAGACCGTGAGATCGTCACCTGAGTTAAAGTCGGATACTTAACTGACTGAGCCACCCAGGCGCCCCTTGACTTTGTATTTACAGTTAAATTATTGAACATAATTTAATTGGTCAAATTTTTAATCAAAGCCTAAGGCCCCTTTGGAAAAAAAATGGTTTTCAATTTTTTTTTGTTTTATAGAATATAATAAATTGAGCATTAAATGAACACAGAAGGTATTAAATATTTCTCTCCAGCCCAGAAGCCTCTTAAATATGAAGTCACCTATGGGGGATTCTTACTTCACCTTAAACGAGCAGATGCAAATACAGCACTTGGCGTAAGGCCTGCAGCATAGGACGATCTCAAAGCCAGTCCAGATGAGCTAATTCACTGGAAAGGGAAAGGGTGGTGGCAGGAGCGGACATCAGAGAGGCAGAGCCACAGAGAGGGGCTCGCACAGGCACGTCGTTTGTCTGGTTGATCGGGTAGCTATTCGGTCATTCTGCAAATGCTAACTGTGCACCAAGAAGGGGCCAGGCACTGAAGATACCAAGGTCGAAAAGACAGGCCCTACCATTTTCCCTCCAAGTCTCACTGGCCATCCTTATCTGAGGAAACAACTTCTCCCTTCAGGCCATTCCCACGAATACACCTAAGATGTTTGAGGCCACAGAGGAGCAGTCCCGGCCTCTGTTCAGAGAGTAAACGTCTCTGTTCAGGACACAGGCGCTTAGCTAATTTCCACCTAACTGGTTAGAAGCCTGGGCTTTGGATATAGGCTTGAGTCCTGACTCAGCTGGGTTTTTTGTTTTGTTTTTAGTTTTGTCTTTTTGGCTAGGTGGCTCAGCTTCTTTTTATCCTTGACCTTGGGCAAGTAATAGAACATCACTAGGCCTGGCTTTTTTTTTTGTCTACCTAGTTGGGATAATAATCCCTACTAGACAGGGTTCCTGTGAGGATTAAATGAGATTACATATATATGTGAGGGTAGGAGTGTGTGTATCACACATACAGCTGATCTATGTCTATATGTGGATAGAGACATAGGCACTGAGGCACATTAGTGGCTGTTACTATTACCTTAATACTGTTGTTACTTCAGGATTTGCTCCTTGGAAGATCTTGGATGTTTGCTTATGAACATAACCAAACAGGTTAGATCAAAGCACTGGCAAAGGAATGTTTCGTTCTTCTGAATATTAATTCATCCCCCTGTTCAGGCCAATTGATAGCTATTCTAGTTCACATTTTCCCCCAAATTGTCAACAGATAAAAATAGATGAAGAATGTCAGAAAGAAGGTTCTGGGAAAACATTCTCCAGAGACAACAGTGTGGGCAAGTGATTGGAATGCAGAGGATGTATCTGATCCCACTGGGATTGGGGCCATTGCTCACAGCTGTGCCATTCTCTTCTTGGTAAACAGAGATCCGTATAGTTGTTACAACAAATTTCCAACAGATGGCGATAAGTTGTTTTACGAAAGGGGCACCTTTTTAAAGTTCACACAATCTTGCTAGAAATTGATGAATCATTTGAAGAGTTGATTGCGGTCTCTCCAGACGAGAGCGCATCTAACACACTTTCTTGACTTTTGTGCCAGGCAAGGATCTAAGAAACCTGGGGCAGACTGGAACTTCCTTCTCTCAAGGTCTGGGGCAAAGATGAGGATTTCTTGTGTGGTAGACAGAATTTTAAAGATCATCCCCTAAAATTCCTGCCCCCTGGTTTTTCAAACACTAAGGGATTCTGCAGATATAACTAAAGGTGTAATGAAAGTTCCAAGTCAGGGGTGCTTGGGTGGCTCAGTCGGTTAAGCGGCCGACTTCAGCTCAGGTCGTGATCTCACAGTTCGTGGGTTCGAGCCCCACATCAGGCTCTGTGCTGACAGCCCGGAGCCTGCTTCAGATTCTGTGTCTCCCTCTCTCTCTGACCCTCACCCACTCTCTCTCTCTCTCTCTCTCTCTCTCTCAAAAATAAGTAAAAATTAAAAAAAATATTTTTAAAGTTCCAAGTCAGTTGATGTTAAGATACAGAGATTATCACTCAATCCGGTAGCCACTTAAAAGCAGAGTTTTTTGGGTTTCCTGGGGGGGTGCAGTCAGTTAAGCCTCTGACTCTTGATTTCGGCACAGGTCATGATTTCATGGTTTGTGAGTTCAAGCCCTGTGTTGGAGCACTGCGCGCTGACAGTGTAGAGCCTGCTTGGGATTCTCTCTCTCTCTGCACCTCCCCTGCTTGCTCGCTCGCTCTCTCTCTCTCTCTCTCTCTCACACACACACACACAATAAATAAATAAACTTTAAAAAACAAAAAAATAGGGACGCCTGGGTGGCTCAGTCAGTTAAGCATCCAACTTCAGCTCAGGTCATGATCTCACAGTTCGTGAGTTCGAGCCCCGTGTGGGGCTCTATGCTGACAGCTTGGAGCCTGGAGCCTATTTATGATTCTGTGTCTCCCTCTCTCTCTCTCTCTCTGCCCCTCCCCTAATCATGCTCTGTCTCTCTCAAAAATAAATAAACATTAAAAAAATAAAAATAAAAAATAAAAGCAGAGCTTTCTCCAGCTGATAGCAGAAAAAGAAATCAGAGACTTGAAGCAAGAGGAGGATTCTAATCTATTGGTGGCTTGAAGATGAAGGGAGTCACATGATGAGGAACGTGGTGGCCTCTAAAGAGCTGACAGCCGGCAAGGAAACATCAAACACAACCCTACACAGCAAGGAACTGAAAATGGCCAACAACCTGAACTCGTTTGGAAGTGGAATCTTCCCCCAGTTTCTAGGTAAGACCCCAACCCATCTAACACCTTGACTTTGACTTTGACCTTAAGACGCTGAGAACCTAGCCAAGCCAAGACCCTGAGCTGAGAACCCAGCAAAGTCCATAGGACCTGACCTACAGAGCGATGAGATAGTGAAGGGGTGTTGTTTTTAAGCTGCGAAATTTGTGGTTATTTGTTGTGGAGCAAGATAAAGCTACTATAATATATTTGGTGTCATGAAAGATGTCAGCTGTTAACCTGGGAACCCCTTCAGGAATCTCTTGCATAACGTTGGTGTGGAGGTCACATTTCCCCACCCCTAATGTTTCCTTTTATGTAGAGGGAGGACTACTGGACCATACTCCTGCCTTTCTCCATCTCCTGACTTAGGAAGGAGAAATGTATCCACATTCCAGTTCCTTCCTCTACTTTCTCCTTGAGGGTGCTCTTGTTGGCTAAAACTTGGGTTCTGCTATACTCCTCCATGTTCCAAGTTTTACAAGGGGAGGTTGGTCATGGTCCATGGCTGCCAATGACCATGAATAGATAAATAATTAATTCTGGGATTTAATAACATGGCTCAGAACTCAAGAAGTGGGGTAAAAATATGGGATCCCTCCTGCTCCCCTGACATACAACCCTGGAAGAACCTACCTAATCTCTCACCTTTGCAGACCTGAAAGGGAGCAATATAGAGGTAAACTGCTTACACTTGACTGCTTGATTACTGCCTGCACTTGAACTCTATAGGTGAAGCTTCTCTTAGTGTCTTAGCAGTAGGATACCTTCAAATGTGTTCAGTATCAGCTCTTATGGGCCAAATTGGTTATTCCCCTACCAAAAAAAAAAAAAAGTTATATGCTAAAGTCCTAACACCTAGTACCTCCGAATGGAATGTGACTATATTTGGAGATCGGGTGTTTAAAGAGGAAATTAAGTTAAAAATAGGGTCATTAGGGTGGGCCCTAAGCCAACTGACTAGTGTCCTTAGTAAGGAGAGATTAAGACACAGACACACAGAGGGAAGATAATATGCAGACACAGAAGACAGCCATCTACAAGCCAAGGAGAGAGGTCTCAGAAGAAACCAACCCTGCCGACACCTTGATTTTAGACTTCCAGCCTTTAGAACTGTGAGAAAATAAATTTCTGTTGTTTCAGCCACCAGTCTGTGGCACTTTGTTATGGCGGCCCTTGCAAATGAATACACCGGCCCACTAAGAGGAAAATATTGCCCTATATCACTTGCCTGTTTGCAGGGGCCTAGTATCCTGCTCTTACTGCTAAGAGTAAATAAAATCATGAACAGTTAAAGAAAAGCTAACAGCCCATCTAAGGGGACTCAGAAACCAAGCTGGGCCCCTGGATGAAATGGCTCTAATTGAAGTAAAATTGATTGAAGAGGACTTTTTTTTTTAAGTTTATTTATTTTTGAGAGAGAGAGAGAGAGAGAGAGAGAGAGAGAGAGAGAGAGAATGAGAATGAGCAAGGGAGGGGCAGAGAGAGGGAGGAAGACACAGAAGCCAAAGCAGACGCCAGGCTCTGAGATGTCAGCACAGAGCCCTATGTGGGGCTTGAACTCGTGAACCACAAGATTATAACCTGAGCCGAAGTCAGACACTTAACTGACTGAGCAACCCAGGCACCCCTGAAGAGGACAGTTTAAAAAAAAAGGTTGAAGAGCTCAAACTTCCTTGTTACCAGTCTTCTAATCCTGTTCCTTCCAAGTCCCAGACCATCCAGCCAAACCATTAGCAACTGCCCATGAATTAGTATAGTTGCATACTTCTGGCCCTTTCTCATGTCAGACAGGGTGAACAACTGTACTGCTTGAAGATCTGTCTACCGCAAGGACTTTTCTTCACCTGTATCCTTCCGGTTCACCCTAGTGGGGTCGTGGGGCTGCAGCTGTCCCTGTCAGGCCGTAACTGCCTATCAGACGGACTCATCTGTACAGGCTTGGGTTTTTGTCTTCCTCAGTCAGCTGGGGATAAGGGACACCTCAGGATGTCATGGGCATTGATTGATTGAGGGAGAGAAGACAATGCAACAGGAACCCTCTGCTCATGTAAATGGTTCATGCCCTCTGGATCTTTCCAAGCCTGGTCTCTTATATGCCATTTTCACTTGATAATACATTACTGCTGTTCACACCCAACCTTATGGTTAGGTTGGTCAGACCACACCCCATTCATGATGAGAATCTCAGGTCGCCTGGTCACCTGAGGTCACCTAGGTAGCTGTTCAGTCCCTACCAAGTCCCAACAGCAAACCAGAAACAGTTTCTCAAAAGTAGTATAGTTGTAGAACATGGCCTACATTCATCAAATATCCTGTGAGTCTGTGCTTTAATTCTGCTATTAGTGAATACTTGTTCCTGCTAGAGGATCCATATGGCATCCCTGTTTGCCATGAACCCTTTGGGTATGACTGGCTCTGCTAGATCATCAGCACCAAGTGGGAGGGCAGCATGTACCGCCGAATGAACTGGTTGCACAGTTGATTCTTGCTCTGGTCCCTACTCAAGACTGGCCCCCACACGTGACTCTATTGATGACTTATCTTACCTTCAAAATACATGGACCTCCCAACCAATGAGCCGTTTTGGGGGCGAGTAGGTTGCATGAGGTGCAATTTGTCTTTCACTGTGGAAGAGACATCCTTAAATACTCTAGACCACTGACTTTCCAGAAACTTCATGGAGGTGGCAGGCCCCTGAATTTTCTGTGGGGTTTATCTCCCACTTTCTAATTGTGTATGTCTTTCAAAGGCAATTCAAGTATTTGTTACTTCCTGCTCATTAGATCTAATAATGCTGTCACTATAATGGACCAGTATGATGTTTTGTGGAGTGTTTAGATGACCAAGGTCTCTGCAGATTATACTGTGTCAGAGCAGAATGGATACAGCACTGAAGCAACTATATGGCCTTGCCAGCTAAAAGGAAACTGCTCGAGGGGACCCTGCATACTGTCACAGAGAGGAAGCCAGGTCAGTAGCTGTATGCCAAATACCAGGGGCTGTGCTGACTTGCTCTGGGAAAGATACCAAACCTGGGGGCCATACTGTGAGTTAAGTAGGTAGGTGATAGGTCTGACTGCAACTGCTTCTTTCAACTCTTTGACCATGGCATGAATCTCGGTGCTTTTCCCAGGGATGTGGTATTTTTACTGGGTTGGTGTCTTACTAGGGAGAAGGACTTTCCAGAGGAGTTCACTTCGTCCTTCCTACCATATTGGCCTCCAGTCTGTGGGTCAGAGAGCCTATGTGGGGATTCTGCTACTCTGTCAGCTTTCAAGGTATTGCCTCTTAGCTCCAAATTCACCCTCCAGTATCTGCTCTGCGATAATGGGCTGGGCTATTTGCGCGTTTCTCTGTGTCCTGAACGTGATGTTAAGCTTTGTCAGCAGAGGGCGCTAGAGGGCCATTTAAAGAGCAAGGGATGCCCTTCCTGGTTCTAGTCCAGTTGAGGTTTCCTTTTTTCTCGCTCTTGCGGCAGGTTTGCAGGGAAACTGTATGTGGGCACATCCAGTGGGTCTCTGCCTTAGGTGTGTGTCCAGGGTGAGGAGGTCTTTGGCAAAGAGCTAATTAGAGCCCAGCTTGCAACTGCCTTGCTGCACCTCCTGTACCAGGGCTCGGACACCACAAACCACAGACCACACCCTGCCTTTGTGGTGTGGACTCCTTACGCTTGGACTCCTTTTGCACACTCGCCCACCAGTCTTGACGCTCATACAGCTTTCTCTAGCGCTGAACTTCTGCAGAGCAAGCTTTCTCTAGCGTTTGACTTCTATAGTGGTCTGGTTTTCTCCAGCACTGTGCTTTTACAAAGTGCACTTTCTGTTTGACTTCTACAATGGTATGACTCTCTACAGTACTTGATTCCTGCACTGGCAAAGCGCTCTCCAGTACTGGGCTCCTGCAGAGCATACTGCCTATAGTCTTAGTTCCAGCTGTGCTCAGTAATTAGCAACTTCACCTGACACTCTCAGGGCAGATTTCTGGGAAGCCCCATTGCTGAGGCACATGAGTGACTTTTCTGCCATGCCTGTTCTTCCTTTCCTTCCCTTCCCCTTCCCCTTTCCTTTCCTTCTTCCTTTCTCTCTTTCTCTTTTCTTCCTTCCTTCCCTTCTTTCTCTTCCCTTCCCTTCCTTCCTTCCTTCCTTCCTTCCTTCCTTCCCTCCCTCCTTTCCTTCCTCTCTCTCTTTCTTTCTTCTTTCAAGTTTTATTTATTTAAATAATCTCTACACCCAACGTGAGATCAAGAGTCCAAGGCTCTTCCGCCTGAGCCAGCCAGGTGCCCCTCTGCCATACTCTTTCAAATGAAGCCTGGATCTTAGATCTGGTGGAAGACGACTCTTCCTTGGGTGTTTTTTTCTCAGCCCCAGGGATAGTAGCTGATGTTGATGTCTGCTACTTCGATATTCTTTAGAATTGTCTTTGGCTCTCATTAGCCTATTCCTTAATATTCCACCCCCCTATTAATGATTCTTTATGTTAAACTTTCCCATTGTGGCTTCTGTCTCCTGACTGGAGCTTAACTGATCTAATCATTGGTACTGGGAGTGGATGGGGTTTTGCAATTGATTTGGTCACACTTTGGGCTTCAGCAGTGCTGAGGTCTTTGCCATTGGGAAATGGTGTGCTAGTAATCTACAGTTTGCAGTAGCATCACAGCTAAGCTGTCACCTGTGGTTGATTGTGATGAAGCATATGCCTTGGGAACCCAAACACTGCTGCCCCTGACTGCTATGGCAGTAATAATGATTAACGACTGTGGTGTAGCATGGATTCTTGTCAGTGCATTTGAGTGATTACAGAGAGAAAATGACAAGTTCAGGTCTACTAATGCCCAACGCAAGTCAGTCTGAGAACAGGGTGCTTACATGACAGACCTAAAACAATCTCTTACTTACTTAGGCTCAGGGCTAATATTGCTAGAAGTCAAACACAAAATATGATTGTGTAGGTTGCTAAATTAGAATAGCAGTTGAATTCAGTATTATCAAATTTGTCATGAGATAACTAGGGCATTGATCAGGAAAGAATAGGATCTAGAAATCGGGAATGGTGCACGTGGTTGGACCCAGATGAAGTGGACAGTATTGAACTTCCTGTCATTTTGCATCTCCCTTGCCAGTGGAAGTAGCTGACCCTCTTGTCTGAAGAGACTAGCTTTCCAGTCTGAAAACTCTGTGATAACCTCACTTAGGGCAGATGCCTTGAAAAAGGATGTTCATTCCCCTCAAAATCCACAAGGTCCCTGTTGCTACTAGACCTTTTTTGAGAGACAGAGAGAAAGAGCGAGCACATGTGCGAGTAGGGGAGAGGGACAGAGACAGAGAGAGACAGAGAGAGAGTATTAAGCAGGTTCCACACTCCCATAACCCTGGGATCATGACGTTAGCTGAAATTGAGTGTTGTACACTCAACCCACTGAACCACCCAGGTGCCCTGCTATTAGACCTTTAACTATGGTCAAATCTCAGCATGTGCCAGGGGTACAGGCACACACTATGGGCCAGAAGGAAACAGTTTATATACCAGAAAGAATTGCAATACATTGCTATTATGTTGGCAGAAACCTGGGGAGTGTGTGAGAATGGATTCTAAGGGTGCTAGACCAATGAGAGTAAAATATGACACTAAATAGGGCTAACGTCATCGAAATGGGTGCATTTACTAGGGATTCCAGACTTAATGTGCTAGCTCATGTACCTGAAGTTTGCTCTAAAAAGTTATGTGATTCATTGACTGAAATTTGGGTTTGGGGTGTCTGGCTGGCTTAGTTGGTAGAGCATGCAACTCTAGATCTTGAGGTTGTGAGTTTGAGTCCCATGTTGGGTGCAGAGATTATTTAAAAATAAATATCTTAAAAAAAAAAAGAAATTTGGATTTGATGGTGGCCTTGTTGGCGAAGTTGAGATCCCAGAGTTTTCCCGGCATTGCATGAAAGAAGGAATCCAAAGGTTTATGGTAATAGACTTGATTTATCATGTACAGCCTGTCAACTATATTCCGTGAGGATCCAGAAGACGCTTCCTTTGCTAAGGCATTGGAGGGAGGATCTCCATCCTTGGAAAGTTCTATGGTTATTCTCCTTTATAGGTCAAGAATGGCTGTAAACATATTAGTAATAACTAACTAATGAATACCCCCATTGAGATAGGCTCCCTCCTCTCAGTGGGTGTGATGAAATCCAGACAAGGTGGACACATCAACTGTAAAGGGCAGCAAGGACCATCAGGCAATCCGATTTCTTGGCTTGCAGAGGTCTTTGATGGGGCTCAAAGTCACAACCCTGAGATCAAGAGTCACACATTCTACCAACTGAGCCAGCCAGGTGCCCTAGGTAATGGGAAACTGATCATAGTGTCCCTAGGAATGAAATAGATAGGCAACCTACTCTAGTATTGCTTGATCTATTTCCTCGTTGATTTTCTGTCAAGTTAGTCTATCCATTACTAGAAGTCAGGTATTGAAGTCTCCCATGTTATTGTTGAATTATCTATTTCTCTTTTCAGTTCTGTCAGCTTTTGTTTCATGTATTTGGGGGGTCTTTTGTTAGGTACATATAAGTTTATAATTATTTTTTCTTCCTAATGGATTGACTTTTTTTATCCTTATAAAATTTCTTTTGTCTCTAGTAACAAATTTTGTCTTGCTCTTGTCTGATGTTAGTATAGCTACTCTACATCTCTTATGGTTCTTGTTCTACCCTTTTACTTTCAACCTATTTGTGTCTGTGATTTTAAAGAGCATATAGTTGGATCATCTTGATTTTTAAAAAATCCATTCTGCTAATCCCTGACTTTTGACTGAAGTTTTTAGTCCATTTAATTTAATGTAATTACTAACAGGATAGGATTAATCCCTATCATTTTGCTATTTATCTGTGTGTCATCATTTTTCCCTATATTCCTCCATTCCTGCTTTCTTTTGTGTGAAATGTTTTTCAATATTCCATTTTAATTCCGTTTCTTTTTTAAAAAATTTTTTATGTTTTATTTATTTCTGAGAGAGAGAGACAGAGCACGAGTGGGGAAGGAGCAAGAGAGAGGGAGACACAGAATCTGAAGCAGGCTCCAGGCTCTGAGCTGTCAGCACAGAGCCCGACACGGGGCTCAAACTCACAAACTGTGAGATCATGACCTGAGCTGAAGTCAGACGCTTAACCAACTGAGCCATCCAGGCGCCCCTACTCAGTTCTTTTGAATTACCTTCTCAGTGGTTTCCCTGGGTATTACAATTAATGTCTTAAAACAGTCTCGTTTATGTTAATGCCAATTTAATTTGAATAGTATAATAAAAACTTTGCTCCTATATAGCTGTTCCTTCACTCCTCCTTTATGCTATTATTGCCATACAAGTTAACATTATATAACTCCATAAATACCATTTTATAATTATTGCTTTTTGCAGTTGTCTTTAGAATATATAAAAGAAAAAAGTTATAGGCCAAAATATTTATACTGTCTTTTCTAATATTTATATAGTTTCTTTTTTCAATATTCTTTATTTCTTCATGTGGATTTTTTTAAATGTTTGTTTATTTTTGAGAGACAGACAAAGCATGAGTGGGGGAGGGGCAGAGAGAGGGAGACACAGAATCAGAAGCAGGCTCCAGGCTCTGAACTGTCAGCACAGAGCCTACTGCGGGACTTGAACTCATAAACTGTGAGATCATGATCTGAGCCAAAGTCAGATGCTTAACCAACTGAGCCATCCAGGTGCCCCTCTTCACTGGGGATTTGAATTACTGCCTAGTCCTTTATTTCAGCCTGAAGGACTTTCTTTATATCTCTTGTAGGATAGGTCTGCTAGGAACAAATTCTATTTTTGTTTATCTTAGAATGTTCTGATTTTTTTTTTTTTTTTTTTTGAGAAAGAGGGAGCAAGCAGAAGGAGAAGGAGACAGAATTCCAAGCAGGTTCCATGCCCAATGTGGAGCCCAACACAGGGTCTGATCTTACGACCATGAGATCATGACCTGAGCCAAAAGCAAAAGTTGGTCACTCAACTTACTGAGCCACCCAGGTGCCCCTGATTCTTTAATTTTGAAGGATGGTTTTGGCTGGATATAAATTTCTTGGATGATGAGTTTATTCTTTTAGCAAGGAAAGAATTCAAACATTTGAATATGTTATCCCACTTCTGGCCTCCATAGTTTCTGATAAGAAGCCAGCTGCTAATCTTATTGAGGCTCCCTTGTACATCATGAATTACTTTTTCCTCTTGCTGATTTCAGTATTCTCTTTTTCTTTCAGAGTTTGACTATGATGTGTATAGATGTGAATCTCTTTCAGTTTGTCCTATTTTGAGCTTCTTGGATATGTAGATTAATTTTTTAAAATCAAAGTTGGGGGTTCCTAGGTGGCTCAGTTGGTTGACTGACTTTGGCTCAGGTTGTGATCTCACGGTTCCTGAGTTTGAGTTCTGCATCTGGTGAGCGTGAGCCCCACTTCAGGTGAGGTCGGGCCCGACTTGGCTTGAGCTCATACCCCACTTTGGGTGAACATGAACCCCACTTCCAGTGAACCCCACTTCTCTCTCCCTCTCTTTCTCTCTCCCACTCTTTCTCTCTCCCTGCCCCTCATGGGATTCTCTTTCTATCCCTCTCTCTCTCTGTATTTGCTCATTTGTGCTCTCCCTTAAAAAAAAAAAAAATCAAAGGTGGGCGGTTTTTATCTATTATTTTTTCCAGTATTCTTTCTACCTCATTCTCTCCTTTCCTCTAGGACCCTCATTATATGTGTATTAGTACACTTGATGTCCCACAGGTCTGGGGGTGCTATTCATTTTATTCATTCTTATTTCTTTCCATTCCTCAGATTGAATAATCTCAACTGACTTGTCTTCAAGTTTGCTGATTCTGTCTTCTGCTAGGTCAAATCTGCTATTGCACCTCTTTAATGAAAGTTTCATTTCAGTTATCGTACTTTGTAACTCCATAATTTTTATTTTATTTTTATTCTTTCTAGGTTTATTTATTTTGAGAGGGGGGCAGGGGCAGAGAGAGGGAGATAGAGAGAAAATCCCAAGTAGGCTCCACACTGCCAGCTGCAGAGCACAACACGGGGCTCAAACCCACAAACCGTGAGATCATGACCTGAGCTGAAATCAAGAGTCAGACGCTTAACCAACTGAGCCAGCCACACACCCCCAGGATTTTTATTTTACATATATAATTTATTTTATTATATTTATTATATATAGATTATATATATGTAACTTTTATTTGCTTATTAATATTCTCTACTTGGTAAGACTTTTTTTTTAAGTTTATTTATTTTGAGAGAGAGACAGAGAGAGCACAGGGGAGGGGCAGAGAGACAGGGGGAAAGAGAATCCCAAGCAGGCTCCATGCTGTAAGCTCAGAGCCCAATGCCCAGCTTGAACTCACCAACCATGAGATATGACCTGAGCTGAAATCAAGAGTCAGATGCTTAACCAATTGAGCCACCCAGACACCCCAAGACATTCTTACACTCATGATTTTTTACATGTTTTCCTTTAGTTATTTGAATATATTTATAATAGCTGACTTAAAGACTTTTTGTAGTAACTTCAATGTCTAGACTTCCTCAGGGACAGTTTCTTTTTACTGCTCTTTCCCTTTGCATGGGCCACACTTTCCTGTTTCTTTGTATGTCATAATTTTTTTTTGCAAGTAACATCTTAAATATTATAATGTGGCAACTCTGCAAATCAGATTCCACCCCTCCCCAGACTTTGTTGTTGTTGTTGCTGTTTGTTTAGTGACTTTCCTAGACTAATTCTATAAAAATTATATTCTTTGCCGTGTGACCACTAAAGTCTCTACTCAATTAGCTTAGTGGTCAGCTAATGGTTGGACAGAGATTTCCTTAAATGCTGTCAATCAATAAGTCTCTTGTGGACCCTGTGTGTGCAATACTGCTTTGATCTTCACCTCTTGCTCATACAGAGCCTCAAGGTCAGCTAGAGGAGAGAACTTAGGATCCCCTGAGGTTTTTCCTGGGTATGCACACAATCCTAAATACGCTTGTGAACATCTAGGAATTCCCAGAATATGTCAAAACTTTTCAAAGACCTAGGAATATCTCATTCCCTAGTTTTTCCTTTTAAGTTTTTTTGTCAGCCTCTGGTTACCACCAACTGATACTGTCACCTCAGGCAGCTGTAGAGTTAAACAATTGCCACTGATTGTTTTCAACACATGCCCTAGGGTTTTTTGGCTGTTAGCACAGAGAAAGTTCTGATTTAGGTCAAATAAAGACCAACTCTGAGAATAGGCTTTTCAGAGACCTAACAGGTCAAATAGTGACACTTCTCTGGGGATAGAGAAGTTGTAGAACTTCAAACCTGTTCTGTGCCCCCTCCCCCTAGCTCCCTTAGTTATGAGGCTTTTAGTTTTCAAGATTTCTGTGGACCTGGGGAGAGGAGAATGGGACTAGGGCAAGTTAAAATTCCACAAAGTTTACTGCTCTCACTAGGATACAGCTATTTTTTTAAAATAAACATTCCTTGGATTGTAGCTAACCTTTTTTTTTTTTTAACATTTATTTATTTTTGAGAGACAGAGAGAGACAGATCATGAGCAAGGGAAGGGCAGAGAGAGAGGGACACACAGAATCGGAAGCAGACTGCAGGCTCTGAGGTGCCAGCACAGAGCCTGACGCGGGGCTCGAACCCACGAACTGTGAGATCGTGACCTAAGCTGAAGTCGGCCGCTCAACCGACTGAGCCACCCAGGTGCCCCAGATTGTAGCTAACCTTTAGTTAGTTTCCAGAGTTCTGAAAAAACTTATTTTGACAATGTTTTGCCAGAAGTCCTTGTTGCTTTTATAGAGGAGTGGATTTTTGGAAGTCTTTACTATTCTGGAAGTGTTTCTCTCCTGCTTGATCTATTTATACAATAGGACAAATCCCAGGTCTGGAAGCCAAAAAAAGTGGAGAGTCACAGCCTCTTATCACTTCTCAGATACAATATAGACCCATAGACCCAGAGCCCCTTGACTGAAGGTGACGCTGAGTCTTCTAGAGGAAGGAACCTCCATCACTGCTGCAAGCACTCATCATAAATCCTCCTGCAAGCCTTCTCCAAAGGGACCTACAGCCATTTAGTAGGGTATCTGTGCACTGGATAAAAGGACATACCCAGACTTTTCTGGGATTATTAGACATTGGCTGTAAATGGACTTATTCCCAGGGACCTAAAATGCTGCTATGGTCCACCATTCAAAGTAGGGGCTTACAACAATCAGGTGATAGATGGAGTCTTTACTCCAGGCCGATTCATTGGGCCTGGATGGCTCTTGGGCCCATCCTGTGGTTATTTCCTCAATGCCTGAATTTATAATTAGAATAGATACACTTGGTAATTGGCACAGACACTAATGAGAGACTCAAAAATACTGGAAGAAATCTTACAACACATCAAACATATAGAGGAAAGGAAATCATGCCATTAAACATAAATTTTAAAGAAAGATCCAGAAGACCTAACATGCAAATAATAGAAGTCCCAAAAGAAAAGTGACAGATGGAAAGGGAAATTTAAGCCTGAAGATTAAACGGACTAACATGAAAAGAGATAAGTATCTAGACGTAGCCTGATTTAATTCCTGAACTTCTGAAATAGGAAGAAAACAACAACAACAACAACAATACAAAAACCCCAAGCTTACAAGCTTCCGGACTAGGTTATTTATAAAGGAATGAGAATCAGACTAGTTTAAAGCCATGCATCTGCAATACTATAATTTAGAAGACAGTAGAATACAGACTCCAGGAGAAAAGAATGTAACCTGAGAATCAAAAGCAGCAATCATGTCACTTCTCAGCCAGGGCAAAAGGAGGAACATCTGGGATACAAGATCCAGTGCATACGTCACATGCCCTTTCTGAGGGGAGTGCTCAAGAAATTCAGTAGTGACAGAGAACCAAGATAATGACAGATGAAGAGGTGAGGTAGCAAAGGTGAGCAATGACTCTTGCAATCCATATATATATATATACACACACACACACAGAGTTCAGTTTAAATGATAGCAGTAGACTGGGAATTTGGGCTTTAAGTGTTAAATAAGGATTCCTTTGTATAAGTGATTAACTTTAATGAAAAACCTAGTAATAGATTAGAATAAAAAAATTGTACGCTATCTTAGTAAAACTCTAGGAGTAGGGAGAGTGAGGAAGGTCAAAGCAATCTAGAACTATTGTCTTTTGGGGGTTTGTGAAGGAGTGGGCATATAAAATATTTGATGAAGGAGTAGGATTATGACCATGTACAAATAAAACAATTTAAGAAAAGTTGTGATTGTTAGGAAGAAGATAAACACTAGCAAGTTTACAAAGAGGGGGGAAGGTAATAAATAGAAACTTGACCAAACCCATAAAAGTTAAAAAAAAAAAAAAAGCAAAGAGGAAAACAATGAAAAAAATAAGTACTAAATATAAAATAAGGTGGAAAGAAAAAGTTTATGGATTAACACAATATGAACAGATGGAATAAACATTTTAAGACAGAACCTGTCAGACTAAGCTACTTTTAAGATCTGCTATAAGCAAGAGAAATTTTATCTATCTATCTATCTATCTATCTATCTATTTATTTTTATAGAGAGCACAAATCAGTGAGGGGCAGAGAGAATCCCAGGAGGGTCAGAGAGAGAGAAAGAGACAGAGACAGAGACAGAGAGAAGTGGGGCTTGTGTTTTTTAACCCAAAGTGGGGCTTGAGCTCACCCAATGTGGGACTTGAACTCACAAATTGTGAGATCATGGCCTAAGCTGAAGTCAGGTGCTTAATGACTAAGCCACCCAGATACCCAGCAAAAGAAAAATTAAAACAACAAACTTAATCTGCTATAAGCAATTTGTAAGAAACACACATAAAGTGACAAAATGTTTTGAATAAAGAGACAGAAAAACTTCAGGCAAATGCCAACAAAAAATATGATTAAGTGGGGGGTTTGCTGAGATTCTGGCAATGTTTATTTCTTGGTTTGGGCAATGGTGGATAGGGTATTTTAATAATACTATGTTCAACTATTTTCCTATGAATGTTTATGCATTTGCATGATATTTCATTACTGGGATAGGCAGAATAATGGCCCTTGCTCTGATCCCTAAAATGCCCACGCCCCAATCCCCAGAACCGGTGGATGTGTTACCTTACAGGACAGAAGGGACTTTGCAGAGGTGATTAAGATAAAGACCTTGAGATGGGGAGATTATCCTGGATTATCCAGGTGGTCCAGTGTAATCGCATGGGTCCTTAGAATAAGAGCACCTTTTCTGGCCATGGACAGGGGGAGATGTGACAGTGGAAGAAGGGTCACAGGGAAGTGACACTGCTGCTCTGAAGATGGGGATAGAGGATCAGGAGCCAAGGACTGTGAGGCGGCTTCTGGAAGCTGGAAAAGGCAAGAGAAAGGATTCTGCCCTAGATCCTCAGAGGGAACACAGCCCTGCCCACATCTTGATTTTAGCCCAGTGAGACCCACATTGGGCTTGTGACCTACAGAATTGTGAAATAATAAATCTGCACTGTTTTAAGGCACAAATTTGTGATAATTTGTTACCACAATAAAATACCAACAACAAAAGTAAAAATTTGCCTGCCTGTTGTGACATCTGCTTCATCTTCCTTTTCTTCTCAGTATCACTTTTAAATTAATCTACAGTATTTTCATGGCCCTAGCTTTGGGGGGCAGCAGTCACAGGGAGAGAACAAGTGGAAAAGGCATTGAGCTGAAGACTAAGGGACCAAAGTTGTAGCTCTAGCTTTGCACTAATTTGCTGTGTGACTCTGAGCCTATTGCCTTCTCTCTCTGAGCCTATACCTTTAATTATTTAATTGAATTTGTAATTATAATTATATATTTGATAAAATATTTAGCTCCTGTATCTATTTAACTAGGCATTGCTCAGGAGTATAATCCTTCCCCAATCACAAAATCTACTTACACAAATTTCTTAAATATGTGGGTTTACTTTTAGGCAACCGTGAGGATTTCAGACCCAGTATATACAAATCTCAAGTCATTCTTTGTCATGACCTTGGGACTTGAAGCGGTAAAATTAAAAAGACAGCAAACAGGGGTACCTGGCTGGCTGAGTCAAAAGAGTAGGCAACTCTTGATCTCAGGGTTGTGAGTTTGAGCCCCATGTTGGGTGTAGAGACTACTAAAATAAATAAATAAACTTAAAAAAAGGGGGGGGGGCATGTTACCTGTCCCAAAACAACTTTTGGAAAGAATGAATCCTAAAATATTTCAAGAAAATAAGGAAAGGTATGCAGAATACATATTAATAGATGAAGTAGTTTTACATTATTTAAAATGTCACTTATTGCCTCTTCACTGACTTTCAGTCAAAGAAAAAAACATTTATAGGATTTTTTATAGGTCTAAATACCATCTAGCTGCTGAGTGCTCATGGTAGAGTCTTACAGACACCTGGGGCATTGATCATGCCCTCTGAGACTCATGGAAGTTATGGGGTCCCCAGAACCAAATTAGAAGTGATACATTCATTCCCAGAACAGTGACCCCACCAGACTCCTGATACGGGCTCTCCCACTTTTTCTGGGTCTGGTTTTCAAAGTTCCCAAGAGATGAGCTGATCAGCTGCATAGGCATGATCCAATTAAGCAGCATTTCCAGGCTCAAACACTTCACCAGGGCACCAGGCCACTCATAAGAGTCCAGTGTCATTCTGGGCAGGATGTTTATTGTGTGGGTTGCCTAGTGAGTTACAAGATGATTGATCAGCATCCATTGGCCTGGCTCACTCCATGCCTGTAGTGTCCTCAGAAATTATGACAATCGAACCTGCCCTCATGGCTTTCCTAATGCTTAGGCCCAGGGACCACCCTGTCGAGAATCCCTGCTATGGCAAATTGGGTTCAGATGCTAATCCCTGGGCTTAGTGGGGTGTCCTGACATTTGGTTCCTTTACTCAGAAGGAACCGCAGATGTGGCTGCCACTTGAATTAAGGGGATACCTGTCTAAACACTTTTTTTTTAAAATTTATTTTTGAGAGACAGAGAGAGACAGCGTGAGCAGGGGAGGGTCAGAGAGAGAAGGAGACACAGAATCTGAAGCAGGCTCCAGGCTCTGAGCTGTCAGCACAGAGCCTGATGCGGGGCTCGAACCCACGAACGGCGAGATCATGACCTGAGCCGAAGCCGGACGCTTACCGACTGAGCCACCCAGGTGCCCCAAGGGGATACCTGTCTAAAGCAAGGTCTTGACTTCTTTAACTGGAACTTCAGAACTTCTAGAGGCACGTAATCATTTAATTTGTTTAATGTTTATTTATTTTTGAGAGAGAGAGAGAGAGAGAGACAGAATGAGCAGGGGAGGGACAGAGAGTGAGGGAGGCAGAGGATCTGAAGCAGGCTCCAAGCTGACAGCAGAGAGCCCGATGCGGGGCTCGAACTCAACAAACTTTGAGATCACGACCTGAGCCGACATCAAGAGTTGGTCACTTAACAAACTGAGCCACCCAGGCGCCCCAGGTATGTAATCTTTTAAATTGGAGAAAGAATTCTGTAACAAGTAGAGGCATTCCACGAGTGAAGGGAATTGGTCTTGTATTGTAAAAGCAGTGTATATGCATCGTAGAAAGTTCGGAGATACAGATAAGCAAAAGTAAGAGTAGGACTGTATTCATACCACCTAGACGTCCTTATTGCTAACACCTGGAACTGATTTTTTCTATCTTTTCTTAGAGCTTGGCATGGGGCCTAGCAGAGAACATAAGCTCCATGACTGTTAAAGGAGTGAAGAGAAATGATTCCTCACCTCTAAAGTAGGAGGTAGGATGAGGTGATCTCAACAAAACTCCCATCCAAAAATCCAGAGAAGTCAGGTGGTGAATAGAATAAAAACATGACCTCTAGCATATGGGGGGGGGGGCGGGGAGAGCACGCGAGCGAGTGCTTAGCCCAGGGCCTCGCACGTTATGAAGACCCAGTAAATAGGAACCACTGTTACCATCATGTCCTTGTTCCCCACACAGGCTCAAGTATCCCCATCTTTTCCCCAAACTCCAAGCCTCCCAGCCCGGTTGCTGTTCTACAACCTTAGGCAGAAAGAGTCTCCTTAGAGCAGACAATGTGACCCCCCCCCCCAACCCAAAGGAGTGAAACTCTTTTTCTTTATGAGAACACCCTCTTTACAGTGGTCTTAGAGTCTAATTTTGAAATTGAAAACAAAACAAAACAAAATCTTTTCCCAAAACTTCATTAGGAAGTTGGGAACAAGAGGAGGGTAAAAAGAGAGATTTTGCAAATAAGGAAATGGAGCCAGAGAGGGTGAGAGACTCGCTCGGGCACCACAGCCAGTCATCGCCTCCCAGGAACTCACTCACTGATGTGGCTTTCAAGTCTGTATGGTCACCAAAGCGTCAACAGAGCATGAGACTCAGAGATGGGCATCCAGGTTCCAACCCTATTGCTCCTTTCACTAGCTGTGTGGTCCTGCGCAAGTCGCTTGGCCTTCCTAAACCTATTTGCTTGTCTGTAAAATGGGGACAATTCCTTGCTGGGCTGTAGAAAAAAAACAGAGAAATTATACATGTACTTAGCCCAACATGGACACTGGACACATAACGGTAACTTGGGGGGGGGGGCGTTTTGGGGTAAGGGGAACAGCTGTTAACGCGTGCCCAGAGAAGCAGGAGCTGGGGAGGGAGAGTGGTGTCCTGAGAGACCCAGGTCTGAGAGTGCTCAGACACCTATTTGGGAAGGAGAGTCCTCAATTCTGCTTCCCAAGTAGCTACAGACTACTTTCCAATATATATGGAACACAAAAATATTACTGTAAATGATGGAGGAAATAGTCTGACTTCAGAGTGTATACTCTGTGTTTGAGAGCACACTGTCTGAAGGCAGACTATGTGGATGGAAATCTGCCTTTACTCTTTACTAACTGTGGGGTCTTGGACAAGAAACTCAACTTCTCTGTGCCTCGGTTTTCCCATCTGTAAAATGGACACAGTATTAGTACTTCCCTCACAGAGTTGTTGAAATGATTTTTTTGTGAGATTAGGGCATGTAGAGCTCTTAGAATCTTACGTGGATCAATTTTAGTTATTTTGTTTTATATGGTCAAAATTCCTCTTTGATCTAAGTTGTTTGGAGTTAGGGCTGAGGCTCACTCAAGCTGAGTAACAACAGATGGACCCCGATTGCCTTTGAAAGAGGACAGGTATAGTTAACATCAAGTTTGGGTCCACGTTGAATTGCACATCTATGAGGTGAGAGAACTGTTACAAAGGTGTGGACAACAGTGTGGCTGGATTTGGTTGTTTTGTCTTCTCCTTGCTGCTTTTTTCTTCAGGTTTAAAAGTTAAGCTCTCTCTGCCTCTGAGGAAAAGGAAACTAGTTTTATTGGAAATGGGCTCTGGGTTTAACGTGCTATTGAAGCCCAGAGGGAAAAAATAAGAAGTGGAGTAAGAAGGGTTTGTAGGGGAGGCAGAGGATCTTGATGAAGGTTCCTGGCCCGGAAGAAGGGAGAGGGGGTCCTGGTACACGCCCTGTGGCCGTGCTCCAGGAAGTAGCCAGTCTTGAGAGCAGGTGGCTGCCTGATATTCCAGGAAACACGGGACCCTACAGGCAAGGAGTCTCGGCCAACCCAGAGACTCTGGTGCCCCACATGTGACATACGGCAGAAGCTATGAACTTGAAGGAAACACTGTGGGCTTGGACAGTGGTACCAGCGTCAATCAAGATGAACCAGAGATTAGAGTCTCCCCAGCAACAACACACACGTGCTCGCAAGCACTCACACGTGCGCACACACACCCTGGCTATGCAGTCAACACCTCCTGGATTCTGGTGTGCCCTTAAGAGAGGAAGAAAGCCCCAGTGATGACTGAAATGAGATTTCTATTTAAAGTCACAAATGAAGTTATTTTATATTAAAAAAAAAAATATCTGGGGGCACCTGGGTGGCTCAGTCGGTTAAGCGGCCGACTTCAGCTCAGGTCATGATCTCGTGGTTCGTGGGTTCGAGCCCCGCATCGGGCTCTGTGCTGACAGCTCAGGGCCTGGAGCCTGCTTCAGATTATGTGTCTCCCCTTCTCTCTGCCCCTCCCCTGCTCATGCTCTGTCTCTCTGTTTCTCAATAATAAATACATGTTAAAAAAAGAAATATCTGAATATTTGTTTCAAGGGATACTGAAAACAAGGTAACCAGCCTGGTCCCCACATGCTTTGCTATAGTGGCTAAAGTCCTCACTCAAGCCTGCTCGCCCATTCCTCACCTTCAGTTTTATGTCCAGACTTGGTAAGAAGGTGGTCTTTGGAATTAGACATAGGTTAAGTGTAGGTTCTGTCAGTGGTGTGACCTGTCCAAGGTCACCATACTTCACTTTTTCACACCTGTTTCTTCATCCGTGAAATGATGTGCTTCCTCACAGTAGTAGTGAGGAGAGGGTAATGGAATAGGAGGGTGGTTTTCAAACCATGTTCTGGAAAACCTCAAATCAGACAATCTAGTGTTTTCCAAACTTCATTCATGTCCTATCTTCCCAACTTTGGGACATACTTAGGCGCCACCTCTACTACTATTTACTTAATCTTGTCCTTTAAAAGTATCAACTCAGTTTTTTCATTGAAACATATTCAAAAAGAAAATTTTATGTCACTACCACAAAGAGGAAATATCTATCATTTGCTCTAGAGCGGTAAAAAGAAATACGACAAAATCAAAACAATGCTGTTCAATTCTAGCTGGCTATGGCTTCAGGCCAAAGCACTGAGGTCAAGGCCCGGACTTTGTTTTAAAAAGATTACCTTGGGGCACCTGGATGGCTCGGTCAGTTAAGCTTCCGACTTAGGCTCAGGTCATGATCTCATGGTTAGTAGGTTTGAGCCCCATGTCAGGCTCTGCGCTGACAGTGTGGAGTCTGCTTGGGATTCTCTCTTTCCCTCTCTCTCTCTGCCCTTCCCCTGCTCAAGCCTGCACACACTTGCTCTCTCTCAAAATAAATAAACTTAAAAAAAAAGTTAAAAAAGTAATAACAGGAGAGTATCTCAGTCACAAAAGGCCATATATGGCCTTATAGGAAATGCCCGTAATAGGCAAACCTACAGAGAAAGAAAGTAGATTAGTGATAGTTTAGAGCTAGGGGACAGGAGGAGGGTGATAAAAATGTTCTAGAGTTAACTGTAGTGATAATTGCACAACTCTATGAATATACTAAGAACCACTGAACTATACATTTTTAAATGGGTAAATCGCATAATATGTGAACCTTATCTTCTTTTTTAAGTAGGCCTCCTCACACCCAGCACAGAGCGCAAGGTGGGGCTTGACTTCAGGACCATGAGATCAAGAGCCGCTTATCCGACTGAGCCACCCAGGCGCCCCCGAACCTTATCATAATAAAGCTGTTACTAGAGAGAGAGAGAGAGGTGTTAAATCTGATTCTTTCACCTTGAGGAAGATGACCTGACCTGAGACCACTACCATTTAACTTGGCCAGGTCTGTGACACTGTACCCCAATCATCTCTCAGCTTTTGTCCCTCTGTGAAAGGATTCAGTCGTAAGCACTCAATATTAGCTAATATTCTCAAAAACAGATCTGCCAAGCAAGTGAGACAAATCTGAGTTTCTATATCGCGCTACTAAGCACCGACCTGAATCATAACTGAAGTAAATCGCTCTGAACCTCTTTCCTTACTTGTAAATGTGGATAACGGCACCTGGCTCTGGAGGTTGTAGTAAGGATGAGAGGAGATACTCAGGTTCGGCTCCTGACACACAGAGATGTCCTCCCCCTCCCCCTGCAGCAGCGCCAGCGCTTAGAAATCAAGGTATATGGCCTGGAAGTACGCGTCCGCCCCGACTAGAGAAGCGGGTGGGCAAGCGTGCCTTTGCCATTCCAAAGTGACTTGGCCTTCCTGAGTCTCCGTTTCCTTCACTGAACAATGGGGATACAGTGCATTCCAGGGTACAAAGTCATTTAAAGAAAGCGATTGTCCTCGGCCAATCCCGGGATCCTCACACTCGCATTACAGCAGGGGAAACCAAGGCCAGAGGGGCTCAAACGCTGCCCAAGGTGGTACACTGCTAATCCGGAATTCGGAGGAGGGGACACGTCGGCCAGGGGCCCGGCCTCGGTGACCCCAGGACGCCGCCGCAGCGCGGGCCGAGCCTCAGAGTGGCAGTCCTCCATCCAGGCGCCGGCTGCCCATGAATAAACCGCGACCCGGAGCACCATACACCCGCCCTGCAGCCGCCCAGCTCCCTTCGCGAAGCGGCGGTGCGTCGGCCCCGAGCCCGGAGCGCCCCGCGCCGGAAGTTCGCCCTCGGCCGCTCTAGGACCGGAGCGCGGCGCTCGGTGCCCTTAACCCCTGCGACGCCGCGGCGCGCTTGCCCGCGCTGGGGCCGTTTCGGAGGCACGCGTCCCTCCTTTGTTTCCTCGGAGCGTCACAAAAGGCTGTGAGGGGAGAGGGCCTGGGGATCCCATTCTACAGACGAGGCTGAAGTCACACAGCAGCTGAACCAGAGCCCAGGCGCCCCGTTTGGAGCGGTTTTCATTTACCCCAACCGCCTCTCTCCGCCTCCCTCGCAGTATCTTAAAAATATATACATTAAAACCTCAACTTGGGTTGTTACAGATTACCACGGACTTGTACTTTGCTTTGGCACTGCATTTCCTAAATCCTAGAGAGCCTGAAATCCTACCGATGATTCTAAAAATTAAAGGTTGGAAATAACTATTCACTTTACAAAAATGTGGGTTACATACAGCTTCTCAGGTGCTCGCTCTGCACTTGGTTCACACTGTTCCTGACACGTTTAAAGATGTTTGACCCCAAAGACGAGGAAAAGATTACTGGCTCCATGTTTCGGATGAGGCAACACAGTTAAAACAAATGAGTTGACTCTGAAAAACCTCCATTCCTAGACTGCATCCTGACCATCGCTACACCATGGCTGCCTCTCAGAGCTGACAGGAGAAACAAAGGAAGGGATTGGCAGAAAAGCCATTGCCAACCGAAAATTAATAGACAAACATAAGGGAACGGAAAGTTAGTTATTATACTCTACCCTTGTGCTTGCTCTGTATGGGGCCCTGGGTGGCCGACCATGCACAGCCCTGCCTTCACAGGCAGGCAGAGACCCAGTCAACGGATGTAGGGATTCTACCCATTGCTGAGTATGCCTAGTCCAATTACGCAGCCTTACCCTGGGGAAACAACCACAAAATGGGTTTGAGGACCCACTGGACTCACTGTGAGATAGACCCGAGCTCAGTGCGATTTGGAATCTCCAGGAGAACAGAGTTGAATATTACAGTAGAAATGCAACCCAAAGAGTAGAATGTTTGCCCGTGGAGAAAGGGAGATGTGCTTCCTTTTGTCATTAACGAACACCTACTCTTTCCCAGGCACTTCACAATTTGCCTAGACCCTTGGGGGACAGAGATGAACAATGTGGCCTTATTCTAGCAAGGGAAGTAAGATGTCAAGCAAAAGAGGAAGTGCAGTGACTAACCAATGACCTGACCTATTTTGAGGGTCAGGGAAGCTTCCTGAAGAAGGAGGTGAGATCTAAGCCAAGGCCTGAAACATAAGTAAGTATTGACCAGGAAGAAAGAAAGAAGAGAGGAAAGAAGAGTTTCCCAGAGAGAAGGACCAGCAAGTGCTAGGACAGGAAATAGCCTGGCCAGCCTTAGTGTGTTAGAAGTTCTATGTATCAGATGAACTTGGGAAAGAGGGCAGAGAGAGGTTGAAGTGGCCAAACTGAGCAAGGCCTTGTCTGTTTTGATAAGGAGTTTGGTGGGAGTAGTGCATGGGCTAAGGTGGGTGTGAAAGCATCCATGTGGCTGGAGGGTGGGAAGTGAGAGGAATGTACTGGAATAGTTAGAGAATAGGCTGAGGAGGTGAGAAGAAGCCAGCACCTGGAAGGCCTCAAATGCCTGGCTGCAGAGCTGGGAGGTTAGCCTATAAACTGTGCAAATGAATGTAAATGAGCAGAGGAAGACACTATGGAGTTGTAAGGATTGTGGTAACCAGAGAGCACACGTTTTGAATCCAGGAGCAGCCAGTGCTCCACACCCCCAGGTGATTACCATACTTGGAGGCACTCAGTGTCTCAGACCTTCTGGTTTGTCAAAGGTAGCCAGGAGTCTAGATTTTTATATGAAATCATTTGATTTTAAATATTGGCAACATATTCAACACGACGTAAGGGAAGCAAATCATATATCCATAGGCCAGTGGTTCCCAAACTTGGAAGCATATCAGTGTCCCCTGTGGAGCTTTTAAAACTCCTAATGCCCAAGTCACATCCTATACCAATAAAAATGTCCGAGGTAGAAGCCAAGCATCAGAATTTCCCAAACGATTCCATTGTGCAGCGAAGTTTGAGAACCACTGCCTTAGGCTGAGTACGTGTCTTGGGTTGCCAGGCAAAGCCATGGGGAGCCCTGGGAAGTTTTAGACCAAGGAAAGAGTAGATCAGTTTCATTTATCATTAAACTTAGGATAACAATCCTTAGGAGGAAGGAAGTGTAATCTGGGGTGAGAAAGGGCCTGGGGCTCTGGGGGCAGTGGTGGGATACTCCCAGGGCCATCAACCATCCCAGTTTTCCCAGGGTTTCCCAGGAACAGGACTTGAAGTGATAAAATTGGGAAAGTCCTGGACAAACCAGGACGCTTGGTCACCCTACATCCTGCCCCTGATATAGTTATGTTTCCCCAGATTTCTGGCGGACTGATGTCATAGACTACATTCTAGAAAGGTCCTGGGGAACAAGCTGTCTGTCTTCCTAGGATGCACTCATCCAGGGCTCTGAGCCCACAAGGCTTTACAGGCTTGTGCAGGGAGCTAGAAACAGGGAGAGGACTGCTCTCCACCGGGCAAAGCGTTCCTAGTCAAAGCCAAGTCTATGGACTATAACCTAGCAACAGAAAGGAACACACTATTGATCTAAGCAACAATACAGTTGACTCTCAAAAACATTTTGCTGAGTGAAAGAAAGCAGATGTGAAGTATAAACTGTATAATTCCATGCATATGAAGTTCTAGAACAGGTTAACTTAATCAAAACAAAACCAGAACAGTGATTGCCTCTGGGGCCTTGGGGAGGGTGGGAGAGGGGCAACAGGAAACTTTCCAGGAAGAAAATGATGTATCTGATAAGAGCTTGCATTATGCAGATGTGTGCACTTATTGAAACTCACTGAATCATACAATTAATACCTGTGCATTTCACTATCTGGATATTTTGTTTCAAGGGCAAAGAAAGACAAACCTGTAAAGAAATACTGGGCTCTTAGTTAGTGACCTGCCTGCTTAAGTACTTAGAGGGAAATATACCACTGTCTCCAACTTATTTTGAAATGTATCAAGAAAATAAGATAGATTGATAGATGGATGAATGGACATGGATATGTGATAAACAAATACAGTAAGATGGTATAGAATCTAGGTGATGGATATATATATATATATATATATATATATATATATATCACCTGTACAATTCTTCCAACTTGCTGCATGTTTGAAACTTTTAAAGTTTGTTTGTTTTTTATTTAAGCAACCTTTACTCCCCACATGGGGCTCGAATTCACGACCCAGATATCAAGAGTCGCATGCTCTTCCAACTGCGCCAGCCCCAGGCAGCCAGAAACTTTTTATAATAAAATATTAGGGGGAAAAAAAAAACCCTAAGTCTGATCAGGTCATTCCTCTGCTCAGACCCTTTCAATAGTTCTTCATCTCACCCAGAATAAAAGCCAAAGTCCTGACAATGGCCTCTAAGCAGGATTGATTTTATTGCCATTTTATGACTGTGACCTGCCTATGAGGCCCTACAAGACCTGACCTCAAGTCCCACTGCTCTCTCCCTACTTCCCTGTGCCCCACTCACACTGATCTCATTTCCAGGCACACTCCACCTCAGGGCCTTTGCACTGGCTATTCCTTCTGCCTGGAATGCTCGTCCCTGAGAATCTGCATGGCTCTCTCCCTCACTACTTCAAGCTCTTCTTCAAATGTCTCCTCAGTTGGGCTTCCTCTGATCTCCCTATTTAAAATTGTAATCTGCCCTTTTCCCATCTCCCTTGCTTTATTTTTTTAGAAAGTGCTTAGAACTTCCTACAAATGATATCCTTTATTGAAGGCAAGCTCTGTGAAGGCAAAGATTGTTTTCCATTTTGTTTATGCTTTATTCCCAGGGCCTAGAATAGTGCCCAGCAAACAGTAAGTGTGGAATAAGTACATGTTTCTAGGAATAAAGGAATTCCCCTGCCCTCATTGAGCTCACAGTCTGGTGCCAGAGACCCAAGTCAACACAGATCATCACGAGGCAACACCTGATGTTCCATGAAATGGCAGAGGAGGAGGTAGGGGGCATGACAAAAGAAGTCACCAGGATGCCACGGTTAGAAAAAAAAAAAGAACGCATCTCCCAGATGAAGAGAGGATAAGAGGAGATCTGCTAACAGAGTAAACACCATGAGCAAAACCCTAGACTCGAGAAGTATAGAAAAACCCTAGACTCAATTATAAGCAGTTCTCGGGGAAGCAATGCAGGGGTGGGGTGAAGTGGCAGGAGGTAGCCCCATCCTGCCAGGAAGGGGAACTGCAGGGTTTTCACCAAGGGCAGGATCATGGGCAGATGTGGGTTTCTGAGACTGCCCAGCTGCTGGGTGGAGAATGGATTGCGGTGGGCGAGACTGAAGCAGGAAACCCACCAGGAGGCACCTAGCAAACAGGAGGGCCCTAAAGAAAGGGGCAGATGGGAGAGTTATTCAGGACAGAGACTTAATGAAACATGGCAGTTGATGGGACTCTGACTTCCGGGTGCTCCAATCTGGAATTGAGGGGCCATTTCTGGGTAGAGGTGACGGTCGGAGAAGGGTGAGAGGAGGAGGGGAGGCTGAGGGTCTGGACATCCCAGTGGATATGCCACGCAGGCACCTCTGGCTGAGTCTAAGAGGAGGGGCGCAGTACCTGGATGCAGAGACTTGGGAGCCGTTAACTCAAAGAGTAGGTGGACCCGGCAGGGAGTGTGCGTGAAGAGAAGAGCTAGGCCAGGGCAAGAGATATCTAAGGGATCAGGAGAAGGAGAGGGTGACAGAGCAGGAGAGAATGGGGAAGCGCTAGAGGCCAGAGCCCTAGAGTCAGGGGTGGAAGAATTTCCAAAAAGAGAGTGTGGACATCCCGAGGGGGTGGGGAGCAGGGAGGCAAGGAGGGCATCATAAGGTGATGACTGGGGGTGTGGCTGTGGAAGAAGTAGATTTTAAACCAGGTCACAGAGTGGACCCCAGAGAGGGTGGGTGCAAGCCTGGGAGAGGGGACAGATGCCTGGGGTCTGGGGCCAAGAGAGGAATAGGAATGGAGTAGACGCAAGCTTTAGCTTTTCAAGGCCGCTCAGATATGGACTCCTCCTCCACGGTCTCACTGACAGGCAAGTCTCTGGCCTCTATCCCTACACCCCTGGATCCTAAACTGCAGAATGGAGTAATAGGAAAAACAGCTGCCATTTAGTGAGCACTTATTATGTGTCAAGCCGAGGACGCTCTCTCTCTCCATTATTTTCTCATCTAATCCTCACAACACTCTCACCAGGCTGACGTTTTTATCGCCAGTTTACAGATGAGAACACTGAGACCCAGAGAGGTTAAGTCACTTGGCTCAAGGCTACAAGCAAACGAGTGGAGATGCTGATATTCAAGCCCAGAACCTGTTTTCCGGGCTTTAACACCGTCCTACTGGCCCGTACGAGGCACTTCACAGTTTACAGAGCACGCCCATCGCCTCATGGGGTGGTTGAAGGGAATCATGACATCACCTCCACGCCCGGAAAATGCTGAGATTATGACCACAGGTAGCAGGGCGTCCACAGATGCCCACGACCTCATTCCCAGAACCCGTGGATGTTACTTTCTGCAGCCGACGAGATTTCACAGGTGTGACTTAAGTTCAGGGTCTTGAGATGGAAAGAGACGCCTGCATCACCCAGGTGGGCCCAATGTAGTCACGGGGGCCTTAGGAGAGGGAGGCAGGAGAGATAGAGCCAGAGATGTGAAGATGGAAGAGACAGAGAGAGACTGGAAGATGCCATGCTGAGGACGGAGGGAGGGGTCCCAAATCATAGAAGGCAGGTGGCGTGGAGGAGCTGGAAAAGGCTGGGAAACAGATACTCCCCTGCAGCTCTCTGGAAGGAACCAGCCCTGCTGGGACTAATTTCGGACCTCTGGCCTCCAGAACGGTAAGATAATAAGTGTGTGTTTCTTTAAGTCACTAAGTAACTCTGTGGTAATTTGCTGCAGCAGCAAGACGAAACGAATATTCCGCATCACTATACACCCGGCTCCCCTGCCCAGCTTTGGCTCAATGATTAGAACTTGAGCTGCTATCAGGAAACATCCCTCCATTTTTAAATAGTTCTTTAAAAGTTCCAGTTTGGTCTCTCTGAACCTCAGTCTCTTCCTTTGTTAAAAAATAAAATAAAATAAAAGTAGGGCTAATACCCCTAACTCTTTTGCAGGCACAGAGTGAAGGTCCCATATATTATCTGAAGGTTCCCACAAACCACTAGGGCAGATGAGGCCTCGTTATTGTCCCCATTGCTCAGATGAACAAACTAAGGCTCAGAGAGGGGAAACCGCTTGCATAGAGCCACACACCTAGTGAGTAACAGAGCCAGGGTTTGAACCAGGACTTCTGACTTCAGATCTACCACACTGAGGTTCATGTCTCACATGCCACCTCCTCAGAGAAGCCTTCCTGGATACCGCAGCACATTCATTTACTTGTCCATTCATCAAACAAGTTGCTATAACTGGTCTATGCCCGCTGTGGTGCTAGATAAGGCTGGGGACCAAGTTCTGCACTCAGGAACCCACAACCTAGTGGACAAACCAGACACACAAACCAGCCATCCCAAACAGCCTGATAAATGTCTGCAGAGACAGAAGGGAGGAGGCACAGCGGGTGATGGAAGCCCAAAAGAAGGGAAACCGAGCCAGGAGGGTCGGGGAGGACTTCCTGGAAGAGGTAGTGATTGGGCTAAGGACAAGTAAGACTCACTGAGAAGTGTAGGCAGGGGTTCCGGGGGACGAATGGCTAAGCGGAGGCGGGGAGGGGTACAATGCTGTATCTTCTTGAGGGCAAGCAATGTGTTGGGTCATTTCAGACCCCAAAGTCTCTCTGGGCCTCAGTGTTCCTGTGTATGAATGGGAATCATGGGCCAGCTGCCCAGAGCTTTGGCAATTGCTGGGCCCAAGGGAGAGCTGAACAAGAAGAGGGGTCCTGGGATTCCCAGAGGAGGGCTGAAGGTCAGGAAGCGTCCAAGGGAAGGTGGACAGGGCAGGGTCGAGGGAGTTTGGGGGAGGCAGGGTCCTGGCTCAAGCTCCCATTCCACGCCTGACTCATGGTATTGACTATAGGAAGATCCTCTTTGAGCCCCAGTGACTCCATCTGGGAAACAGAGCATGAGACAAAACTGTCTCCAAAGACCCTCCCCAGCCCTGACGGGGAAATGACATGACACAAAATTACAAAAGGGTCTTTATTTGTAAAAAGCCAAAGGGGCCCCTGGGGCGACAGGACAGGCAGGCCGGCTTCTCAGGGGTCAGGGGCATTTGGGCAGATGCGCTTGAGTGGGGGGGCGCCCTCCGAGTCCTCTGTGTCACCCTGGGCTGCCTCGGGGACAGGTGGCACTGGCTCAAAGACGGGGTAAGCTTCGGGGGCCTGGAGAGGAAGGGCGGACAGGCGTGAGCTCCACCCAAACCCAGGAGTACAGGCTCCTAGCCTCTGCCTTCTCCAGCGCCTCCACTCCACTCCCCTCCCGGACCTAGGGGTCTAGCCCAGGGCCGGGGACCCAGTAAGATTAAGTGGGCGCCGGAAACAACAACATCATCGTTTTGGGAGAAAGAAGCAGATACTTGATATTTCTGGAAAATGCATCAAGGTAGTCCTTGTGGAAAAAGTCAGAAGTCTGTGGGGGACTCTCTTAAGCTAATTTTATAGTTTAAGATTAAAACAAAATAAAATAAAATACTTGGAGGAGCACCACGATCTTTTCAGGCTTTTAATGGTCTTAAATCAGCCCCGATCCAGCCCGCAGGACTTTGTCTTAAAACACCCTTTCCTTTTCAGCCCCAAGAACCCAGCCTCTGAGACTTGAGCTGTGTCTGAGGTCTACATTTCCTGCCTGGACCTCAGCAGTGCAGCCCCCAAGCCTTTGGCTGCCCCCAGAACCCCCACTGCCTTAGAGACCCAGGAGTCCAGGCTTCTGGCTTCTCTCACCTCAGCCTCCAGCAATTCTGGAACAGGCTCCTCCTTGGTCAGCATTGGGGGTTCATCGGTGCTGCCTGCTGTTATGCCCCCAGGATCTGGAACATCAAGTTAACAGATATTCCCTGAGCAGCTGCTCCATCCCCCAGCACAGACCAGGGCTGTGGGACACCGGGGAGGGAGCTGGGGACCCGGCCGCAAGCCAGGAAGAGACCACAGGAAGGACATTTAAGTGACAGGTGAGTAAGATTTCATCGGGTAGACAAACGGGGAGGTGGAGCCCATTTCAGACAAACAGGACATATATTTAGTGAGTACAGATTCTGAGGTTGGACTCCTGGGTTCAAATCCTGACCTTGGGCAAGTGACTTAATTCCTCTGGGCCTCAGTTTCCCCATCTGCAAAGTGGGAATAATGATAGTAATCACCACAAGGACAGCTGTGAGAATTGAGATAATACAGGTAAAGCCCTTAGTAGAGCATCTGGCACATAGTAGGTGCTCAATAAATGCCCGTTGTTGTTTTTATATTAGTAAAGGTGCATGAGTGCATGGCACAACCTAGACATAGCCCATATGCCTAAGTCATGGTATTCTTGGAAAGGAATAATGAGACCAGCAGGGATAGTTCAGGAAGGGCCCAGAGTGCCAAGTGGAGGAGTCAAAGGCCATAGGGAGCCATTGAAGGCTTTGAGGCAGGAAAAAGGAGACTGGCAAACTTGTACTTTAGAAAAAGTTGCATTGGCAGCTGTGTAGAGGTGAGTGGGGGAGAGGAGGCTCCATAAGGAGGCTGGAGCCAGGCGGGAGTGAGAGATGGCTCTTGTAGGAAGGTAGACACATTTGGGAGGTGGTTCCGGCCAGACAGGGGATTGTACGGAAGAGAGAGGAGCTGAGGAGGAATTACGTCCAGGATATGGGCTCACTGGCTGTGTGAGCTTGGGAAACTTCTCTGAGTTTCAGCTTCTCACCTACATGAGGGGGTGATAACCCTCACAGGGTTATAGTGAGGATTAAATGACCTACAGTACATTCAGAAGGGCATCTGGCACACAGAGCTCGACAGGCATGACCTATTATTATCACTTATTAATCACCCTCAGGAATATCACTATTATTTACTCCTCACCAAATACTTATTGAGCACCTTCTATGTGTCCCATGTGGTTCTGAGAATTCAGTAATGAACAAGAGCAAGGTGGGCCCAAGGTTCAGGAAGCTGACATGAGGTGGGAGTGGGGGGAGAAATATGAGTAGTAAAAAATAAAATTTATGTGAAAATCTCAGATGGTCACTAGTTACCTAAAGACCCAAAGAAGCCAGAGGAATGAGACAGACAGTCGCTGGAGGTAGGATGGTGACTTTCTGCGGGAGTCAGGAAAGACCTCCAGGAGAGGGTAACACAGGAGGGGAGTAGGTGTCTGTAGGGGTAAGCGGTGCCTTCAACTTTGCAGAGGACAAGACTCAGAGGAGAGGGCTCTAGGGAGGCACCTGGTCCTACCTCTTTCTTGGCCCAGCCGTGGGGGCTGAGCATCCTCTGGGACCCCTTCTGGTGGTCCAGCAGGTGACACAGGGCGGCTGGGCTGAGGGGTGCCCCCAGGGCTGGGCTCAGTGCCCTTTTGCAGGGAGCCTTCCGAATGGAAACTCTGGTTACTGTTCTCATCTGTGGGAGCAAAAGCCAAGAGGGTTGGGCCTGAGGGCCCCAGTTCCCTCCCTCCTCCACAGCCCACACCTCTCCCTGAAATCCCAGGATCCCTACATACCATTGAGATCCAGCAGGATGAGAGGGCCACCCCCTCGGGGACTGGCGCCCCTGCCCCGCCGCTCCCGGCCTCGAGATCTCTCTGCCCCACCACCTGCCCTCCGCCGCTCCTGAAGGTTAAAGAGGTAAGGGTCAGTGGCAGCTTTCCAGTTAGTGCTTGCAAAGCCCCCACTGTACAAATAAGGAAAGTGAGGCACAGAGAAGCAAAAGGCCCTGCATTAGGTGACAGAGTATGGCTCGGTGGGTTAGGTCTTGAACCCAGGGGTCTGAAGCAGGAAAAAGGGAGAAAGGGGGTGGAGTTGCTAATAATTGTTAACATCTGTCTTGGCTGCTGCATGGGAGGTCTCAGAGCAGACTGGATGTGGAGGCCAAGGTGGGGAGGGGCTCGCCTGAGGTTGCACAGATGAAGGGCCTGGTGTGGGAGAGCTTGCTCACCTCCTCCTGGGGGTCCACCACTGGCACCCACTTGAAGATACGAAGGGAAGTGTCGCCCACAGTCACCCAGCGCTTCTCCCTGTGGGAGGGTTGGGGGGACTGGGTCAGAGTTCTGAGGAGAGAACCCCCCAGGAGCTGAACACTCTGGGGAGACCTGCAGAAGTAGGGGGTGGTGCAGTTTTGCTAATGGGGCATAATTAGAAGGAGAAAGTCCTGAAGACCCCAGGCCATACATGGGGGTGCCTCTAGACAGAGAGTATGGCTTGGGGCCATGGCTCTGCAGACCCCTGGGGTATAAAAGGGAGCAGGGCTAAAGGCCCGGCCGGGGACCACACCAATGAAGATCCCGGGCATACTTGAGGGAGGAGTGGCAGAGCTTTAGGGGGCGGGGCATAAATGAGGGTACGGCTTGGGAACACGCTTTGTAGACCCTAGGGTGTAGCCAGAAGGGGGACAGAGCCCGGTAGCTCCAGGGCGCAGCTGGGGGGCACACCTAACACCTGGGGGCCGCGGCTGGCGAAGGGAGGGTAGACGCATTCGGGAGAGAAGTGGCCCCGCCAGGCCCCGCCAGGTCCCGTCCCTGGCCCCGGGGCAGCGCTCACCATCTCCGGACCTTCTCGATGGTCGCCATCACCTTCTTGATGTCATCCTTGGCCCGGCTCCGGGTCTCGGCCCGCACGGTCCGGCCGGCCATGCTGGCGGGGCTGGGGCCGAGGCCGAGCCCGCGGCTGGGCCGCCTCCCGTCCGGCGGGCTCAGGCTCGGCGCCAGACCCGGGCGCCGCTCTCTCGGCCTGCCGTCCCTCCGGGAGTTGCCCGCGCCCTCCCTCGCTCCCCAACGCCTCCGCGAGTCCCCGCCCCGCTTCCTGCCACCGCGCCCCGCCCCGGCCCGTCCCCGGAGCGGCCGGGCGGCGCGGGCGGCCAGAGCCCAGGCCTGGAAGCCGGCCGGCCCCGCCCCGCCCGGGCCCGCCCCCTCGGGGCGCCGGGACGCGCAGCGCCCCCTACCCGCCGCCGAGAGGGAGGGTTGGGGACAGCTCGGCGCCAGGACGCGCGCAGCCGGGCTGAGGCGGTGCGTTCAGACCACGTGGGCGCCGAGGGGCGCGAGGGGGTCACGGTCCCCGCGAGCTGCGCGGGGGCGGCCCGAATGCTGTGTGCAGAGTGTGTCCAGCCTCCTCCCGCGGCTGTCGCTCCCACACTGTCTGCCTCCAGCCCGCCATTCATTCAGCTGTCTCTTCACTGACTGCCCATTACCGGCCAGACGCTGCAAATATGAGTAGGTCTCCAGCTACCAGAATGGCTAAAATGAGAACGACAGACCATATCAAGTGTAGACAAAGGAGTAAAGCAAGCAGAGCTCTCGTATTTCTGGGGGAGTGGAAATTGGTAGAGACGCTTTGGAAAACTGGCCGTTTTCTAGAGAAGCTGAACTTACATGACCCAGCAATTCCACTCCTACGTCGTCAACACCCAACAGAAATGCACAGGTACGAGCACGAAGAGGTGTGTACTGAAATGTTCATAGTACCGTCGATAATGGCCTCAACCTGGGAAGAGCCCATCAAGAGGAAAGTGGAAAATGAACTGCAGCCTATTCACACAGTGGATACAGCCCAGAGTGATGTCTTGCTACGCCCAACATCAGGGACAAGTCTCATGAAACAAATCAAATACAACAGTACACACTGTATGATTCCTTTTATATGAAGTCCAAAACCGACAACTAATTTGTGGTGGGGTGTGGGATAGAGGTCATGAGAGGAGCTCGAAGGGAGCTCTTGGACTGGTCATGTTGTTTCTTATCTGATGTTGGTTCCCAACATATTTACTCTGAATATTAACTGAACTGTACACTTGAGGACGTATGCACTTTTCCCTATGCATGTTATACTTCAATTAAAAGTTACTTCAAATGAGTGTGTCTAAGTTGATTTTATTTGAAGCTGTGTTTGCCAGCAGATATGACATGTGTTGCTGTGTGTGTGTGTGTGTGTGTGTGTTGCAGAGATGGGACTCTGGCCAGAGGGGTTAAGGTATAGGAAGGTGATTATAAGCAAATTTCTGGAGCCAAACTGCCCTGGGGAAAATCCCAGCTCTGCTTGTCCAATGACCTTAGACAACTCACTTATCTCTATTTCCTCAACTATAACACGAGAGTAAGTTAATATGTAATGTAGCTCCTGGAACAATGCTTGGCACATAGTAAATACCCAATAAATATTCGCTGTTAATAAGTGTGTGATTGCGATCCCAACCAACGGTTGTCTTCAACTGTACCTGCTATGGCCTCTGCCAGTTAGTGCCTTCTTTTATTCGAGCAATTATCTGCTTCTGGCAATATCCTCACAGACACACAGGCCTCCTTTCCAGTCCCTTCACTCACAAACCCCATTACCTGCTCTGGTCTCTCCCATCAGACTGAGCTCCTCAGGGGGCCAGAGACCAAGTATGGATCATCTCTGGGTCCCAGAGCCCAGGGCAAGTAGGTGTTTGGGAACAATTTATGGGTATAAGTGTGTACAGACCTTTCATCATTTATCTGCATCAGGTCAGTGGGGTGGACATGTCTGTATGACCCCCTTGTCCCTGACTCTATAGCTTGTTCCTGGGTGAGAACGAAAGTCTATACGCAGTAGATGTGTGTATGTCAGAGGGGTTCTCCTACTGGGCCTGGCAAGGTGAAGTGAGGTGGTGTATCTGTTACACTCCTAGTAGGTGTGATAATGAGAGAGAGAGAGATAATGTGTGTGTGTGAGAGAGAGAGAGAGAGAGAGAGAGAGAGAGAGAAAGTATCTAAGATAGGCTAGGAAGCACTTGTCTGGCCAGGTGTGGCTCAAGCCTGAGGGCCCTCATCGAGGTTCCCCCCTTCCCCCAAACAGAAGGGAGGACCAGCACATTCCAGTCCTGCCAGCTCCACCCTTTCCTATCCCTTCCCACCCCCACCCCCCCACCCCCCACCCCCATCCCCCATCAGCTTTCTCCGAAAAGAAGCTCGGGCCCTAAGTCTTGCCCCAGGTCAGAGCCTGAGCCTCCTCCTCCCGGCGGCACCAGGGCTGCCTCCGGGCCCCCGCACACCCAGCCTCAAGGTCTTAAACCCACCACGCAGACAACCTGCTAACCCTCCTCAGGCCCCTTTCCTGACTGGACTGCGCAAGTTGGGAGCTGAGCTCAGAGCCAAGGAATCCTGCTCAGGGCGGGAGGAGGGGGGGGGGATTGTTTGGGGTCTGAGCCCTGATTGGCTGCGCCCGGGCCACGCCCCTACCCCTTCCCCCTTCTCCCCCCTTCGGAAGGGGGGCGTGGAGGCAACGGGGATCAGCCAGGGGCCAGCATGAGCCGGAGGGAGGGAAGTCTGGGTAAGGGGCTGAAGGGCCGTACGCCGCCGAGTGCCCGTGGGGAGCAGGGGTCTGTAGGGCTGGAAGCTGGGGTCAGGGTCCCAGCCATCCCCGGGTCCGGGAAGGGAGCGGCCTGAACTGGGGAGAGCAGGGCCCCGGTGTCAGGTAACGAGCGGGTGAGCTGTGGGCGAGCTGTGGGAAGGGACAAGAGCCAGAGTTTAGCGGAGGCCTGGGGCTGTGCCTTCACAGGGACCTGGGCTCAGGGCTTCTAGATCGCGGGTTCGAGTACACCCTGGGAGAGAGGACTGGGAGCTGGGGCTGGACGCCTGGATCCTCTCTAAGTTTTGGGAAAGGAGTTGGGGGCCAGAGGGGAAGATGGAGTTAGGGAAGGAAGTCTTTGGACCACAGGAGCTAGTGAGTGACAACAGGAGACGAAAGTTAAGGATAGGGACAGGCGGTGAGAAACTCAGGCTTGGGATAGGGGGGCGGGGCGGGAGTTGCCGGGCCAGGACTGCGGTCCCCATCATGCCTTGGTACGCGCGCTGGGCATCTCGGGAAATGTAGTCATCCTTCCGGGGCTCCACCCTCTAGCCTACCCTAGGAAAGGCTAGTCGTGGATGATGCGGGTGTCTAGCTTTTTGCACAGAAGGTCCTTTGGGGAGGAAATGGAACTTCAGTCTCCCAATCTGTAGAACGGGCTTAAAGGAGCTTCCGACTTGAAATTCTGTCCTTCAGTGATGTTAAATTTCACCAGCAATCACTGAGGTACGGAAATACGTGAAACCTACCCTCAAAGGGCTCCCAGACTGAGGCAGAGTCACACAAATAAAAGAGCCATTTAAAAGACTACCTTGGAAGCATGAACAAATGACCTAAAGTAAAAGGAAAAAGTTAATTTAAGGGAGGGGTGAATCCAGAGGCTGCACTGAGGAGGCAATATTTGAATTTGGCTTTAATAGGATTTCAACAGTGATTTGGGGTCAGAGAATACATTTCAGGTAGGACAACTGTTTGGTGAATGTCTGATGCCTCATTTACCATCAGTGGGAATGGGACAGAGCCGGCCTGGCTTAAAAGTTGGAGAATTCAGAGCAGAGCTTCTGGATTCAGGAGGGAAGGTCCAGCCCGGAAGAAGTGGTCCAGGAGCAGGGGTTTGGGCTGCCCTCATTCCTCCCCCTTTTTCTCACCAGAAGACCCACAGGCTGACTCCTCAATCTCACCCCTTCCCCACTTGGAGGCCAAGATCCGTCAGACACACAGCCTTGCCCGCCTCCTCACCAAATATGCTGAGCAGCTGCTCCAGGAATATGTGAGTGGGAATGGGGATGGGGGTGCCAGAGGCCTGAGGAGTGGGGAAGGACAGATCACAGAGGTTCCTGACCACCCATTTTTCGAACCTCATTTCCCAGCTGCAGAAAATGGGGCTCCTGGCCACAGAGCAAATTGGAGAACTGGACCCTCTCTGTGCCCCTGGTGCCCCTCTGTCTGCCTCAGCTTGGAGGCTCCTCTCACATTGCATTAAGACAGAGGCAGAGAGAGAGTAAAGAGAATTGAGTGAGTGAGTCAGGAAACCTAGGTTCTAGGCTCTCTGTGATCTTGTCACCTTACCTCCATGGGCCTTGGTCTTCCCAGCTATGAAAGGAGGCAGTTTGACATGATGAGTTGTGAACTCTTCTACCTGTGCTATGCAGAGAGACCAAGAAGGGGTTTCAACATGGGGCAAAAATTCCAGTCCAAGAGGGGACTTTTGCAGAGGAGGAGGATCTGCCAACATCTTTGGTTAGGCATAGGGCCCTGCCCAAGGAAGGAGGATATTTCCACCAAGTAGTCTGGTATAGTAGAAGGAGGGTAGAGTTTTGTTTTTTGTTTTTTTAATTTTTTAACATTTATTTAATTTTGAGAGACAGAGATACAGAGCATGGGCAGAGGAGGGCAGAGAGAGAGGGAGACACAGAATCTGAGGCAGGCTCCAGCCTCTGAGCTGTCAGCCCAGAGCCTGACGCGGGGCTCGAACTCACTGAGATCATGACCTGAGCTGAAGTTGGCGACTTAACCGACTGAGCCACCCAGGCGCCCCAGGAGGGTATAGTTTTGAATCAGATAGACTGTAGGTCTGCTAACTTGCTGGGACCTTGGGCAGTGTTGGTAACATGAAAAAAGAATGATGTAACATTATGAAAGGGGGATAAGAGAGAGAACTAGCTTTGTAGTTGTGTGAACTTTGGTTCAAAATCCAGCTCTGTCCTTTGGACAAGTCAATTTACCTCGTCAGCCTCAGTATCCTCATTTATAAAATCAGCATCGTCATAATCATCACACCCGTTATTGGAAAGATTAGGAAATAGTGTTTAAGTTAGCAAACGGTGCCTGAACCAGAGACAAGATGTTAGCAAAGGATAAATGGTACAGTTGTAGCATGTTTACAAATGACAAATCTTCATCTTTCATTTGTTCATTTGTCTGACAGTTATTCAGTGAGCCCCTGCAGGTGCAGAGGTAGTGGAGGATGGGGAGAGAGAGAGAGAGAGAGAGAGAGAGAGAGAGAGAGAGAAACAGACAGTTTTCTGCAGTGTCTGTGATTCTCAGGATCCCTGGTAGAAAGACAGGACAGGGAGCTGATCCCCCGTTTTACAGATGAGAAGACTGAGACTCAGAGAATGGAAGTGGTTTTGCATGAAACTGCACTGCTAGCAAGTGTTGGAGACAGGATTTGCACCTCGGTCTAAAAAAGATGGCATTAATTAAAGAGCTAACTAACATTTATTGTGCCCTTCCAGCGGGCCAGGCTCCGCTGCAAGCATTTAACCATGCTCGGCACCACCCTATGAAGTCGATACCGTTATTTCCATTTTAGAGATGAGGAAACAAAGGCACTGGTGAAAGCCCACTTTTTGGTGGTTGTGCTGAAGTATCAAACACGACCGTTGTGTTGGGAGGAATGTGTTATTTGCGAGGTGGGGAAACTAAGGCCCCAGAGAGAGAGAGAGAGAGAGAGAGAGAGAGAGAGAGAGAGAGAAGGAGGGAGGAGTGGAGAGTGGAGGAATTCCGTCGCTGCGTCTCTAGGGGGGATCCCCCTCCCCCCCGCCCCCTGACTGCCGTGTCTCCGCAGGTGCAGCACCAGGGAGACCCCTTCGGGCTGCCGGGCTTCTCGCCCCCGCGGCTGCCAGTAGCCGGCCTGAGCGCCCCGGCCCCGGGCCACGCGGGCCTGCCCGCGCCCGAGCGGCTGCGGCTGGACGCGGCGGCGCTGACCGCGCTGCCACCGCTGCTCGAAGCGGTGCGGCGCCACCAGGCGGAGCTGAACCCGCGCGCGCCGCGCTTGCTGCGGCGCCTGGAGGACGCGGCGCGCCAGGCCCGGGCCCTGGGCGCCGCGGTGGAGGCCGTGCTGGCCGCGCTGGGCACCGAGACTCGCGGGCCCCGGCCCGAGCCCGCCGCCGCCGCCGCCGCCGCCGCCGCCGCCGCCGCCGCCACCGCCACCGGCGCGGGCGTCTTCCCGGCCAAGGTTCTGGGGCTCCGCGTGTGCGGCCTCTACCACGAGTGGGTGAGCCGAACCGAGGGCGACCTGGGCCAGCTGGTGCCCAGTGGCCCGGCCTGAGCGCGGGGCTGCAGCTTGCTGTCACCCCCTCCTCGTCCGTCTCTGTCTGGCAGCGCCTAATGAGCTCGGACCGCCCGCATCTCTCTGTGCTTTGTAATCGCTCCGTGTCTCTTTCTTTCCCTATTGGACCTCCTTGGGTCTGTGACGTCCCATGTCCATCTTTTTTTTTTTTTTTTTTTTTTTGCGTTCCCCCTCTTTTCCAGGGCTTGGGCCTGGCTCCGTCTCTCTTGCTCTCCCTCTTTACCTGTCTGGGGGGCGGGGGTCTCTTTGTTTCCCCTTTTCTCTGTCTCTTGTCTCCCCTTGGCCCGTGCGAGCGTGTGTACCTCTCAGCCTCATCTCAAGGAGGGGACACCTCATCAACTCTTTTTCCTTAAGTGCCTCTCTCTGTGCTTTCCTGGCCAGGGACCTGGCTGCCAGCCCTGGAGGGAGGGCTACTCCAGACAAATTTCACTCCCCCTGCTGCACTCTCCCTCCCCATCCTAGCTCTTTGGGTGAGCCCTGCTTGCTTCTCCATTTGATGTCCTTTCCCTCCTTCACCTCCTCTGCCCTATCCCCAGAACTTCCCCCCCACCCCAAGCCAAATCTATGGAGAGAAAAAAAATCAACACCTTAAAAGAGTTTTATTCCTGAGAATAAATTAATTTTTTGTAAATAAAATGTTTAAAAATAAAAAAGAACACTAAAGTTACTAGTATATATAGTTGTCGAAAATGGGGAGACACCTTTGAGGAGAATAGGATCCTTGGGGCGCCACCTGGTTCCCCAGACATACCAAAAAGCCACAGGATAAATAGGAGATTCGCAAATGCCCCAGGCCAGGGATATCATCCATCACTCTAGAACAGGAAGTAGATGTGTCCTGAGCTGGAAACATCTATAGGAGTCCTTACTTTTTCAGTTGGACTTTCATTGATCAGGAAGTGAAGTCCCTCAAGATGGAAAGTTGGAACAGTGGCTATAGTCAGGGAAGTAGACTAGGGGAGGCAATGAACTCCAGTAAGAAGAGACCTATCTGCTCAGAAAGCCCATAGCTTCATATAAGAAGTGAGGTAGCAACAAAAGGGCAGCCCCTGGGCCTTCCCAAAATTACAGGAAGAGAAAGGTCTCAGAGAGAGCCCCAGTACTTCTTTCCACCCAAGATGGGGGCAACAAGGACTACTGGATTGAAAGAAACCACAACATGATACCCACGAGAGTCCCACCCAGATCGGGAAGGGAGGCCATAGGACCTAGCCAGGAAAGGCCCAGGCAATAGGGACTTGAGGCCTGGTTCCTAGGAAATATTCCCAAATAAACAAGCCCTGTCTGCTAGACAAGATGTGTCTCCTTTAGCCAAGAAGCAAGGCAAGAGAGAGTCCATTGGGGAAAAAGTGTTGCAGCCTCTGACAGGAAGTCCTGCCTCCTCTATCCAGGGTATTTGGCCTTGAGCAGAGCCAAATCCCTCACAGCTCGGTCTGTCCAGTGGCCATATTCCCGGGTCACTACATAGCCTCGGCATTTCCTCTCAAAGGCTGAAGCTCCAAAGGCGACAACACCGAGAGTGTCCTCTTCTGGGGGGATGGGCAGGCCCAGCGCAGTCATGATGGCAGCCATGTTGCCCAGTAGGCCTTGGGCCCTGAGTCTTGCAGCTCCCAGCTGAGCCAGCAGAATAGGGCTGCCAGGGTTCAGGTCTCTCTGGTCATCTCCTACGAGCTGGAGGTGCTGGGTCAAGGCCAGGAAGGCCCCCTGGGCATGGCCCAGCCGCTCCCCATCATCCAGGGCATGCCAGGTCTTGAAGGAGACGGTGGCAGGAGGCAGGCTGCTGAGCTGAAGCTCAGGGGCTGAGAAGCCAGGGTCACTAAAGGGGCTGCCCTGGTACTGGAGCTGCATGAGAAACAGACAGGAATGCAGGGACTTAAGTGGTACTGACTTCACATCTGCCTTCCATAAGACTGACATCTTTCCAAGGGGAGGAGTTAGTGGGATGTCCTAGCACTGAGCCTAGGCTCTATTAGGTTCCGGTTTTTGGGTACAAATTGTACAACTTTGAATCACAGCTTCAGTAATTCCCATGCATCCGTATCATTGTGGAAACGATAAGAAGTAATATATATAAAGCACTTAGCACAGCACCTGGCATACAATAAGGGCATGATAAGCCACTGTATTACATTAATATGATGACACTACGATTATCTTATTTATTATACTATTTTCAGTTTAAATATATTATTCACAATGTAGTTATAGTCTGTATGTATATTTATAGCATTTAGTTGTTTATGCTTATTTATTTTATTATGATCATTAATAAATAATTGTTAACATTATTAAATTTAGTTGAGTGCCTTCTCCATTAAAGTTCTTGCCGCCATAAACTTAGACCCACAGAAACTTAGTGCACACATAAATTCCCAAATTGATAGCCCCCCTAGTCCTCCGTCACTATTTTACACATGGAGAAACGGAGGCTCAGGGTGCCCAAGCTACCCAGGGAATAGTGGCAGCTATGGCGCCAGAAACTAGATTTAGTAACTTCATGTGGGCCTGGAATATCGCACAGGGGAGGAGTCACAAATTCTAGGGCCTCCAGGAACCAGGTGGATTGTGTAACTGGAGGAAGAAGGCAGAACCAAGACGGGGTGAAGAGGGGCCAGGAGGGTCCCTGTGCCTGTTTTAGACAGGCAGTCATGTTCAAAATTTGAACACGTAGTTCATGGCCCAAACCGAAAACATCTGTAGGTCAGATTCAACTAGCAGGCTGCTGCTAGTTTGAACTTCTAGACAGTGTGGGGGTGGTGCGGGAGGATTGGCACTGCCAGTGATTAACGGTGTGACCTTAGGCAAATTATTCACCCTCTCTAAAACTCAGTTTCCGTATCTGTAAAGTGGATTATAATTCTCTCTCTCAGAACTCTTTGAAGAGTCAGCAAGATAACGGGGTGAGTGCCCAGCACGGCACATGGCTCCAGTAAGCACCTAGCACAAGGTGATTGTAGAAATAATTATGACCCTGTAAAGTCTTTCTCTGGATGTGCTGTGTTTGTGGGGTTTATTTATTTATTTATTTATTTTTATTATTGAGACAGAGAGAAACAGAGCATGAGTGGAGGAGGGGCAGAGAGAGAGGGAGACACGGAATCTGAAGCAGGCTCCAGGCTCTGAACGGTCCGCACAGAGTCCAATGCGGGGCTCGAACCCATGAACTATGAGATCACGATCTGAGCCAAAGTCGGCCGCTTAACCTACTGAGCCACCCAGGCGCCCCATGTGCCATATTTGAATCTTGTAACAGTCCTGAAAGGTCAGCAGGAGCAAGATCACAATCCCATTTCACAGATGAGGAAGCTGAGACCCACCGAGAGAGAGGGCGGGGCGGGGGGAGAGGGAAAGAGAGAGAGAAATGACTGGCCCAAAGTCATGAGCCATCAGTGACAGTGTTTGAGTCTTTAGTGTTTGAGTCTTTAGTTGACAGAGTGCCTGTACCTTCAGACTCATGGAGGAGCTTTCTCCTGGCCTTGCTCTGCTTCTCCTACTGAGAGCTGGGCCAGGAGGGCAGTTTCCCTCTCCCTTCAACCCCTACTTGTCCCCAGTGTCACTCACGTAAGTCTGCAGCAGGGTTGACGTGTTCTTCTGCATGTAGAGGGCCAGGCTATAGGCTTGACTGATGGGCTCAGCTGGGGAGATGGGGGCCCCTGGCCTGAGGGGTGGCAGCAACAGGGTCAGCAGGCAGAGGGGGGCTGCCAGAGGAAATCGGAGGTCAGATCAAATTCCTGAGCCTACCTGCTGGTTCATTCATTCTTTTTTTATTTTTTTAATGTTTATTTATTTATTTTGAGAGAGAGAGAGGAGAGGAGGGGCAAAGAGAGAGGGAGAGAGAACCCAAGCAGGCTCCACCCTGTCAGTGCAGAGCCTGACGTGGGCTTGAACTCACAAACCATGAGATCATGACCTGACCAGGAGTCAGACACTTAACCAACTGAGTCATCCGGGCACCCCGGTTCATTCATTCTTTGTAACAATTCCTCAAGTGGCCACAGACTTTGTAGCCTGCAACAGTCTTGTGTATCCAAGTCAGGGCAGAATCACCCTGTAAATAGATTATTTCCAGACCAGAACATTCCCCTGAACTCCAGACCCATGTGTTCAACTTCCTGCTTGACATTTTCCCTTGGATATTAATAAGATTCTCAACTCAAAATATCCAATACTCAACTCTTGATTCCCCTTCTACCCTCCTCCCCCAGTCTTCCCCATGTGAGGCAAAACCACTTCCATTCTTCCAGTTGCTCAAAACGTGGGGTCCTCTCTTTGATGCCTCATTCTCTCTTGCTCTCCACATTCACCCCCACAGTAAATCCTATAGGCTCTGTCCTTAAAAGGTAGCCAGAGCTGGTCTGTGTTTCTTGATCTGAGTGCTCATGACAAGGATATGATCACTTTGTGAAAATTCATCCAGCTGTACACTTAACGAGTTGTTCTATTTGTTATTTTCAATAAAATTTTAAAAATTGAAAAGATGTATCCAGCATCTACTTCCTTTTCCCTCCTTCCATTGCTACCACCTGAATCCCAGCCACCAGTCCTTCTCACCTGGACTATTACAGCCTAACCCCCCAGTCTCTGCTTTCACCCTTACTTCCCACCCCCCAGCTCCCTAGTCCAACTAAATCCCTCCTCTGCCTGAACGCTCCCTCTGCTCCTACCTCACAGGTGAAAGTAAGCCAAAGCCCCCAGTGGCCTACAAGGTCTAGCCCCCTGTATTGGCCTCCCACCTGCTCTCAGGCCTTGGCCCTTGCTGGGCCCTGCAGGACCACCCCCAAACCTTCCCAAGGCTGACTCCTTCAGGTTCTTCAGGCCTCAATCAGATAAGCTGTCCTGATTGCATATCAAAAGCCCCTTCCTCCTCTCTGATTTATAGTCTTCAGAGATTTGCTATTTCATGTATATATTTGTCTACTTGTTTGCTGTCTCTCCCCCTAGAATGATGGCTCCAGGAAAGGAGAAACTTCCCCTGATTCATTTGCTGCTGGTTCCCCAGCACCTAGCACAGAGCTTAACAAATCATTGCTGAATGAATGAATGCTGCCAGGAACATCCTTATCCCAGGCTCTTTGGGCACTTTTCAAAGAGGGAATGTCTGGATTGGAGGATGTGCTCATTTTAAATTTGAGGAAATGCTGCAAACTGTCCCCTTAAAGGGCAGGCCCAGTTTATGTTTCCAGTGTGAGGCTCAGAGAGGTGAGGAATTACCTAAGGTCACCAGCGGGAAGCAATAGAGAGGAGAGGCAAATCAGGATGGCCTCCTTTGTTCCCCTTTCTACATTCCTGAGTGCCCTAAGTTCAGAACTTAAGGGAAGACTGAAAGTGAAGGCCCATTCATTCATCCATTCATTCAACAAACTTGGATCATGGCACTCACCTTCGATCACACAGGCATTATAATTTCCTTACTTAGGACATGTATCGTCTGTCTACAGAATGAAATCTCCAGGAGACCATAGATTTTTGTCGGTTTGTTCACTGCTGTATCCCCACATGCTTAGAAAACTACCCAGCACATCATAGGCGCTCAATAAATATTTCTCAAATGAATGAATGAATGATGAATGAAGCCTTCTGCATGTAAGAATTTGGAGGTTCCTAGCATGCAGACAGCCAGATGCATGAGTCATATGGGCCAAGGGCCAGTGAGTACCCCCTTCCCTCCTGGTCTCTAGGCCCTGGCACTCTGTCCCCCTCACTCACCTAGCAGATAGCTCATGCTCTCTCCTTGGTTCCTTCCTTTCTCCAGTCTCTGGGTTCTTCTGGGGCACCTGTCCTTCTGCCCCTCAGGTGGCTTTATACTTGGGCTGAGCCCTGAGGCTGCCCAAGAGGGAGTCACACCCTGGGGTGTGTGTGTGTCAGGGGTGCCAGTGCAGAAGCCCCAGAAGCAAGGGACAGACCGGGAAGGGGACACTGAGGTGATACCCAGTCCCCTACAACCCCCAAACTCGACCTTAAACCCTGGTTGCTGGGAGGGAGGGGTCAAAGGCGGGGAGGGGATTATCGGGGGACAAAGGGGCCGCCCTGCTCCCTGCTGCTCCGCACGTCCTGGGATCCAGTTTCTCTTGAGGAGGCGGCCTCCTACCCCGCCCCACAGGACCGTGCATTGGGCCCTGGCTCCTCCGCTCTGAGGAGTTTGGAAAAGGGACGGGAGTGGTGGCATGTGAACAGCATCGCCAACACCCAGGTACACCCTTAGACATAGGAACACGTGCATGTTTACACACAGGCTGGCACAGGGGCACACACCGGACGTGTGAGCATACTTGCATACATGCATTCAAGTACGTGTGCTGTGCGCTGCTCCCTGTTCCAGGTGCTCTGATAGGACCAGAACAAGTCTGACAAAAACCTCTGCCCTCAGGGAGCTGACACTCTATAGTGGACATGCCTATACGTAACCTGAATCACACACGCCTTGCCAGGCCTACACATGTTACACAGGGAGAGGCAGACACATAAGTGCAGATGTGTCCGTAAAATTGCATGCAGACAGGTGAACGCATAGCCACACCCAGGGCCCCCACCCCAGAGGCACATGCACGGAGCAGACATGTACATATATGGGGTGTTCACACACCATGGTCACGTGTGTGCACACAGACACACATGCAGCTGGAGGTCCGATGTCCTGAGATGTAGCCACGTTTTAGTTTCTGCTGTCCTGGAAGATCTTGGGCCAGTGGCTGCCCTCTGCCCAGACATAGCCCATGACAGACACATTAGACACACACCTAAGACCCTTTCCAGCTAGGGGGGCCTTGTGGCGGAGAGGGATACGGGGAGACAGGTGCTGGGTTCTGGTCCTTCTTCAGAGCTTTCCCCGTCTCTCCATAAGGGAGCATTTTTCAGTTCTCAGCGCCTGCGCACCCTCTGGGTCAGAGCGCTCAGGCAGACCCCTGCCCTGCTTCTATCCAGTCGGGGGATGGAATATTGCTCTACCTTCTTCCCTCGTGTGGCGGAAAAAGGCCCATACCCTTCCTGCAAAGGCAGGAGATACATCTGTTCATTCATTCATCCATGTATACATTCAATCAGCAGATACCGATGGAGCCTCTATTGTGTGCTGGTACCAGAGCGAATCCTAAGATGGACCACGTCCCTGTCTCACAGGCTGCACAGCCCACAGTTCACAACAACAGTGCAAACTGATAAAAAAAAAAATTTTTTTCCTGAAGCAACAAAGTGCTAAGAAGAAGCCAAAATAGGTTGATGTGATTAGCTGGGGGTTGGGGGGGGGCAGTGAGGAGATTGGGATAAGGAGCCTGAGACCCAGAAAGGGACAGCTACTTACCTGGAGTCACACAGCAAGGCCAGAACAGATCCTAGACTCCTGCCCCCCAGCTTGGGACCAGTTCTGGGTTGTCCCCTCGGAACTGTGAGCTGAAAGAGGAAGGAGGTTGAAGGAAAGATGGGCTCTGAGGTGGGGGATCCTAAATTGGGTCTCTGAGGCCAGGAGCTGCCAGGGCTGCCAGAAAGGGCCCGTGCTAGGCAGACAGTGATGTCAGGGGATTAGCCTAGGCCCTTTGAGTGGGTGCACTGAGGCGTAGGCCAGGCCAGGTAATGAAGGGGGAGGTGGCAGAGGAGGAGGGCAGGAGGGGAGGAGGGGAAGAGGGAGGCAGATACTCGATCTGGTGCTATTCAGAGGTGGACGGTGGACGTGGGGCTAGGCCTCACCCGAGAGGGCTGGCTCACCCTTACCCGACCCTATCACATCCTGCTTCTCCTGGGGGCTTCATTTTCTCTCTCTCTGGACCCCTAGGTTCCCTTCGCAGCTGCAGGAACTGGCCCCCAGCCCAGGCCCAGCTTTATCCCAAGGCATCTGTCTTGGGAAAAGTCATCAGCTCTGCCACCCTGTCCGGCCCCACCTCACAGGCCATCTCTCTCCATCTCTGTTTTGGTCTCACCAAAAGCCGCTGCCCAGGGATCCCTTCCCCCCCAACTTAGGAGCCAGCAGACTTGGGTGCGAGTTCTGCCTTTGTCTGTCACTAGCTGGGGCCAACCACCCCCCCCCCACCTCTCTGAGTCTCAGTTTGTTTCCTCATCTGCAAACTGGGTAAAAATTCTCACCACCCAGGCTCTCGCTGACCCCACCCACCAAGTGCCTTGACCCCCGCTCCTCCCAGGCCTCCAAGGGTTACCCCAATGGCACATAAAGCCTCCAACCAATGGCAAAAGCCTTGATGCTGCACAACCCCATGTTTGGAGGCCAGTCCCCACAAGCCATACATGTGTTCCCAAGGATCCTTTTCCCAGGACGCTCAAGCAAGACCCCAGTGTCATCCAGCAGGTCACACAATGAGACCCATTCAGAACAAATAACTGTGAACTTCAAACCAGATCCTCATCCTGACCCCAGTATTAAGCCCAACCCCATTTGCACCCCTACCTCTCCAGGCAAAGAGAACAGCAAGTGCAAAGGGATGGGAGCATGCATAACAGTTTTCAGGAACAATCAAGGCCAGCAGAGAGAGCAAAGAGACTGGTTGGTGAGGTATGACAGGTTGGAGAGGGCAAGAGTCACCTTGTCACCTCCCGCCATCTCCACATCTCCCTTGACTCCCCAGTGCCCTCAGGACACAGTCCAAACTCTGCAGCCTGCCCTTCCAGGCCTGCAACCCCCTAGTTCCTGGGCAGCCTTGCGACTCACTTCTTGCTTTTTCCTACCTTCTACCTCAGCCCTGCAACCTACGTATAGGCCTGCTCAACACCAGGCCTTCCTCGGGTAATTCTCCCTGTATGGAGAGCTCTTTGCTCCTCCTTCACCAATACAATCTCATATTTTAATCTTCGACTCTGGTTTTACCTCCTCTGGGAAGCTTTCCCTGTCTCCTCTGGTCCCTCTGGATTTCCACAGGCCCCCAGTTTCCCCTGTCCATTTACTGATCACCATATGTTGGAATTCTCGGTCTCCCAAGCTCTCTCCCCAACGTGACAGGAGGCAGGGACTTGTCATCTCTGCATCCCCAGCACCAGGCCACATACAAAGGAGACACCTCAGTGAGTGTCAGGTGAAGGAAGACAAACATAACGGTTCCAGCTAGAGCCTCTGCAAAGCCGAGCCAAGGAGGCTGGCCTCCTGAGAAGAGCACCTGATCTCTCGGAGTGCCCCCGTCAGCGCCTCATCCTAATGGGGTGGTGGGACAGAGGGGTTTTGAGGTCTTTTGGAAGAAAGGGCCCCAGTGCAGGGATCATCAGGGTGAGGAGCGCAGCCCGCTCCATTCAAACCCCATGGCCCTCTGCAGCACTGTCCCAGAGCCCCAGCTCGTAGCCAGCAAGGTTGGGCGCCTGTCCTCCTGGGGCACACAGCCTGGCAGCTCAGCCTCGTCACCTCCAACATTTCTCCAGCGCTTCCTAGGGGCCTGGTGTTGTTCGAAGCCCTTCTGTACACCACCTCATGCTTCCTTTACAGAGCCCCATGGAGTGGATGCTACTGTCTTCCCATTTCACAGATGAGGAGATTGAGGCACCACATGGTTAAGTGATCACCTCAGGGTCACATGGCTAGCAGGGAGCAGTGCTAGGATATGAAGCCAGGCTCCAGAGCCAGAGCTCTTTATTGTTATCATCACCTATGATCTCTGGGGCTTGCCACTTTCCAGTTCATGAGCCCTTCCCGCAGCCTCTGTTGCCCTCGGTTCCCTTTGGGGTTATCTGACAAGGGCTGGCATCCCCATTTTGCAGATGAGATCCAGGAAGAATGACATGAGAAGGTGAGAAAGAAAAGAATCCCATTTTTTCCCTGTCACTCTATACCTAGACGTTATTTCACATAATCCTTGTAACAACCCTGGGAAATAGGTTTTATGGTCACTAATGGGGTTTAGAGGGGATCGGTGACTTGCCAGGATCAGACAGAGAATGAATGGTAAAGGCCTTGAACTCAGGACTGGCTCCAATGTCTGGGCTACTCCCTGCCATCCCCAGACGGATCTCCTTTGCTGTCCCAATATCTGCACTACCAGCTGTCCCCATGCTGGTTGGACACCATGGGCCAACTGAGAGACACAGATCCACCAGTGACCTGCCTGTATGTCTTATCCCAGTCCCACCCCAGTCATTGGCAACATCTGCAATCCAGCCAAACTTTGCCTTTGCTTCCTGAACAGGCCTAGGCTAGAGGAGCAGGGCCAGAGGTAGAGGTGTAACAAGTGTCGTCTTAGAAGCAGAGTCTGATGGGGGATTAGGATTAGGGTGTTCGTTTAAAAACTGGGAGAAAGTGGAGAGCCAGCAAGGCTGTCCTATGTGCAGCAGTTGCATATTGAATCTTCACTGTGCGACCTGAATTTTTCAAAGAAGTGACACATAAACAGGGTCTGGACAAATGAGCAGACTCTACCAAATAAGAAAAACTACCCCAAAACCCTACCACATTAAACACTATGTGACAGAGATGCGGAACTGGACGAGTAGGGCCAATGGAACAGAATAGAAAGACCAGGAAGAGACCCATGTATACATAGGAATAGAGGCCATGATAAAAGGGGCGTTTAAAATAAGGGAGGGGGGGCGCCTGGGTGGCTCAGTCGGTTAAGTGTCCATCTTTGGCTCAGGTCATGATCTCGCGGTTTGTGGGTTTGAGCCCCGCATCAGGCTCTGTGCTGAACGCTTGCTCAGAGCCTGGAGTCTCCTTCAGATTCTGTGTCTCCTTCTCTCTGCCCCTCCTCGTTCACGCTCTGTCTCACTCTATCTCTCAAAAATAAATAGAAATGTAAAAAATAAAAATAAAAAAATATAGGGGAGGGGGCACCTGGGTGGCTCAGTCGGTTGAGGGTCCAACTTCAGCTCAAGTCATGATCTCACAATTCAGAAGTTCGAGGTCGGGGTCAGCCTCACTCCTGTCAGCGCAGAGCCCTCTTCAGATCCTCTACCTTCCTCTCTCTCTGCCCCTCCCCCGTTCGCACGCACTCTCTCAAAAATATATAACACATTGAAACTAACTAAATAAATAAAATAAGGGAGGGTAAGGATAAACTATTAAATTAAAAGGCATCAGGACAGCTGGAACATTATACGGAAAAGTTTGAATGAGATCCTGTGATGCGTGCAGCTGGTGTCCCACCCAGATCCCTTTTACTAGCAGGGCACCTATTTCCTGGCTGGTGTGACTTCCTGCTACTAGACTCACAGCTGCTTCTTTCTCTCTCTGACCCAGGAACCCGTTTACAACAAAGGAAGTGTGTAGTGTGTGATGGACACACTGCCATTTGCCATACCATCAAGAAGCTGCTGGCCTGTTAAGGTAAGGGAACGGCCCTGGAAGGTGCAGCTGAGATGCTGGCCTGAAGACCATACAGTGTTATCTTTTAGATTGCAACATATACCTTAGACCAATGACTGTTTTACGGTGCTGCGCCCGAGAACATAGGTATACGAGTCTAGAAACCTGGGATTAGAAGCACGAGTCGTCCTGCTTACCATTACTCCCAGTAACCTCCTTGGGGAATTTGTGCTTCCAGCCCCCTAACTTTAGGTCTTATGGGTCTAGAGATCCTAATTCCCAGATCGTGGAGGGACATTTCTGCCAGGGGACATGGCAAGAGTCCCAGTGAATTTTGAGCTACACCTGCCGCCTGGTCACTTTGATCTCCATGTGCCAACAGACCTGCAGGCAAAGAAAAGACTTGCCAAAGATCATCACTAGAAGGTAGGACAGCTGGTATGTAATAGGGGACGGCAGGAACATATTTGGCACCGAGGTAATCCACTGGGACATCTCCAGATACCTATGCTGAGTTTTATTTGTAAATGGGCAAGTACAATAGCCATGGCCTGATAGGGCATGACAACTAGGGACTTAACCCTTCTGGGATGAGGGCCAGGGTCAACCTACCAGGCAAGCTATTGAGACCAGCAAAAATATTAGCTGAAGCTCTGAGTAGAAGGGAAGGGGAGGGCTAGAATAACTGAGTGGCAGAGGAAGGAGATGATGACTATCAGGGAAGGCCCTAGAACTAATTCTCTTCCTCTAAGTTTACCTAGAAATTGTGACCAATCAGAATGCTAGAGAAGCTGTACCTGGATGGAGTGAACTTCAGGGGAAAAGCAAGTAGATCTGAGCAGTGGAAAGGTGAAGTGTCGCGTGCTGCTGTTGCCTCACCAGATCCCTTTACCAACAGTATACCCATGACCCAGCCTCCCCCATCTCTGGAGAACTGCCCAGCACTCCTCCTGGCAGACCGTGACCAATGGCAGACTGGCACAGATGTGTGGAAGGCCTTACCTCCAGGTGACACTAACCTGTTAGTATAATCTGGGCTCCAGAGCTTTCTCTAGTATCCAACCAAAGCTAGTCAACAGTAGGGGCGCCTGGGTGGCTCAGTCAGTTAAGTGTCCAACTTCGGCTCAGGTCATGATCTTGTGGCCCATGAGTTTAAGCCCCGCATCGGGCTCTGTGCTGACAGCTCAGAGCCTGGAGCCTGCTTCAAATTCTGTGTCTCCCTCTTTCTCTGCCCCTCGCCCACTCATGCCTGTCTCTCAAAAACAAATAAACGTTAAAAAAAATAAAAAAAAAAAGCTAATCAACAGCAAGACCACATTCTTGCTCAGTTTTCCTCACTGCCCTTTTCTGATGACCTCATTCTTCTTCTGAGAACATTGCCTGTGTCACTTGGTCAAGAATCCCCATCTCAGGCTGTTTCTGGGGACCCTAACCTACAGCAGATCCCCTTCTGACACCATTAAGAATAAATAAATGATAGATTAAAGATTTACATGCGAAAGAGATCTCTGAAATTATAAGCAAAAATATAGAATATTTTAAAAGCTTCGGCTTAAGCATTATTTACAATAGCCAAGACAAGGTAACAGCCTAAGTATCCATGACAGATGAATGGATAAAAAAATGTGGGGGCGCCTGGGTGGTTCAGTCGGTTAAGCGACTGACTTTGGCTCAGGTCATGATCTCGCGATTTGTGAGTTCGAGCCCCGGGTCGGACTCTGTGCTGGCAGCTCAGAGCCTGGAGTGTGATTCAGATTCTGTGTCTCCCCCTCTCTCTGCCCCTCCCATGCTCATGTTCTATCTCTGTCTGTCAATAATAAATAAACATTAAAAACATATTTAAAAAAAAGAAAAAATGTGGTTTGGGGGCACCTGAGTGGCTCAGTTGGTTGAGCCTCCAACTCTTGATTTTAGCTCAGGTCATGATCTCACAGTTCATGGGTTCGAACCCTATATGAGGCTCTGCGCTGACAGTCTGACAGTGCAGAGCCTGCTTGGGATTCTGTCTCTCGCCTTCTCTCTCTCTGCCCCTCCCCCCCACATTCTCTCTCTCCTCTCTCAAAATAAATAAATAAACTATTTAAAAAGTGTGGTGTGTACATACAACAGAATACTATTTAGCCATAAAAAGGAAGGAAATCCTGATATGTTCAACAACATGGATGGACTTTAAGGGCATTGTGCTAAGTGAAATAAGTCAGACCAAGAAAGACAAACACTGTATGATCTAATTTATTTGCGAAATCTCTAAAAACCAAACTCATAGAAAAAGAGATCAGATTTGTGTTGTGAGGTGGGGGTTGGGGGGTGGAGGAATTGTGTGAAGACAGCCAAAAGGTATAAACTTCCACTTAGAAAATAAATAAGTACTGAAGATGTAATGCCCACCATGATGACTACAGTTCGCAGTGCTGTGTGATATATCTGAAAGTTGCTAAGAGAGTAAATCCTAAAAGTTCTCATCACAGGCGGGAAAGCATTTTTGTGTAACTACATGAGGTGCTATATGTCAATTACATCTTAAAACTGGAAGAAAAAAAAGAAAACCTTGGGCTAATAGGAAGCTTTCTTTTTAAAAATATTTTTTAGGTTTATTTATTTATTTTGAGAGACAAAGAGAGAGAGCACAAGTGGGATAGGGACAGAGAGAGAGGGAGAGAGAATTCCAAGCAGGCTCCACACTGTCAGACTGTCAACTTCTTAAATCTTCAACATTTCATATGCAATTGAGCTGGTTTTCCCATAAATAGTTTTTTTTTTAATTTTTTTAAATTTTTTATTTTAGAGAGAGAGAAAACACAAGCAAGGGAGAGGAGCAGAGGGAAAGAGAGAGAGAGAATCCTAAGCAGGCTCCAGGCTCAGCGTGGAGCCTGATGCGGGGCTTGATCCCACAACCCTGAGATCATGACCTGAGCTCAGAGAGGTGAGGTCACACAATGCCCTACAGGTAGTGTTAAAACCAAGCCTCTAAACCAACTCTATCTGATTCCAGACTTCAATAGGCAAAAGAATCCCCTGAGATGCTCTTAGAAGTACAGATTCTTGGTCCCCACTCAGAGATTCAGTAAGTTCCAAGGAGCCCAGACATCTGCAGTTTTAGTATGAGAGGCATTGCCATCCCATCTCCTGGGGGATTCTGGGTCCCACTTTGAGGGATGCTGAATAATACATACAACTCTGTCTTCCAAATAGGACCAGGCCTGGCGAGAAAAAACCCACAGAGGTAGGTGAACTGTTGTAGATTAAAGAGATTCAGGAGATATAACAAAAGGATTACTTATCTTTTGCTGTGTAACAAGTTTCCCTGGAATCTTGTGGTTTGAAATAACATTCATTATTTCCATTTCTGTGGGTCAGGGACCTGGGCTGAGAGGCTCTCAGCGGCCTGCAAACAATGTCAGGGCTGCAGTCATTTCGAGGGGCACAAGTATCTGCTTCCAAGTTCACTTACACGGTGTTGGCAGGATTCAGTTTCTCAAGGGTTGTTGGTCTGAGGGCCTCAGTCCTTCCCCCACTTGTAGCGGGAGGCTGTTTTCAGTTCTTGCCATGTGGACCTCTCTGTGCGACAGCTCACAAAACATCTTGCTTTATCAGAGAAACTGAGAAGAGCCAGAGAAGAGTGTCAAGATGGAAATCACAGACTTTTGTAGCCTTATCTTGAAAGTATGGTCCCATCACTTTTGCTGATTCTATTCATTGTACAAGCAAGTCACTAGGTTCAGCCTTTGTCAAGGGGAGGGGAAAGCCAGCAGTCAAGGATTTGCAGCCATGTCAGAAGCTCCTTATTTCGACAACCAAATGCAGTGTGCGAACTTGGTTTGGGTTCTGATTTCAATAAGCCAACTGCACAGAGACATTTAGGAGATAATCCAGGAAATTTGAACATGGACTATGTATTAGATGATATTAAGGAATTACCATTATTTATTTAGATGTGACAAATGTCTGTGGTCATGCAAAAAAAATTTTTCTTAGGTCTTAGAGACATACCCTGAAGAATATTATAAATGAAATGTTACGATGTCTGGGATTTGCTTTAAAATAATGCAACAGGGGTTGGAGGACGGGAGGAGCGGGGTTATAGTTGAAACTGGATCAGTCATATGTGGGTAATGGGTACATGGATATGGGGGGTTATTATACTGCTCCTACTTTTACACGTGTTTGAAATTTTCCACAGTAAAGAGTTAAAAATCAAACTGAATTGAAGCTAAAAATGGTACACTGCAAGGTGAAAGAACACACAAAGTTTAAAGCTGTTGCATACTGGGTGTATTTTCATTGTTGGAAAAGACAATAACAAGAGCGACATTTCAGATGGGGAAAGATGACCATAACTATGAAAAAGAGAAAAAAAGGGAAGGAGGGGGTGAAAAAAAGGAAGAACAATAGAATTAGGCTTGGCACCCAGCTGGCTACAGGAGGTGGCTGATCCCTGACCTCTGCTTAACCAGAGAGGGATTCATTTTAGTGGAACCGAGAGCTTGGGGCAGCAGCAAATCTAAGCCCTCAGGGTTTCTAGTATCTGTGAAGGACTAGCTGGAGTTTAGAGTTTGCCCTGAGCCCAGAGAGATGGGGAAGCTGGGCCCATTTCAGAAAGGGCATGGAGGCAGGAGGCCCAGTATCAGCTGGTGGCGAGGTATTACTCGGGGGTTCAAGGCTCTCCACAGTGCATTAGAAGGATGCCAGTCTTGTGCAGGAGGCCACAGTCTTGTCTTACAGATCCTAGAGGGTGCGGAGAATAAATCCCAATCTCTCATCTCTAGCCATCCTGGATTAGGCCAGGAATTTGGCATCATAGCTGCCTAGCATGGGGCTTGGGATACAAGAAGTATTTAATGCCCATTTATTCAGGCTAGTGGTAGTGGTAGTGATCCTCAACCAGTCAGATGCGTACCTCAAAATTTTCCAGAAAACATCATTTGATTCTTTACAACTGCGGTGATTCTTTACAAAGGTAAGGTAGTGATTTTGGGACAGGTAACTCATTTGGTTCAACGGGCAAAAAGGGCCAAAAAGGCATCTGATCAGTGCAAGGGTTTTCTGCCACCCAGTTCCCCTCCCCGGAGGCAACCAAGGCTACTTGTTTCTTCTGAATATTGTCAAGGACATTTTATGTATATGGAATCAAATTTGTATGTTTGGATTCTGCCTTTTTAAAACAAACAGTAGCAAACCACATACATTATTCTGCTCCTTGCTTTTTTCACTCAATATTTCTCAACCATTTGCAGTGACATAGATAGAGCTGGAGAGTATAATGCTAAGGGAAATAAGTCAGAGAAAGACAAATACTATATGATTTCACTAATATGTAGAATTTGAGAAACAAGACAAAGGGGGAAAAATAGAGAGCACAAGAGGGAGAGAAAGAGAGAGAGAGGCAAACCAAGAAACAGACTCTTAACTATAGAGAACAAACTACTGTTACCAGAGGGGAGGTGCAGGAGGGGATGGGTGAAATTGGTGATGGAGATTAAGGCAGGCACCTGTCCTGATGAGTGTTGGGTGATGTATGGAAGAGTTGAATCACCATATTGTACACCCGGAACTAATATAACAGTGTATATTAGGGGCGCCTGGGTGGCTCAGTTGGTTAAGCGTCCGACTTCAGCTCAGGTCATGATCTCACAGTTCGTGGATTTGAGCCCCGCGTCAGACTCTGTGCCGACAGCTAGCTCAGAGCCTGGAGCCTGTCTTCAGATTCTGTGTCTCCCTCTCTCTCTGACCTTCCCCTGCTCACATTGTCTCTCTCTGTCTCTCAAAAATAAATAAAACACATAAAAAAAAAAACAGTGTATATTAACCAACTGGAATTAAAATAAAAACTTAAAAACAAAAATAAAAAACAGTGTTGCTCAAAAATCATCTCATACTAGTTCTTTGTTTTAAACCACAATTTTATCTGTTTGTTCTATTTTTACAAGAAAGTGGAAGTAACTAAAATATAAGTTTGAAAAGTTTCCAAGTAATATTCTTAGTTCATTGCCTAATTTAAACCCCTAACTTCAATATCCATTCTAAGCTAGAAGACTTGTTGCAATTATGTTCTCCCCCCCCCATTGTAGTATAGTGGTTTGTTGTTGTTGTTGTTGTTGTTGTTTATTGTGTTGTTTATTGTGTATATATATATATATGTGTATATATATATGTGTATATATATATATATATACACATATATATATAATTGTTGGAAAAGACAATAACAAGAACATAAAATTTATCATTGTATTCATTTTTTAAAATTTTATTTATTTATTTTGAGAGAGAGACGTGGGAGGGGCAGAGAGAGAGAGAGAGAGAGAGAGAGAGAGAGAGAATCCTAAGCAGGCTCCGCACTGTCAGTGCAGAGCCCGATGTGGGGCTTAAACTCATGAAATGTGAGATCATGACCTGAGCCAAAACCAAGAGTCAGACACTTAACTGACAGACACCCAAGTGCCCCACCATTTTATTCATTTTCAAATGTACAGTTCAGTGGCATTAATTATATCTACATTTTTGTGCAGCATCACCACTCTCTATCTCCAGAACTTTTTGATTTTCCAACTGAAACTTTGTACCTGGTAAACACTAACTCTCCATTCCCTCTCCCCCAGGCCCTGGGTAACCACCATTCTACTTTGTCTCTATGAATTTGATTACTCCAGGTACCTCCTATCAGTGGAATGATACAGTGTTTGTTCTTTTTTTCTGGTTTGTTTCACTTACCATCCTGTTTTCAAGGTTCATTCACGTTTTAGTGTGTATCAGAATTTTATTCCCTTTTAAGGTTGAAAAGTATGTATACATACACCACTTCTTATCTACCTGGTCATCATCCACTGGTAGACACTTAGGTTGCTTCCACCGTTTGGTTGTTGTGAATAATGCTGCTATGACCATGGGTGTACAAATATCTGTTCAAGTGTCTGTATTCAATTCCTTTGGGTACATATCTCAAAATGGGACTGCTAGATCATATGGCAATTCTATGTTTCATTAACTAGTTAATTACACATTAAATTAACTTTTTGAGGACCCACCATACTGTCCTCCACAGTGGCTGCATTATTTGACATTTCCATCAGCAATGCACAACGATTCCAATTTCTCCACATCCTTGTCCACACTTGTTATTTCCTGTTGGTGTATTTGTTTTTAAATAATAGCCATCCTAAACAGTGTGAAGTGGCATCTCCTCATGGTTCTGATTTTCATTTCCCTGATAACTAATGAGGTTGAGCATCTTTTTATACGCTTATTGGCCATGTGTATATCTTCTTTTTTTAATTTTTTTTATTTGAGGAGGGAGGGGCAGAGAGAGAGAGAGACAGAGAGAGAGAGAGACAGAGACACAGAGACAGAGAATCCCAAGCAGGCTCTGCACTGTCAGCGCAGAGCCTGATGTGGGGCTTGAACTCACAAACAGTGAGATCATGACCTGAGCTGAAAACAAGACTCAGAAGCTTAACCAACTGAGCCACCCAGGTGCCCCTGTATATCTTCTTGAGAGAAATGTCTATTTCATCTGCAGCTACATTCTTAAAGATACAGAAAATTTAAAACCTAAGGACTGGGCACTCAGGTAGCTCAGTTGGTTAAGCATCTGATTCTTCATTTTGGCTCGGGTCATGATCTCATAGTTCGTGGGTTCGGACCCCACATTGGGCTTCGTGTTGACAGTGTAGAGTCTGCTTGGGATTCTCTTTCTCCCTCTCTCTCTGCCTCCCCCCTCCGCTTGTGCTCTCTCACAATTAACTAAAAGTAACAGGACTAGGTGACTTCCTGCCACATTAGCCATTGCAAGTTAATTCTTAATGTTCCTCTCACTGTCTTTCCCTATATCGACATTTTTGTTGGTTATATTACTAGTTTTAGTTTTTTAAATATTTATAACATTTATAGTATATTCTATTCTGCAACCCTAATTTCCTTAATTGTTAGTCTTGGACTGATTAAAATATTTCCAATGGTAATCAACAATCTTTTATGTGGACTCATCTCTTGGTTTAGCTAGATTTTATCTTCAATAGCTCTTTCAAGAAAAGATCATGCCCTTTCTATCCTACTTACAGAGGAATCCACTCTGCATTGCCCCTAGGTCCTACAGTAACTTAAGGAAAACCTTTTTGTAAAATAAAAGGTTTAAATTGTGGTAAAAAAAATTATATAGATATTTATGTGTATATATATATATATATAATTTAGCATCTTTTAAAAAATGCTTATTTATTTATTTTTGAGAGAGAGAGAGACAGAGAGAGCGAGCACAAGCAGGGGAAGGGCACAGAGAGGGAGATACAGAATCCGAAGCAGGCTCCAGGCTCTGAGCTGTCAGTGCAGAGCCCAACGAGAGGCCCGAACCCAGAAACTGCAAGATCATGAACTGAGCTGAAGTAGGACACTTAACTGAGCCACCCAGGCACCCCTAAAATTTAGCATCTTAAAAAGGGAACCTTTTAGGGGCGCCTGGCTGGTTCAGTTGGTAGAGCATGGGACTCTTGATCTCTGGGTCATGAGTGTCAGCCTCAAATTGGGCACAGGGCTTACATTTAAAAAGTGGGGGAGGGGCGCCTGGGTGGCTCAGTCAGTTAAGTATCCAACTTCGGCTCAGGTCATGATCTCAGTGTTCGTGAGTTCCACCCCCACATCAAGCTCTATGCTGACAGCTCAGAGCCTAGAAACTATTTTGGATTCTGTGTCTCCCTCTCTCTCTGCCCTCCCCTGCTCATGCTCTCTCTCTCTCTCTCTCTCTCTCTCTCTCTTTCTCTCAAGAATAAACAAACATTTTAAAAAATGAAAAAAAAAAAAAGAGGGGGAGGGGGACTTCTACTATGTCCTGAGCCCTTGCTGCTGCAGGAACACACTTACAGCATAGATCCTCGCTCCTAAACAGAGGGGAACATCTGCAAAAAGAAATGTCATATTATCTACATGATAAATTTGAAGAGGCTCAGGGAGAAATTTCTACTGGTAGTCCATGCTACCAGTAGAAACTCAGCTTCCTGTTGCCATCAGATCCTCTGGGAACACTAGCAAGAGCTCTACTGAAGGTTTCTGTGGCCACCTGAAGTCACACCTATAGCAGAGCATTTCACTTCTGGAATCTTCACTAATCAGATCCAGGCAGCCTTTGGGGCTCCTTGCTTTCTGTGATGATTGATCCCAGGGCTGACCATCAACCTCTCACAGAAACATTTTCTGTTCACTTGTCCACTACAGTTCAATGTATATCAGACTCCTCCCTACTTCATATGGACGTTGCCAACCATAAGACAACAAGAGTTCACTCAGCAGGTGCCTTGTACTGGGTGCTTGCCCAGAAAATCCTCTATATGGTGACACTAGCTTTCCCTAGGACCCTTAAGAAGCTGTATTTGTCATTGAGGTTGCTCACAGGTATTCTTGTTCTTCTTCCTGGTGTGTGGAGAGATCTCTTTTCTGCCCCCTTTGAAGTTAGGTAAGGTTATGGACTGGTCAATACAATGTGAGCAGAACTGTAACATGGAGTCACATAACAAGATGGAGCCTGTTTCCTGAGTGACTAGAATGAGCAGACCGCCCCCCCCCCCACTAGACATGCAGAACGAGCAAGAAACAGACCATTGTTATAAGCCACCAAACTTGGATGTCATTTATTACTACAATATAACCTAGCCTATCCTGGCTGATGTAGAAGCAATGAATGTTTACAGAGATCTAGAAGAGATCCAGAAGGAAGAGCAGCCACTGCTAAAAAGAAACCTCAGGATAAATGGGCTGCTCCAACTCCTGAATTCCAAGGTTGCAGACAGTTCTGGAAGCAGACAGGTGCCCTCCATTCCTTTTTAGCAGTTCCTCACTAGAGACTGAGTGGTCTGACTTGTTTCCAAAACTGGTCTGTAGTCCTACAGCTCAGGCCCTCGGAAAGAAAAACACCACCACTGAGTGGTTTTAAGTCATCCTTGCAAAGTGTCTTATACAAAAATGCATAAATAAGGTTAACAGAAAACAACCATCATTTTTTGTACAAATGAAAAGGGGCTCATGAGTACTGTATTCCTTGAGTTCACTGATTTTTGAAATCTGTCATCTTTAAAAAAATTTTTTTAACATTTATTCATTTTTGAGAGTGAGAGAGATAGAACATGAGCGGGGGAGGGGCAGAGAGAGAGAGAGAGAGAGAGAGGGAGACACAGAATCAGAAGCAGGCTCCAGGCTCTGAGCTGTCAGAACAGAGCCGGACGCAGGGCTCCAACTCACGGACGGTGAGATCATGACCTGAGCTGAAGTTGGACGCTTAATTCCCTGAGCCACCCAGGCGCCCCTGAGGTCTGTCATCTGTATATTTTAATGCCAATGTGGTTGAATTGTAGTATTTTCAACTCCTGTAAATGTTAACAATATCTGCTCATGGTAAAAATGTCAAACTGTAGAGTAGGGTGTAAAGTGAAAAGTAAAAGTCTACCTATATCTTATATATGCAATCTCACTCTGCCACCCCCCCACCCACCCAGCTGTGGGCGCAGGCACAGAGCCTGGCACTGGGGTGCTATACATACAGTGTAAGAAATGGTCTTGACCCTCAATAGGCTCATTCCGGTTGTCTCAGTTAATGGAGTGGGGCCGATAATGCTTACATTTGGACTGAAGCAAGCTTGGAGAGGACTGTGGTACACTGGTGAGTACATATCTTATCCAAAGCGACAGCCTTTTGCTCAGGTGCAGTTGTTTCTTGTTCAAGGAACAGAGACTCAGCGTGGCTAGATTTCAGGATTTCAAGTGAAAATGGAAATCAATTTTTTTCAATTTTTAATGTTTATTTATTATTGAGACAGAGAGAAACAGAACATGAGTGGAGGAGGGGCAGAGAGAGAGGGAGACACAGAATCTGAAACAAGCTCCAGGCTCTGAGCTGTCAGCACAGAGCCCGACGCGGGGCTCGAACCCACAAACCGTGAGATCATGACCTGAGCCGAAGTCGGACGCTTAACCGACTGAGCCACCCAGGCGCCCCTGGAAATCCATTTTTGCAGGAGATATTGGTTGCTGCTATGCCAAACATTTGGCTGGATTTGATCAGTTTCTGGATGTTGCAGTAGTCCTCAGGATGGGCTCTGGAGTTCTGGGTTTGAATCTTGACTCTACAACTCATCAGTCTGGGCCCTAGTTTCCTCATCTATAAAATGGGATTCTACCTCATTGGATTCTTCTGAGGATCAAATAAGATGCTGAAAGCACTTAACATGTGAGGTGGACACCTCATAAGGCTTACAATGTAGTGAAAGAGTCAATAAATGAACTTCATGTGGGAATTGTAGGAAGACTTCACTGGGACCGGGGCATTTAAACAGAAACCTGAAGAATGAGTAGTTAATTGGGTAGAAAAGTAGGAAAGAAGGGGAAGGAAATAACAGGCAGTGGGAAAAACCGGTGAGAAATCCCTGAACAATGATCCAAGCCAACGCTAAACCACTGAGGACACAGGCGAGACAATCCTCTGGAAGTCAAGGATTTCTTGACAAAGTGGTAACTGGAAGGAGCTTCAGTTCAGCCTGAGGGAGTCTCTGCAAACTTAAGACTTCACATTACTCTGGCCACGGTTAACTTCCCGGACAGAAAAACCACACACACCAGGTCTTCCGCAGGGCTCTCTAACCCTCTTGCCTCAAACCGAGAGGAGGAAGGGGGGTAAGGGTGTGGCCTTGGGGTTAGAAGTGAGTAGTTTTCCAGGCAGAGGAGGAAGATGAAGAAGGCAGGTAAGAAGGCACAAAGGTGGGAAGCAACCCCATTTGCTCTGGCAGCTGAGGCGTCTAGAGGGGTGCCTCCAAGGCTGGCTGGGCTGTATGCAGAGCCCGCAGCTTCAGGCTGAGGAATCTGGCCGGCCGCAGGACCTCAGTCAAATGGAGAATGGGCGCCCCCTGGGAGCAGTGCTCGGTAGTGGACGCCGGAGGACCAAGGCGAAGGGGGCGGGGAGACGAGGGGGTGCGGCTCAAGATGGGGGTAGACTGCTTGCCACAGTTTTCTTCTCACAGGAGCTGACCCCTTTCGGCACGATGGATTCCTGGGATCCCAGAAAAGCTGGGCAGGAAGGGACCTCGAAAAAGGAACTACCAACACGTGCAGGGCACTTTCGTGAACTGTGTCCTAATACACCTAACTCTACTTGGAGGTAGGTATCCTTATCCCCATTTTTCAGATAAGAAAACCGAGGTTTGGTGACTTCCCAAGCAGGGGAGGGGATTTTGTATGACTCCAGAGCCTTTTTCCTGGAGCCCCCAAGGCTTGGAAGATACCTATTCCATGAGGTTTGGGGGAAGAAGCATCGGGTGTGAGGCACCCAAGCTTTCCAAGGGACAACAGCATGATGGTACTTTCGGCGAGAACCACGCCTCCCTTGTCGCGACAATAGTGAATACTGTTGCTTTCCTTGTAAGAGCCTTACCATCAAATATGAAGTCCTTGCAACACGCGGGGGCCGACATTATCTGTTCCTTAGATCGCCCGGACGTCTTTCTCCCTCACCCGCATTGATCCCACTGGTGACATAAATTCTCCCCCTCCACCAGAGAGTGAAGGCGTGGGACTACATTTCCCGGCAGGTCTTTCAGAAAGAGGTGGTGGGGGAAGGAAGACAGAGACTCTCGCTTTCCGTAGGCTCGCAATTTGGCGTGTCCGCCGTGATGCACATTTCAACTGCCCACGTCCTTTCTCTGGAGAGATAAGGAAGGGACTACGTCCCCCAGCAGGCACTGTCGCAGAGAACGAGTGATAGGCCGCCATCATTACTGTAGTCCTTTTTCCCGTTTCCACAGGGAGCAACCTTAGGGCGCGGACTACAAACCCCAGGTCCCCATGACACTTCCCTTCGGCCGGCATCTTTCCCGGTTGTCCCCGCCCCTTTCCCCTTCCATTGTCTCGACCACAGATAATGGAGCTGAGCTGGGAAGACTGCAAGTCCCGTCAAGCTCTGCGCCACCGGGAGGGGGATTTCGATATTACGGGAGGGCGAGGAGCCCAAGGTGGCAGAAAGAGGCGACGGGGAGAGGCCAGGTAGCCTGCCATCTTTATGGTAGTCTCCTTATTCTCGCGGTTCCGCCATTCTTATGGCATTCTAGAAGGCTAGAAAACTACTACTCCCATCGCACCTCATAAGACCGACTGCTAGTCAGGTGTACGTCCCTCTTCCGCCATCTTGTTTGTAGTCCTCATTCCTTTTCACCTTTCCATTGTTCCTGACGAGTAGAAATGGCAACGGGAAGGCAGCAGATGGACTGCGACTCCCGTCAGGTACCACACACGCGGAGGGTTGTGGACAGGAGGGCGTGTGAGTGCCTGGGAAGGAGGTCGGGTCGGGGGAGAAGGCCATCTTGTTTGTAGTCATCGTTCCCGCTCCTTCTCTATCCTCTGCAACGGGGAGCCTCGGGACAACCGGACTATAACTCCCGGCATCCTCGGCTCCCGGCTTGGCACGCCCTTCGCCATCTTGTTTGTAGTCCCCGCTGGCCCCAGCGTCCTATTGTTCCCACGGTATCACCGGCGTCCGCAGGACTACGATTTCCGTCGTGCCGTGCGCGTGTTCGCCCTGGAAAGTGGAGGTGGTGGGGAAAGGGGGGGCAGGGGGCGGGGTTCCTCTGGGAGAAGGAGGGAGTAAAGAGGAGGAGGAGGAGGGAAGGAGGAGGGAGGGGTGGGGGAAGAGAGGAGGAAGGAGGAAGGAGCTCAGGAGGGATGAGAGAGGCGGCCAGGGCCCCGGGCCGAAGCAGCGCGGGGCTGGGGGACCAGGGGGGCTGAGGCACCCCAATTGCCCCCTCCCCCTTTCCCTGCGCCCTTCCATCCTTTCCTTCCACACTCCAGCTTAAGGAAGGGGGTTTATTCAAATTTTATTTAAATCCCTATCTCCGGAGGGTCGCGCGCTGGGGGGAGGGGGCGAGGGCGGGGGCGCGCGCAGCCTGGGGGGGCGGGGCCGAAGCAGCTTCCCTCACCCCCCTCCGCTCGCCCCGTATCCCTAGGGCAGGGGGCCGCAGTCTAGGGGCGGGCCCAGGGGAGGGGGGCAGGTTACAGGGACCCCCCCCTCCCCGGGAACCGGCGGTGGGCGGGGCTTGAACCCCGGAAACGGTGGGGGGCCCGGGCCTGGCCCTGGACCCCTGGGCAGTGGGAGCTGGGAAGGGGCCAGTTAAAGGGCCGGGGGCGCTGGGGAGAGGTGGGGTGGGGGGAGGGGAGCTGTGACTCAGACCCCAGACTGAGTGGGGCCCGGGCAGAAGCTGAGCACCCTGCGCCCGAGGAGCCCCCGTTGGCCTGGGGGGGCTGAGGGACTGAGCCCCCCAGAGCAGGACCTCCCCCTGGAAGGGCCGCGCCGCAGCCCGTGGGAGGGCCTCGCCCCTGGCGCCCCCCATCTCCACTCGCCGCCGTCCCGGCCTCCGCCGGAGGGAGGGGCCGAGCGCCCTCGGGGGGCCGTGGACCCCGGCGTTCTGAGCGTTCCGCGCCCCGCGCCGCCCGGCCCCCCCGCCGCCGATGGCCGCCGACCCGCCGGGAGCTGCCGAGAAGGGAGAGATGGCTCCCGGGACACGTGTGAGGTGGGTTCATGCGGCTCCTCCTCACCCCCAGACCTGGGCAGCTCCCACTCCCATTCATCCTCAGCCCGGCCTCTCTCTGCCTTCCCCGCCCCCAGCCTCGCCCTCTCTTTGCTCCAAACTCCTCATCTCCAGCCCTCCTTCCTGTTACCTCTCAACCCTGGGGAACTGGCCTTCCTTCCTAGACCCTGCTTCCCCTTGCAGACCCCCATCCCCGCCTGCAGTCGCCGCCCTCCAGGCCCCTCCCCTGAAGCACTGGAGGGCCCCTTCCCCCCATGGATGGGTCTGGAAGTCCCTGGAAAGGGGGAAGCTGGGGTAAGACTCTGGCCACGAAGAGACCCTCCAGGCCTGCTGAGTCTGTATGGGATCTTGCAGGATCTGGTTTCCATGGGAAGGGGAGCCCAAGGGATTCTAGACAATTAGGAATGGAAAGCAGCCTGGAAAGCTTGGGGGTTGGGAGGGGGGGAGACATGTAGGACTGAGCCCATCCTGAGTTCTGTGGAGATGTCAGGGTGAATTCTAGAATCCCAGGGAATCTGGGAGATTGCCCAGATTGACCTGAGAGATCCAAGAGGAGGGTGTCTTGGGGCAGAGGGAGCTCTGTGGGGAGCAGAGGAGTTGAGATGTTGGACCAGGAGGAATGGCTCTGAAGCAGCATGGTGGGGAGGGGGTGTCTCAGAGCCCTGGTCAGCAGAGAGAATCTTTAGGGATGGGGGAGGGCAAGCATCCTATTGGATCTGTTGACAATATTTAGGTTTTGGGGGAAGAGATTGGGCGGTGGTTGTATATGAGAGAGAGAGAGAGAAAGGAGGGAGGAAGAAAGGTCTGGAGCTTCTACCCAGGGATCTGTGGGTATTTTGGAGGTAAGTCTGGGACATTTTAGGTTGGAGAATGCATGGGGTGTATTACGTTTGGATAAAAGAGGAAGAGTTGGGGCCTCTGTAAAGTAACTCCACAGAAAAGGAGCCCCTGGCTTTCTAAGGAGCTTTGGTGTGGAGATGTCAGTGCAGAGGCCCCAGTCCCTTCCTCACCCTGGGCTAGGCAAGAGGACACTGAGGAAGTGTTAAGAGGAAAGAGGAGTGAGGTCAGGAAGCCAGTTCTCAGGCTCCCAGAGGAGTCAGGTGAGCTGCTTTGGAGAGGGAGGTCTTGAGTGGAGGGAGTGGTCCCCCTCCCCCCCACCCCCTGCAGGAGGGATGACCTCCTTGTCTCTCCCTGGATAAGAGGGCAAGCTCTGGTTGCCTAGGAAAGGGGGGGGGGGTTTGCTAGGAGTTTCCCAGGCCAGGGCCTCGGTGGGCCCACCTGACCCTGCCACCATTTACCCATAGCCCTCGGCGTTGCTGACGCCCCCAATGTCGTCGAGCAGCCGGGGGCCGGGGGCCGGAGCGCGCCGACGCCGAACCCGCTGCCGCCGCTGCCGGGCCTGTGTGCGAACTGAGTGCGGGGACTGCCACTTCTGCCGAGACATGAAGAAGTTCGGGGGGCCCGGGCGCATGAAGCAGTCGTGCCTGCTCCGGCAGTGCACTGCCGTGAGTTGTGCCCCCACCTCATCCAACGCCCCTGGGGCTTTGGGGACCTTCCCCAAGCTGGCCGAAGTGCCTTTCTGGGTTGGCTGCCTCCTAGCGTGTACTGTAGAGTTGCTGTCTGTTGGTGAATTTATTTACTGTTTTGTTCAAATGCCCATCAGGGCCTTTTTTGTCTTCAGCTCCAAGCTGGGGGTGATGTTAGGGCGCCCAGAAGAATCTAACCTAGTGCCTGCCTTCATGCTTTTCCCAGCTTCAGAGGCGCAGACCCATAGAGAGCTCACCCGGTCTTGTACCCCTCCCTAGAGGGATTTGTGCACAGAGATGCCACTTCCAGAACCGGCCTCCCTGAAGAGGTCTTAGCTTTCTTTGGCCTCTTCCTCACCTGCCATGGTGGTCTTGAATTTGAGGCCAGGCTTACCCTTTGTGTGACCTTGAACAAACACTTTGAACCTCAAGGTATCTTTTCTGTGAAACATTTCCTTTGCTGAGTTGTAGAGATGAAACAGTAGTATGGATGTGAGTGTTGCTGCTGCCAGGCCCAGCACACAGTAGGTATCTGGAGGGTGTGAGTTTATTTGAGCTTCCCAGGCCTCCAGGATGTGGCCCTTCTCCAGCAGCCTTCAGGAGCCAGCTGCATCCTGCGCCCCCTCCTGGAGGACCACCGCCTCCTTTTCCTTCCAGCCACTTTTTGTGGCCTCTTTACCCCACAGCACCCCATTCTCTCTGTACTCAAACCCTTGCCTTGCTGTTTCTGTTCCTCCTTTCCTGACCTACTTTTTCCTTGGGCCTGTCTCCAGACCTTCAGCCTCTCTCAGATGACTCCGTGTTACCACTGCCCTCCCCAAAGTCAAGTTGTCTGAAGGCTGCTCTCTTTCCCATGGGACCTTTTAGTGTTCCCAGGAGGTTTGCCCAAACCTGGTTCATTGTAGGCTCCAGAGCAACCCTTGGGCTGCCCATTGAGCAAACTCACAATCATCCCAATCTGCTGCTGCATCTTTTGCAGCTCTCTCTCAGTAGTAGTGTCATATTTGCCATGGTTTTTCTCTTCGGCAAAGCTTGCTACAATTTTCAGGGTCACACCCACAGACCCTGACTCCAGCTGCCACATTTCCAACAGTGGATAACAACTATGTATCCAGTGCCTCTCATGCATTATCTCATTCTTCCAGTAGTCCTGCAGAAGAAAAATGCCTAGCACCATTTTACAGATGGAGAAACAAAGACATAGGGAGGTTAAATCACTTGTTCAAGATCACACTGCCAAAAAGGAACAAATTGAGGATTTGATCTACCTTGGCCCCTGGGTTCTGAACTCGACCAGCATCTGGCCAGGCTCCCCAGAAGGAAGGGTCTCCCCTGTTGCTTGCTTTCAGGGTCCCTAACACCCCCTCTTCCCCAACAGCCCGTGCTCCCACACACAGCTGTGTGCCTCTTATGTGGGGAGGCTGGAAAGGAGGACACAGTGGAGGGAGAGGAAGAGAAATTTGGTTTGAGCCTCATGGAGTGTACAATCTGCAATGAGATCGTCCACCCTGGCTGCCTGAAGGTGATGGCCCTGGGGGCCCTGGAGTCTGAAGGTGATGGCCCTGGGGAGTGCTGCCTCTGGGTTTACTGGCACCCTACATCCACTCCCTGCCCTCTGCCTACAGATGGGGAAGGCTGAGGGTGTCATCAATGCAGAGATCCCTAACTGCTGGGAGTGCCCTCGCTGCACCCAGGAAGGCCGGACCAGCAAGGTAAGGATAGGGGCTGGGCTGGGTGCTAGACTGTGGCTATGCAGTGGGTCGGAGAGCTGGATAGTACCTCACCCTTAGCTTCCATCTCCCCAGGATTCAGGTGAGGGACCAGGCCGCCGCAGGGCTGACAACGGCGAGGAGGGCGCCAGCCTGGGGAGTGGATGGAAGCTGACGGAGGAGCCGCCGCTTCCACCACCCCCACCCAGGCGCAAGGGCCCCCTACCTGCTGGCCCCCCCCCAGAGGACGTGCCTGGGCCCCCCAAAAGAAAGGAGAGGGAGGCAGGGAATGAGCCCCCCACCCCAAGGAAAAAGGTGAGCCAGGGAGCATGCTCACTGGGTCTGGCCCAAGGGATTCTGGGAGCAGTAGTGTTGTTCCTTTTTGCGGCGGGTGGGCCTGGGACTCTGCGGGCTGTGGGTTCCCCAAGGGGTTTTTGGGAGATGTAGTTCAGGAGGTGTTGGGAGGAGGTGGAGCATGCTCAGTGGGAAGGAGAGGAACAGGTGAGGTACAACTGGTACTGGGCAGGGAAGCTTTGGGAGCCCAGGGTGCTTCAGGTAGGAGGGAGAGAGCATGCTCAATTTAGCTGCCAAAGAGGAGGAAGGAGGGGCTGGAAAGGGCCTGAGGGGGAAGAAAGAGAAGATGAGAGCATGCTCAGTGAGCCAAGACACTGTTTGGGAAGTGAGCATGCTCAGAGTTCTTCCTGAGATGGGGGCTTCTGGGATTTGTAGTCTAGGAAGAGAGCATGGCTCTTAGCTTTGTGGACAATGAGGGGCTAATGGGGTCTCTCCCTTTCCCCATATTTCCCTCTTACTCTGGTAGGTGAAAGGAGGCCGAGAGAGGCACCTGAAGAAGGTGGGTGGAGATGCCTGCCTCCTCCGAGGATCGGACCCAGGCGGCCCCGGCCTTCTGCCCCCCAGGGTTCTGAATCCGAGCCAGGCTTTCTCGTCCTGCCACCCTGGGCTCCCTCCCGAGAACTGGGAGGTGTGCCGGGGACCTCCTCCCTCCCCCTCCCACCTTTCCTTGCGCCACCCTCCACCCCGGAGACAGAGATCTGTCCCTTCCTGCTCACCTTGTCTGCCCCTGCCCCATTTGGCCACAATGGGCATCTGGACCCCTGGGAAGAGTGGAGGGGGAGAGGTGGGTTGGGGCCAGGCCGCAGGACTTTCCAAGAACCCTTGGGGCATCATCTGATCCATTTGTGTCATCTTTCCAAATCTTAAAGGGAAAAGAACTGAGTTCAGATCCCTGCCCACTGACTCCCTGTGTGGTCTTGGCAACTTATCAGCTGCTCTGAACCTTGGTTTCCTCATCTGTGAAGGAGATGGTACTGCCTACCCTATCCAACTATCCCATAGAACTGTTTCCATCTAATGAAAGTAAATGAGCTTTGTGAACTGTGAAGTGTACCTAGATTTGTGGAAAAGGAGGCCCAGAGAGGTTAAAAGACTTGCCCAGGGTCGCATAGCAAGGCTGAAATTCAGATGTCACTTTGCCCTGACACACAAATGCAAGAATCTGCCTGATTGTGTTCAAATCCTGCTTTTGCCATTTGTCATTTTGTAATCTTGGGCTAGTCCCTTAGTCTCTCTGAGCCTCGGTCTCCTCACGTCTAAGAAGAGTGGCCCAGGTTGCCATTCCATGCAAGCACTGTGAGGATATGATGAGTTAGTGAGTGTGAGACGCTCTGTCACTCTCACATCGTTGAACAGATACTTGGAATTGTTTAGTCCAGCGTTCTGTGTTGCAGACGATGGCCAGGGGCTTCCCAAGGTCACAGAGAGTTGATAGCCAAGCCGATACTCAAAACTACGTCTCTAATTGTTCTCCCTATTTCATCGCCTTTGGAAACTCATAAGCTGTTGAAACCCATAAGGCTTTTAATTCTTTGAATCAATGCCTTCATGTGATAGATGAGGAGACCAAGGTCCAGAGGGACATGATGCAGCTGAGGCCTCACATCACTCAGGGGCCGAGCCATGGCTGGAACTCCGGACTGTCTCTTGGGCTGCTCATTCCCTGCTGACTCCTCAGGGGCAGGGAGGTGGGAAAGTGCACATCAGCCCCTAGAACAGCTTCCCCCTATCTCCTTGCAGAAACCAAAGCCGCCTTTGGCCTCTGCTGAGGGCCCGGCAGTGCCGTCCCCATCACCGCAGAGGGAGAAGCTAGAACGTTTCAAGCGCATGTGCCAGCTGCTGGAGCGGGTGCCTGACACCTCCTCGTCCTCCTCAGACTCGGATTCCGACTCCGACTCTTCAGGCACATCGCTGAGTGAGGATGAGGCCCCTGGCGAGGCCCGGAATGGGCGACGGCCAGCCCGGGGCAGCTCGGGCGAGAAGGAGAACCGCGGGGGGCGGCGGGCTGTGCGCCCTGGCAGTGGGGGGCCCCTCCTCAGCTGGCCCCTGGGCCCCGCCCCACCGCCCCGGCCCCCACAGCTGGAGAGGCACGTGGTACGGCCCCCACCTCGAAGCCCTGAGCCCGACACGCTGCCTTTGGCCGCTGGATCCGACCACCCCCTGCCCCGTGCCGCCTGGCTTCGTGTCTTCCAGCACCTCGGGCCCCGAGAGCTGTGCATTTGCATGCGAGTCTGCCGGACTTGGAGCCGCTGGTGAGTGACCTGGACAGGCCTGGGTTCTCACTTGCTGTGTGACCTGCAGCAGCAGGTTGTGATCTCTCTGGCTCCTGTTCTGTGATCTGTGCACGTTATAGTCTGATACTTTCATGTTTGCTGCGTGCCGGCTGCTTTCCATTTGTGAGTTCGTTGAACTCTCACAACAGCTTTGTGAGGTAGGTGCTATTATTTCCCTTTGATAGATGAAGCTGAGGTCAAGGTCGTGGAGGGGAAGTAGTAGAACCAGGAATTTGAACTCAGGCCCTGTAGCTCCAGGATCTTTTCTCTTAATAACTATCATTTACAAGCGTTTAGTATGTGCCAAGCATGGTGCTCACTGCTGGACATGCATCACCTGAACTGTTTTTCAGTGTTTTTTCTGAGGACAGTTTCATTTTACATAGGAGAAATCTCTTTGCTGAGGGGGCCCCTGCCCTCTCAGAGGCAGCCATACTTGAGGCCCCTGACTCCCCTGGGAACTTCTTTATGCCCCAGAGCCACCAGCAGCTCCCTTTGCCTATCTTCCCCTCGTCTTCCCACTGCTTCCTTGCCTTGTTTGTTCAGAAATGTCGGTCATCCTCCCAAGCCCCTGGTCTTCCTCTTTGACCCTGCCCCCGACCAAATCCTCCCCCAACCCCATCAGACTCCCACCGCACTCTGTTCCCTTTACAGAGCACACTGAGGTCTTCTGCCTGCTGATGAGTTTTCACTCAATTATTCATTTTCATGTTTGTGTCCCTTGTTGGCGTGGGGCAGATGCAGTGTCTGTCTTATCTGCATGTTCCCAGCATGGGACCAGGGCAGTGTAGGTGCCCAAGAAATAATTCATTAAATAAGTACATTCATGCTCTTTCCCAGGCACTTAACTGTTAGACCAGGCATCCTTTTGGGCACTTGGCAAATTGTTGACTGATTGTTCCTCAGAACAGCAGCCCTGTGAGGAAATGAGGGACACCTAACGTCACAGCGCACGTTAGTAGCTGAACTCAAAACTCCAGTCCTTTTCTTTGGACTCTGGGGCATTAGTGCATGCCTCTGGTCTGGGTAGAGCTAAGAAGATGGGCGTACAGGCTCCGGAAGCAAATTACCTGTGATTGAATCGTATTCTTTCTCTAATAAGCTGATGCTGCTGGGCAATTTCTTAACTCCTCTGTGCCTCAGTTTTTTTTCTTCCATCTGTGAAGCCAGGAGAACCAAAGCATATACTTTGTAGCGTCTTTGTGAGCTAATATATTTAAAGAACTGAGGGCGCTACCCAGGAAATAGAAACTACTCCATGCCTTAACTGTAACCGTTATTGTTATTCACTCAGTTGCAAATATTGACTGGAAGCACAGACTTTATATCCTCAGAACATAGGTCTGTGCCCTTGAAGAGTTCCTAGTCAGCCTGCAAAAAGAAGCAAATAGAGCAATTGCGGGGGACCACCACCCCTGCTCGCGTAGTGATTGAGGAAATGATTGGCCTCTTCAAGGCCAGCTCTGTGCTTGGCACATGGGATCCAGAACTGAAGAGGACTTGATTTCTGCCTCAAGGAGACACTTGTGACCGGAAGTGGGCGAAGCAGAGGGGCCGGACTGCACAGTGATTTCCAGCTGGGGCCCTGGAGTCTGGCACCTGTGGGTGTCATCTACTGGGACTTCTGCACTTCCTGGGTGTCTGTTCAGGGGTGGATAGCGATACCTTTCACGGCCCGTTTTCTCATCTTTAGTCTGGGGTCCATACTAATGCCTTGTGGGGATTAAATGAGGTGGTGCTCACTTAGCACAGTACCTGAAAGGCCCTAAACACTCAATAAAATGGTAGCTTTTGATAAGGTCGAAGGTAAGATGGAGTAGGGGTACAGTGGGACCAGTCAGGCCTGGGCACAGAAGTAGGGGCAGGAGGGGTAGAGAGGAGGGACTCGGGCTGAGAACTTTTTAAGAAGGAGAATGACTTGCATTTGGTGACTAAATGGCTACGAGAGCAGCAGGGTGACCCTTAGCTGAGTTTCTGGCACACAAGTTTCTGGGTGGGCAGCCGTGCCATTCCCCATGCTCGGGAGCCCCAGGGGAGGAGCAGGTTCCTGGGAAGGCAGAGTGCTCCACTCTGACGTATTTGGTCCACAACTTCTGTGGGCCAGTCAGGAGCTGGCAGGACACCAGATGGACGTACAGGGCTGATGTTTGAGAGAGCTCTGAGTTTGGAAGTTTTCACCCTATAGGTAGCAGCTTCCAGAAAGGGGGCAGAAGACAGAGTGTCCATATTTCTGAGTTAGACAAAGAGCAGCTAGAGACGTGGAGGAGGTGGTGGTGGTGTCCTGAAGGAGGGAGATTGAGGAAGGAGTAAATGACAAAGTATAGGATGTTGGCAAGAGGTGGTGAGAGACCAAGGGCCAGAAGTGGCCACTGGATTTGCTACAGGAGGCCTTGGTATCCTTGGCTGTGCTAACACGGGTAGGGGGACCAAAGCCAGGTTGCACGGAGTCAAGGGTGTCAGCTCCAAGGCAAGGACTTGATCTGTTTGCTTCTGTGCCCCTAGTTTCTAAGATGGCACCTGGCACACAGTAGGTTCTAAGGCTGTATTTGTTGAACGGGTGAATGAATAAATGGAAGGGAAGAAATCAGGATGGAGTGTGGAAAGAGGTAGTGAGGGTGGAGCTGGAGAGGAATTTGTAGGTGGGAGAGCAGAAAGTTGTAAGCTTTCCTGTCTGGTGGCTTTTATCTTCTCTTGGCACTGGGATGCGAGGTGAATGTACCAAGAGCGAGGGGAGGGGGGGCAGGCAGAGAAAGTATGGTGGAGCTGTTGAGTCGCAGGGAAGAAAGTCGGAACTCTGGAGGACATGGGCAAAGAGGGTTCAAGGAAGGGACTAGAACACAGGATCAAGGCCAGTTGGGGCTGGGTAAAGGCCTGGAGATGGGCGAATTGGATGACAGTGGTGGCATCAGGGAGCCCAGGTTGCCGAGAGGAAAGAACCAGTTTGGGCTGGTAAATCTGCATCCCCAAAGGGCCTCTGCAAGACAGGGGTTTCGAACTAGACTTTCAGATTTGGGAGGTGGGCTTATGGGGCGCTGACTCTGTCGTCCGGGTGGCTGGAGTCTAGGAGGAAGTGAATGCGTTAGGGAACTCACACATCAAGCCCTGACACCCCTAGATGAGTGCGTGCTGTGTCTTTTAAGAGTTCTTCCTGCCTCTCACCTTAGGCGTCCTTCCCCAGCTTAGAAAGAACCTATCCGTGGCTCCCTGCTGCCCTCACAGCAAACTCCCACAATCCTGCTGGACGTTTGGACATGGACAGTACCTCACTGACTGCACTAAATGCTTTTGCCACACTTCCTCTATACAGTCTCTCTTCATCTTTGCAGCAAACGTTTGAAGTGCTGCCTTTACTCTCTTATGGTTTGGAGACTGGAGGCCCAGAGAGGGTGACTCAAAGCATGGAGGTGGCAGAGCTGGGATTCAAATTCCTATAGAGCTCACACACTTTACCTCTAGGCTCTGTGGGCAGGGCAGTCCAGCCTGGCATTCCGGCCTGCTGTGACACGGCGTGCCTTCCCTGGGCCTCCTCTGCAGTCTTTCCGCCGGCCTCTAAATCAGTCACAGTTCAGGCTCTCAGTCCACACCAGCTTGGTTTAAAAGCCCGGCTCTGCTGCCACTTGGTAGCTGTGGGATCTTGAACGAGTTTCTTAATCTCTTTGCCTTAACTCTTAAAAAGGAGATGATAATGACGGTACTTACCTCTTAGGGCTGTTGTGAGGTTAAATGCCTAATCCATAGACGAGTACCTGGCACATAGTAAACCCTCAATAAACACTAGTTATTAGTACTGTAGTTATCATCTTCATCTTGCTCATTATTAGTGAGATGATGAATTGCCCTTTGTTCCTGCTGCCTGAGTTTCTCAGAGCGCTCTGTTTTCTCTCTGTGTCCCACGCCTAGACCCTGGTTCTTCCCCATCTGGAACGTACACCCACTTCCCTCTCCTCACCAGAATAACTGCTGCCTTCCTTAACGTCTCAAGTCAGTCTGTCTCCCTGGGAGGCTCCTTCTCCAGTCCTCTCATTGACCCTTATTATATCCCTTGCTGCTTCAGTTACTGCGGACTGGCTGTTTTCCCTATTTTCTGATAGCCCAGTGGAGGCTGGACACTTAGGATCAGTAGGGCCCTCAGTGATTGTTGGCTGCCACTCTGAGGTTTAAACTCAGCGTCCTGGTCATTCAAGAGTAAAGGGACCAATTAGGTCAAGCCAAGAAAAGTCATGGGAGTCTTCCTGGGAGAGGAAGCACTGGAGCTGTGTGTTGAAAGCTCTTGGGTTGGTTGGGGTTTCCGGCAGAAGCACAAGATGTACCAATATATTGTTGGCGCCAGGCAACATTGTGTGTCTATAGGCAGGCAGGTGGCTTGGCCTGGCTATTGTCAAGTACGATACAGAAACAACTGGGGGGGCCCATGTGTGCCCCCAGGGAGAAGGGTTCCCTTCTAGCCATGAAAAAGCCAGGAGGGCTTCAAGGTGATAGTGGCAGTTGAGCTGAGATTCAGGACTGGGTTGGAGTGGGCAGGATTTCACTGAGTGGAAAGAGAAAAAGGGCAGGACCTAGGGGCAGAAGCTGGGTTGAGGATAGGTTGGGTTTTTTCCTTTTCTGTTTTATAATCAGAGAGATTTGCAAATGTTTATTGGTTGAGTGGAAGGAACCAGGAGAAGTAGAAGCTAGAATGCCAGAAGAGGGGGAAGCGGTAGGCGGGAGTGGAGTTGTTTGGATTGAAGCCTTCAGTGTCTGTGCCCCCAGTATTCCCTAAAATGTCATACAGGGCTCTGGCAGTTTCAAGTGGCACAAAAGCATGGCTTAATCCTTCTATTAGTTTTGAAAAGGTAGTCCCTCCACTGGGTGCTATTTTATCTTTAACACCTCTCAATACTTATCTTCCTGTTTAACAAAAATAGTCTTCAGGTGGTAGCCTAAAGCCATAGCAACACCTGCCTAGAATTTAATAGCCCTGGTCTGTTTTTATTGTATATATTTCTAAGGTTAACGTATTTATGTGAAATAATACTGGCTTTAAGTGCAAAGTGGGGATCAATTTGAAGAGAAATCCATGTTCTGCACAGAAGGGGATAGCAAATAACTGGAGTTGGGAACCGCTGCTCCAGCCCAGGGCTTCTTGCAGGGAAAGCCCTTCAGTATGGGGGGGCGGGAGGGAGGGAAGACGAAGCTTCCTGGGCCCTTCCCACCCACCCCTGCTGCTTCTGACATCGTCCATCTAGCCCAGTGGGAATTTCCCGACATGCCTCTGAAAACCGGAAGAGAGTTTTCAAACGAAGTCTCGAGGAACTTTGGTGTGCCACAAAGTGTTGATAGGTGACCTGGGGAGAAGTCGGGAAGGGTTCCCTGGTAAAAATAAGTTTGGGAAGCCCTTCTCCGGTTTTGCTGCATGTTGGACTAGTCAAGCTCTCAGAAATGCTGGAATCAGGAATTCAAATTCACATCAGGATTTGAAACGTCGAATCCTGGGCCCTACCAGGCCTTCCATAAACACTGATTAAGTGAATAACTGCAAAGCCGAGATGAAATGTATTGTGGGGGAGTGCTCAGTGGAAGCTTCGGAGAATTCACGCTGGCTTTGCACTACTCCTTCATTCAACAAGTGCAACAGCTCACCTGTTATGCACCTGGCACAGTGCTGGGTACTGGTCCTACCAAAGGGGAAGAAGCCAGACCTGTCCTTGTAAAGCCTCCATTCTAGTTGGAGGGACACAGTGATCAAAGAGAATAGGGCTGTAAGTCAAGCCTCGGGGCAGTTGGCCATCGGAATGGGGCAGATGTGGCTCAAAGGCAGAGATTAATAAAGGATATGGGAAATTCCCATGAGTCACCATAACTTAGCCAGGGAGAACTCCAGAAGCCCAAGGTGGGGGGTAGGGGCTGCTGACAGATCCCTATGGTGTTACATTACATACAGTGTGTAGGGTGTTTGTGTCTTTGCCAAGATGCTTTATAAGCTGTAAGGCCTAAAAACTTAACAGTAGCCCTGTAGGGCCGGCTGAATCTGGATCATTATCTTCCTTTTATAAATGGAGCGTTTGAGGCTCAGGGAGAGGAATGGACCTGCTTGGGGTCTCACATCCAGTTAGTGATGAAATCGAGCTCCAAACCCAGTGCTCTCGCCCTGAGGAGGGGAGCTTCCTGCCACCCCTTGCTGTCCACAGGACAGAGTTGTCTGTGGTGGACCCTTAAAGAAGGGAGTTTGTGGGCTCCCTGAGAGCTGAGGGCTCTGTCTCCCTCTTGTGGCTGGTAGGTGCTATGACAAGCGTCTATGGCCTCGAATGGACCTGAGCCGGCGAAAGTCACTGACCCCGCCCATGCTTAGTGGTGTGGTTCGTCGCCAGCCCCGGGCCCTGGACCTCAGCTGGACAGGTGTCTCCAAGAAGCAGCTCATGTGGCTTCTGAACCGACTGCAAGGTAGGGTGGGATGGCAAGGTAGGACAGAGAGGAGGGAGACAGTCCTGGGACAGAGCATCAGCGTCCTGACCTTCCCCCCCACCCTCCAGGCCTGCAGGAGCTGGTGCTGTCCGGCTGCTCCTGGCTCTCCGTCTCTGCCCTGGGCTCAGCCCCGCTGCCGGCCCTGCGGCTCCTGGACCTCCGCTGGATTGAGGATGTTAAAGACTCCCAGCTGCGTGAGCTGCTGCTGCCTCCACCAGACACCAAACCAGGTGTGGCCTCGGTTGGCTCATTTGCAGAATGGGGTTGGGCAAGGGGAAGGGGCGGGTTCGAGGCCTCCAAGGTCTCTTCCAACTCGTGCCGGATGTTAAAAGATTTGAAGAAAGGACAGAACACGCAAGGCTGATTAGAAGGCCTTCCTCGGCCATTGTTCATCTGCTATGCATTCCGCCGTGTGATAGGAGCTGTCAGGGAACAGGGATGAAGAGGATGTACCCCCTGCCCTCTAGAGGGGAAATAGTTCCGTGATGAAACATGGTATAAACCGGGAGGACGATGTAAGAATTCTGGAAGAAGCCAGGGGCATGGCCGGTGGCAGCTATGAGTTCAGTCACTGGGTGTGGTGGGCACTCCTGGAGAGCCTCCAAAGGGAGCAGCGGCAATTGCCATGGAAGAATGCAGGCCCAAAGAGCCAGAAACGGATTTTTCTATGAAATATCCTTGATTCTACTTTATTTCATAAACGTTTCTTTGGGGGAGAGGACAGAGAGAGAGGGAGAGAGAATCCCAAACAGGCTGTTAGCATGGAACCATGATATCATGACCTGAGCTGAAATCAAGAGTTTGAGTACTTAACCAACTGAGCCACCCAGGCGCCTCGAAATATCCTTGATTTTAAATGATGGCAGGTATGTTAGCATTCTTTTATTTATTTTATATATTTTTACATGTTTATTTTTGAGAGAGAGAGTGTGAGCAGGGGAGGGGCAGAGGGGAACAGAGGATCTGAAGCAGGCTGTGCGCTGATAGCAGTGGGCGGTCACAGACTCACAAACTCTGAGATCATGAGCTGAGCTGAAGTCAGACGCTCAGTCGGTTACACTTCCGACTTCAGCTCAGGTCATGATCTCACAGTTTGTGAGTTCGAGCCCCGCGTCGGGCTCTGTGCTGACAGCTCAGAGCCTGAAGCCTGCTTCAGATCCTGTGTCTCCCTCTCTCTCTGCCTCTCCCTTGCTTGTGCGCTCTCTCTCCCTCTCCCTCTCTCTCTCTCTCTCTCTCTCTCTCAAAAATAAACATTAAAAAACATTTTTTTAATAAAAGATAAAATTCATGTGTGGGCCCGTAAATATATGGCTGAGCAATAGATTTGGCCCGTATGCCCCCTTGCTCTACAGTAACAGGATAAGGGTTTTCCTGGGGGGATGGAGCAGAAAGAGGGAGTCAGATGACTTGGAAGGTTGCATAGGGCTGGTGGTATCATCTCCCGAGTCAGGCCAGGTACCCCCCAGGTAAAGTCAGCTTTTATTATTGAACACATACTCTGGCCCTGGCCCTGTGTAGGGCCCTGGAGATCTCAAACTGAGCCAGTCCCATTCCCTATCCTGGTGGAACCCCAGTAATGCAGAAGAGAGAGAATCAGAAATGGAAGGTTATGGGGTGATATGTTAGCAGCTATGTCCAGGGCAGGGGTGGGGAGCAGTGAGAGAATCCTTCCCTGAGTTGGTGCTATTTGAACTGGGTCCTAAAAGGGACGGGGTTGTCACAGGGAGTATGAAGCAGGAATAAGCACTTTCGTAGGGCATGAGGCCCATACTGACAGAGGGGGTGCTGGGAGCTGAGTCTGGTCAGATGAGCAGAGGCTGGTCACAACAGAGGTGTGGGTTAGGGGCACTGAGGTCTGGGGCTTCCTTGTCTAGCCAGGACATGGGATGCTAACCACAGCTTCTCTGGCCACCACTAGTCTGTTCTCCATACTGATGCCAGGGCAAGTCACCATCCAGAAGGGCAAATCTGTCCATGTCTCCCCTGTGCTCTAAACTATTTCTCATAGCCCCTCAGTGCTCTTTGGATAAAGACTAATACTTTGTCGCAAAGGCATGGCATGGTCTGGCTCCCACTGACCTAATGCTATCCCTGCATTTCAGCCCCTTCAGCCACCTTGCCAAAGTCCCTCCAGCCCCAGGACCTTTGCCCAGTCTTCTTTGTCTAGAATGCTCTATTCTCCTTTGTCTAATTAACACCTAGTCATCCTTCAGGCTTCAGCATAAGTGCCACTTCCTCCTGGAAGCCCTCCAAGATCTGTGCCACCCCCTACCCTGCCCCGTGCCGTACACTGAGGAAAGGGTTCCTTTAGAGCTTTGAGAGCAGTCTGCTCCCAGTTATCACTGCACGGTTGTGAAGTGATTTGATGAAAACCCATTTCCTCTCCCTGGGAGGGCAGGGGCTGTGTTCACTCCAGCCCTTTGCTCTCACAGCTCACTTTTCAGCTCCCTTCTGCCCACCCCATTCCCCTTCACAGCAGCCTTGGAAGGGGATAGAGAAGCATCTAGAAGTCACTTGCTATCTGGACAAGCCACCAGAGGCCCGGAGGGATTGAGTGACTGCTGCAAGTCACACAGGCAGAGCTAGCCCAGAGAACTCCCCCACTGCCCACTCTTAACAGAAGTGGACTGAGCCAGGAAAGTAGGGGTGGGCACTAGGAACCATGCAGTCTGTGAAGTGAGACAGTGCTGCTTGGCTGGCACCCTGACCCCAGCTCCTCCTGCCTGAACTACCTCAGGAGCTACCAAGGATGAACCTCCCAGGCCCTTAAGACCCACTACACCCACCTTTCTTATCTTGGCCCTCTGGCTCTGTGCAGCATTTCTGGAGCAAACCTTGAAGTTCTTCTATTTCCTTGCTTTTGTCCCACTTGTTGTTCTCTGCCTGGCATGTTCTTCTCTCACTTCTCTGCACGTTTAAATCCTTGAAAGCCCAGCTGAAATGCTGCCTCCTCAGTGAAATCCTTGTAGATGCCTGCTTCCACTGCCCAAGCCAGAAGTGACCTCTCTTTCCTCTGATGGCTCTTAGCTATGGCCCGAGATTGAAGGCATCTGTAGGTGTAACCCCTTTCCAGGCTCTCGACTCCTTAAAGGAAGAAACGAGGTAGAATTTAGAGTTTGCCAAGTCAGGTGTCCACAAAGGTGGCCTGGCAGGTAACACAAGGGTTGGGCTTGGTGAATGACATTAGGCAATAGCATCTTGGAACCCAGCTCCCAGCTGATCATTTTCCGGTGAAAGGGATAGCCCAGCGGTGCCAGATCTTATAATTTTTCAAGGAAAAGCTCTATCTAAATTTCTTTATGGAAGTGTCCTTTTTGTAGCATTAGTCATTAATTTAAGAAAACTTTTAGTACTGGGATGCCTGGGTGGCTCAGTCGTTTAAGCATCCTACTCTTGATTTCAGCCCAGGTCATGATCTCGTAGTTTGTGGGTTCAAGCCCTGCATCGGGCTCTGCACTGACTGTGCAGAGCCTCCTTGGGATTTTGGGACTCTCTCTCTCTCTCTCTCTCTCTCTGAATGTCTCTCTTTCTCTCTCTCTCTCTGCCCCTCCCCTGCTCTTGCTCTCTCAAAATAAATAAATTTAGGAGGGGGAAAGGGGAAGGGGGGTGATGGACATGGAGGAGGGCACTTGTGGGGAAGAGCACTGGGTGTTATATGGAAACCAACTTGACGATAAACTATAAATAAACAAACTTAAAAAATTTTTTTAGCACTATGCAGACTCCATAAAACACTTGTGCAGGCTACTTTCATAAGTTTGCGACATCTGATTTAGTTCATCTACGGGCTAGGCTGGTGCCTGGGAGGCAGATAGTGTTGTGGTATGTTTGGTCTGTTGTGCTGCTCTGTTACTTCAGAGTCACGTGACCTCCCGACCGCTTGCTTAACGATTTGAACCTCAAAGCTCTCATCTGTAAGCAGGAGTGATAGTCATAAAAGTTGTCTCCCACAGCTGTGTTTCTTAAAGTGCAGTCCAGACCAGCAGCATCAACATTACTAGAGAACTTGTTAGAAAAATAAACTCTAGGGGCACCTGGGTGGCTCAGTTGGTTAAGTGTCTGACTTTAGCTCAGGTTGTGATCTTGCAGTTCATGAGTTCCAGCCCCGCACTGGGCTCTCTGCTGTCAGCACAGAGCCCACTTCAGATCCTCTGTCCTCTTCTCTCTCTGCCCCTCTGCCACTCACGCTCTCTTTCTTTCTCTCAAAATGAACAAAAACTTTTAATACTGATAATAATAAAACAGAAACTGTGAGGCCCTACCTTAGACTATCTAAATTCTGGTGGTGGGGCCAGCAACCGTACTAGGCAGCCCTCCAGGGGACGCAGAAGAGTCACTGGCCTTGGGGCAGGCTGCCACTTAGCCCACCTTAGCTAGTGCCTGGCCCACACTGAGTGCTCAGTTAATGATGGCTAGTGTACCATAGGCACTTAGTTTAAAAAAAAAAAATGTTGCGCAGGAATGTGGTAGATAAAATGAAAGGAAAGCAGGCCACGTGCTTTGGGTGTAGCGATGAGGGACATGAGTTCTGTGCTGGAGATGAAGGAAGAAGAGGCCTCTAAGCTCAGACCTAAAAGCCTGGGACACCAGCCAGGCATAGGAACTTAAGTGTCCACAGGCAGAGTCTCAGAGCAGGGTCACCTGTGGAATTTTTCCCAGGTGTTTGGGAGCACAGGCGAGGAGTTAGGAACTGAGACACGGATGAGACCTGAAAGGAACTGGAATGTTCTAACCAAGGAGGTGCCTTCAGTGTTTTCAGCAGAGAAGGGATGCCGTCCCACTTGTTTTTGAGAACAGCTCTCTTTGGATGCCAGGAAAGAGAGGAGAGGCTGGACTGGGTGAGGAGGCTGGGGCAGGAGTTCAGGCAGGAGTGGTGGTACCCCAGAGGGGTGACTGCGGAATGGAGAAAAAGGGATTCAGCTGGAGACGTTAGTAATGGAAGGAGAGGGGAGGGGGAGTAGGAGGGGAGTCTGGGATGGCAGTTCCATTAGGGATGGCATTTGTTGGATGAGTGAATATATATTGAGCACCTATGTCCCCTATGTCCCAGTTGTTAGGGATAGAGCATGAGCATCTGTGTCCCAATTGCTAGGGATAGAGCAAGAACAAGACAAAAACTCTTGCCTTGGTGGAACTTACATTCTAGTGGGAGGAGAGAAAAAAAGATATCACATGGTGAGAAAAGGGGGGGAAATGATGCAGGGAAAGGGGAGGAGTATGTGTAATGTTACCGAGTCAAATGAAGTAATCACGGAGGGTCTCACTGGGGAGATGATGTGAGCAGCAGACAGAGTAGGTGAGGTCGGGTTGTGTGGGTGTTTGGGAGAAGAACAAGTGGTGCAGGTGGAGGCTCTCTTATCTCAGAAGCAGGTTTACGGAGCGGTGAGGAATAGGTGTGGAGGCACAGCTAGTCTAGATGCCTAGGTTTGGGCACAGGAATGGCCAGGAGTGCTGATCTCTCACCTGTCTGTCTGCCCAGGGCAAACAGAGAGCCGTGGGCGGCTGCAGGGGGTAGCAGAGCTGCGCCTGGCGGGCCTGGAGCTAACAGATGCCTCCCTGCGGCTCCTGCTGCGCCACGCACCCCAGCTGAGCGCCCTGGACCTGAGCCACTGCGCCCACGTCGGAGATCCCAGTGTCCACCTACTCACAGCCCCCACTTCCCCACTCCGGGAGACCTTGGTGCACCTCAATCTTGCTGGTAAGCATTGTCTGTACATCCTGCTAGTGTGTTCCTCCTCGAGGCCAGCGCCCAGTCCCTACTCACCTTCCTAGTCTCTGCTACCTCTTCCCCACCCCTAGGTTGCCACCGCCTCACCGACCACTGCCTCCCGCTGTTCCGCCGCTGTCCGCGCCTCCGCCGCCTAGACCTGCGCTCCTGCCGCCAGCTCTCACCTGAAGCTTGTGCCCGGCTGGCAGCCGCTGGGCCCCCTGGCCCCTTCCGCTGCCCAGAGGAGAAGCTACTTCTCAAGGACAGCTAGTTGGGTGCCCCCCCCACCCTCCCCCAGGACTCATCAGGAGCCTGGACCTCGGGCCTTCATTTTATCCCTGCCAGGAGGCCAGGTTACCCACCTCATGACTTGGGATTCCTGCCCAGGGACTCGAGCCAGCCTCCCCCCTCTCTGCCCCCTGCACTGATATCTCTGGGGGTCTCTCCTTCCCATCCCCTCTCCCTTCCACCTGCTTCATTGTCCATCCCCTGGGGGGAGTGGGTCAGAGGTACTGGGGGTTGCTGAGCCAAAGGGATGGTGGGAGGGGGGTAAGGTGCAAGTTTGAGGGAGGGAAATGGGGAAAGGGTATCTGCACACAGGATACTGGGAGCCAGGGGGCTGGGGGAGGTGGAGGATGGGCAGGGGGAGGGGGGGACAGAAAGCAGACCACCAAGGGTTCAGGGAACAAAGACCAGATACTTGGAGTTGGGGGGGTGGGGGTGGGCCAAAAAGGGAAACCAGAGGAGTAATTGGGGATCCACATGTCAGAGATGGGGGGCACTCGGGGAAACAGGGGAAAGCCAGGGCTGAGCGAGGGGTGGGGGCAAAGAGCAGGTGTGGGGCAGTAGTACCCCCTCAGGGGGTCGTACACCCCTCTCCTTACTCCCTCCCCAGATTTCAGTTCCTTCCCCCCCCAGCCCTGACTCCTTGAACGTCACTGACAATGGCAGCTATTGCGAGGAGTGGGGGCCCGCGGGGTTCAGCGCGGCCCAGGGGAGTGGTGAGGGGTACCCCAGCCCCCTGCCTGCCTCCCCGCACAATACTTGAACATTCATCTGTACTGAAGTGTTACTTGAACCGGGGGAACCTCGGACCTGGGGGAGCCGGAGTGAGGGGACTGATCCGCTTGGACTGAGAATGAGACTGGACCGGTGGGCACCCAGCTTGGACTGCGCCACCCCCAGGCTCTCTCTTGCTTTACTGTATTGAGCAGCTCCACCCGTCCTGACCGGGGGTGGGGGCGGGTGGGGTGCCAGCCCAATGATGGGAAAGATGGGACTCCTCCAGCCTGGCTCTTCCCACTCTTTCATCGTCATGGAAACTTGTATCCCATTTGCCCAGGGAACTGCCACTCCTGGTTGCCATGGAAATAGCAGCCAATGGACACCTCCCAAAGCCAGTGCTAAGGCTGGAAATGGCCCCTCTTAGTTGCCATGGGAACTTAGTAACAGACTCTTGGCCCTCCCCTGCCCCTCCTCCAGGGCGGGGGCGGGGCCTGGGGAACCAGGGGGAGGAGTTGGGGCCAGGTCCCGCCCCTCAGCCTCGGCCTCCCGGGGCAGCCGGGTTGTACCAAGTAGGGGAGGGGGGATCTATCCACATACCTCAGGTAACAGGGAGGTGCGAGGGTGGGGGGAGGGACTGGGCGGACCAAAGGCCGGAGGGGAGGGGGTTCTGGGTATGGCGAAAGGCTTGATGATGGGGCCGCTTGGGGGAGGGGGAGGAGGCAGCCCGGCGGGGGCAAATGGGGGTCCCAGCCGGGCTGGGCCCCTGGGCCCCGGGTCTGTACAATACGGTTTGCTATAAAACTCAAAATCTTCCAGCCAGTGCTGCCGCGTTCGTGTGTGTCTTTTTGGCGTTGGGGTGGGGGTAGAGCTGGCCTGAAGAGTGCTCACGCTTGGGGCCTCCCGGAGAAGGGGGCTGTTGGATGCGTCTGGGAGTTCTTCGGATCCCCTAAGCTTTCCGGAACTGAGGGTGCCGGACGTCCTGTGGTCCCTAAAGGTGGATAGGTTCACCCTCCTCCAGCTCACCATTTAGGGGGGGAGGGATCGGAGGTCTGGCCATCTAGAGGGTGTCCAAGTGTGCCTCAATGGTCCAGGGCTCGGGAACTCCCAAGTCACACGCTGGGTCTAGGTGTTTGCCCCCTCGGGGTTCCGGCGCCTGGGTGATAGTGAAGTGGCGCGGGGTCGCGGGGTCCCTCGGGATCTCCGCCGACAGTCCCCCGGCTCCACCCCATCATGTGGCCGCTCCGACTCCGCCTCCGTCCCAGTTCCGGTTTCGGCCTCTGCTGTCCCGCTTCGGCCCCTGGGTCTCCCTGCAGACGCCAGCTCCTTCTGCTCCGCTTTGGCGCCTCTTCGCGGGAGCCCGCCGCCCTCATCCCCGCTCGCCCCGCCGTGGGATGTGGCCTTCTGCCGGCCGGGGCCCGCCCTCCTGGGGCCCCCAGGGCGACTCGGGGCCCCCGTGACCGCCCAGCCCGCCCAGTGCTGCGGCCCCCAGGATGAAGGGCTGCGAGGGGGACGCGGGCGAACAGGCCCCGCTGAACCCGGAGGCCGAGAGCCCCGCGGGCTCGGCCACCTACCGAGAGTTCGTGCACCGGGGCTACTTGGACCTCATGGGGGCCAGTCAGCACTCGCTGCGGGCGCTCAGCTGGCGCCGTCTCTACCTCAGCCGGGCCAAGCTCAAAGCCTCCAGCCGCACGTCTGCCCTGCTCTCGGGCTTCGCCATGGTGAGGGGAGGGAAGGGGCGCACAGGGTGGGGGTGAGGCACATGGGGGCATGGGTAGTGGACGAAGTAAACGGGTACCCACGGGAGACGGGACAGAGGAAGGGGTTTTTAAGAGGTAAAGGAGTGCAAATAAGGTCCCAAGGGACTACTCGAGTCCCTTTTTCTGAGTGTGCGTGCGTGTGTGTGTGTGGGGGGGGGTGTATGTAAATAGACCCCTAGCATAAACCGGGCCAGAGGGAGGATAAACAAGCCCCGAAGGTGTCCTGAGGGAAGACAAATCACCAACGGGGACACATATGCAAGGGTGGGGCAAAGAGGTCCCAAAGGAGCACGGGTCCCAGGCAGAAGTCCTTACTAGGTTACCACGAGAGATTCAAAGATCAGAGTTTGGTGGAAGCTATAAAAACAGGGCTGGGTGGGTCAAAGACAATAAACTGAATAAAGCGGTCACCCAACTGAAGGTGGCCCCATCCCAAGGAGGGTGGCCAGTCCCTAGCAATCACAAAGAGTGCTTGGTGTAACAGCAGGACAGCTTTGAGCAGAGAGGATGCCTGTGAGGAAGCTGCTGGGGAAAGAAGCTGATTAGGAAGCTGATATGTGATTTCGGAACTGATAAACTGCAGGTGTGGGAGGATACTATCGGCCAACAGACCCAGCGGAGGAAATGGGACTGAGAGAATCTCAGGGTCAGGAGGAGTCAGCAGACACAAACCCAGGCTCCTCCCAGCCTGTGGCCAGCTGTGTGACCCTGGACAGGCATCCTCCCCCTCGCAGTCCAGTGGGAAACTGTGAGATCATGGAGGGTGCGCCCTCTGTAGCTTGCAAGTACCCGCCCCAGGATGAGCTGATTCTTGTCATCAAACTCTAGATCCCAGCATGTCAGGGCAAGACACACATCGGAGATGGCTCAGCCTGCCTGTTAATTGGAGAGGCATGGAAGCCAAGGCCCAGAATGGGGCAGTGCCTCTGCCAAGAGCACTCAGCAGATGAAGGATACAGAATGAACTAGGGCCCAGGATCACTGGCCTCTGTTAGTCCAGAGTTTCCCCACCATCACGACAGGAAGAAGAAAGTAAGCTGGAGGAGAGACTTCATAGGAACATATGGAGATGGGGATAGCAGAGTCACAGCACTAGGTGATTTGGGTTAGTCTCTGCCTCTCTCTTTACCACAGCTATGTTATTTGAATGATGAGAGGAAAAGTCTATCCTTAAGGGTTATCCAAGTTCTATCATTTTCTATACAGGGGCCCAGTATCCATAGGCCAGTCCAGTTTTCCTGATGCGGGGTCAGCTAGGGACAGGGAAGTGGCTCCCTTTCTCCCGTACAGACTGCAGAAGGAAGGAAGCAATTTACGGGACCTAGCTGAGGAGGTCCCCCACCCCATCCATTCCATGGTCCAACCTGTCCCCAAGGGGACAGTCCGGCCTGCTGCTGGACTTGTATGTTGCTGAGGTGACAGCTTAAGCACCAGGACCTTCTCTGCAGGATCAAAAGACCAGATGAGTAGGTTCTGGGGGCAGACTGGCCTCAGTCCTGCCAGGGGAGAGCATGGCTGGGTCAGGCTCTGGGAGAAACCAGGACTAGGCCTGGCCCAGATCACTGTCAGTGGAAAGCACCTGCTAACACTCACCATGGCCCAATTTCCGAAAATACTTAGCCTTATCTTCCTACCACCACCCTGCAGGCTCTGACCCTTCTTCTTTCCCTCAGCCCCAGAGCAATCTAATGGATCCTGCAAGAACTAGGCATGGGGAAAGATCCAGATTCTGGTATCTGGGTAGCCTGGGTTAGAATAACATACAAATTGTATTACATTGTCATGCGGTTCCAGGCAATGTGCTTAGAGCTTTTACGTGTATCACATTTATTATTCTATGAAGCAGGTACCACTAGTATGGCCATTTTACAGATGTGAAAACAGGATTAGAGATGTTAAGGCACCTGCCCAGGATTCCATAGCAAGTAAGCAGCAGAATTTTAACTTAGGTAGTCTGGCTGTAGAATCCAAATTTATACAAGCCTAGAACAGGATTATCAGCACAAATATTTGCAAAGGACAGGCAGGTAATATGGACGCTAAGTGGCTGGGTGGGGACTGTGGATATCAGGAGATCCCATGACCTATCCAAAGGAAGCAGTCATGATTCAATTCTAGCCGATAGTTGCCATGCAGGAATGTGGGGCTAGTGTAACCAGATCTTCCAAATTTTCAAGAGGATCCAGAAATAGGGATATTTATATGAAATCTCTAGAGTGTTTTTTTTTTTAAATGCTTATTTTTGAGAGAGACGGAGCGTGAGCAGAGGAGGGGCAGAGAGAGAGGGAGACACAGAATCCGAAGCAGGTTTCAGGCTCTGAGCTATCAGCACAGAGCCCAACGGGGGGCTCAAACTCACAAACCGTGAGATCATGACCTGAGCCGAAGTCGGATGCCTAACTGACTGAACCACCCAGGTGCCCCGAAACCTCTAGTTTTATTTCTTTATTTATTTTTAAATTTTTTAAAACGTTTATTTGTTTTGAGAGAGAGACACACAGAGTGTGAGCGAGGGAGGGTCAGAGAGAGGGAGACACAGAATCAGAAGCAGGCTGTACTGAGCCGTCAGTACAGAGCCTGACGCGGGGCTCGAATCCATGAACCATGAGATCATGACCTGAGCTGAAGTCTGCCGCTTAACCGACTGAGCCACCCAGGCGCCCCGGGAAATCTCTAGTTTTAAAAGTGCAACCTAATTCCTTCAAAAACACCATGTATGAGCCAAGCAAAACATGTGCAAAGCTGGCTTGGGTTCATGGTATGCCAATTTGCAAACACTGGCCTTAGACTTCAGTGTTTTTTTGTTTTGTTTTTAAAATTTTTTTTAATTTTTTTTTTTTTTGAGCGGGAGAGAGAGAGTGCAAGCAGGGGAGGTGCAGAGAGAGAGGGAGGCACAGAATCTGAAGCAGGCTCCAGGCTCTGAGCTGTCAGCCCAGAACCTGATGCAAGGCTCGAATCCACAAGCCATGAGATTATGACCTGAGCTGCAATTAGCTCAGTTAACCAACTGAACCATCCAGACTTCAGTGTTAATAACGCTGTTAAGTGTTAATAACACTAGCATGAATAACAGTTAATAACACTGATAATAACAACACGCTTACCTAGCACTGGGTGGCTTATACCATTCTTACCACTTGGTGTCCATTAGCTCATTTAATTTTCACAACAATCCTGTAAGGCAGGTAGGCGCTACTATCAACTCCCACGTTCCAGATAAGGAAATTAAGGCATAGACCTATGTCAGTTGCTCAAGACTCCACAGCTTGTAGAGTTGAGAGTGAACCGAGGTGGCCCAGCTCCAGAATCTGCTTTTGAACCCCTATGTGATAACAAGGGAAGATTTCCAGAAATGTGTCATCCAGCCCTCTCGGTAGCCAGGTCCAGTACGGGACAGCCTTACCAAGGGTACCAATTCATTCACTCAACAGAAACTAGGCACCTTCTTCCCGCCAGGCACCGTTCTAGGTCCTAGGGATACATCGGTAACGTATACCAACAGGTAAAACAACCCTCTACTGCCAAAGAGGTTATGGGCACTCAATCCATCTCTGTCCCCACAGGTGGCCATGGTGGAGGTACAGCTGGAGAGCAACCACGAATACCCGCCAGGCCTCCTGGTGGCCTTTAGTGCCTGCACCACCGTGCTAGTGGCTGTGCACCTCTTTGCGCTCATGGTCTCCACCTGTCTGCTGCCCCACATAGAAGCCGTTAGCAACATCCACAACCTCAACTCTGTCCACCAGTCTCCACACCAGCGACTCCACCGCTATGTGGAGCTGGCCTGGGGCTTCTCCACTGCCTTGGGCACCTTCCTCTTCCTCGCTGAAGTTGTTCTGGTTGGCTGGGTCAAGTTTGTGCCCATTGGGGCACCGTTGGGCACACCAGCCCCTTTGGTGCCTGCCTCCCAGGTGCCTGGGACTCTGTCACCGGTGACCACCTCCCTTAGTCCAGCTTCCAAGCCATCCTCTACTTCTGTAGCTCCACCACAGGCTGAACCATCTGAGGCCTGCCCACCCCGGCAAGCATGTGTTGGTGGAGGAGCCCATGGACCAGGCTGGCAAGCCGCTATGGCCTCCACAGCGATCATGGTACCCGTGGGGCTTGTATTCGTGGCCTTTGCCCTGCATTTCTACCGCTCCTTGGTGGCACATAAGACAGACCGCCACAAGCAGGAGTTAGAGGAGCTGAGTCGCCTGCAGGGGGAGCTGCAGGCTGTGTGAGGCTGATGTTAACCGCTACTGTGAACACTGCCTCCCTCCGGTCAGCCAGAGGACCCAGGTCCACAGACCCCTATTCCCTGCCCCTGCCTGGAGCCACTCCTGTGGCCACTCCCAGGCAGAGTCCAGATTCCTGCTTTCAGGGTCCTTTGGGCTGGGCCTTGGGGCAGCTTTTACATTCCCAGGGATTCTCGCTGTCTGTCTACACCTTGGCTGGGAGGAGCAAAGGAGGAAGTAGAAGGTCTTTAGTCCAAGACTCAAGAGGAGGCAGGGAGACCCTGGTCAGACCTTTGGTGCTGACCCTTAGCAACTTAACCCTGTACAGGATGTGGAGGTCAGAAGGTTACACACCCACCCAGCTGCCTCAGAAGGTAGCTAACCCTTGCTTTATTTTTGTAGAATCTACTTTACAGTTGGCATTTGGGGAAAGCTTTTCCCCATCTCGAGATTTTGATGGGTTCCATATTTTTGTTTTAGTTGCTGAAGAGGATTTGGGTGTTTCTGACCCAGACATAGGTCCAGTCTTTCCTAGGAGGAGCCTCTCTATTTTTGGAGGTTCAAGTGCCTGCCCCACTGCCCTAGACCCACACTTAAGCTTCTGCGTCTGGTTCTCACTCTCCTGGGCCAGGGCTGGAGATCTTTGGAGACTGAGGGCCTGTGTGCCCACCCTGACTCTCTAGTGAGGATTGGGGGTGAAGAGGTTTTAAGGGTGAAGGTCCAGTCACTAGCCCTTGGAATACAGAGCTATTCGGACACTGAATTTTTGATGCACCTTGTTTTGTATAATAAAATGTGTTTCACAGATTTCCTCGTGGCTGTGAATGGGGTGAAGAGGGGGCCTCCTTGGGATCAGGTGACATATTCTTAAGAGCCAGGTGGAAGCAGGTATACCTGGGGTGGGGGAGAATGGTTCCAGATATGATCCCCTTCTGGTGCTGACAGGGGCCAGTAGCTTCTGATTTGGAGACTGAGTTATTCCAAGGCTAAAGGTTTTTGCTCTCTTGTTCCTGAGTCTCCATCTCTTCCATTGATGATTTAGAGTAAGTTTCTTTTGTTGTAAGTTTTTTTTTGAATGACTACTACATACTAGGAGCAAGGTTATCTTATTTAACCCTCACAACGACCTCAAGAGACAAGTCTTCACCATTTCAGAGATAAGGAAACAGGCCTGACAAAGTGGACGATCTTGCCCAAAGCTAGTGAAAACTTGGACTACTTTTACCATAACATGGGAAATCTCCTTCTGTCTGATATGAGAAAAGCAGCCAACCTTTCAACTGGGACAAGAGAATCTGCTCTCATCACCAGTGCTTTCATGTAAAAATTAGGCTTTCGTGTAAGCCTAATTTTCCTCAAAAATTCAAGGGGCTGTAATCCTCGCTCCTCTATTCTTCCCATGAGACCTTGGTCAAGTCCCTCTTTTCTCTTTTCCTATTACTTAAAACTGTGAATTTGTATGAACCAGGCCTCAGGGGCCTTTCCTGCATTGTTTTTTTTTTTTTTAATGTTTATTTATTTTTGAGAGAGAGCTAGCATGAGCAGGGGAGGGGCAGAGAGAAAGGGGGACAGAGGCCAAAGCGGGCTCCGCACTGACAGCAGAGAGCCCTGTGCAGGGCTCAAACTCAGGAACAGCAAGATCATGACCTGAGCAGAAGTCAGAAGCTTAACTGACTGAGCCATCCAGGCGCCCCTCCTGTACTGTTCTGACTCCTGTAACAGTCCTGAGAGAGAGAAATGAACATCTATTTTTCGGAGAAAGAATCTTGAATTTTGAGAGGTCAATGGCTTGCCCAAGGTCACACAGGGGACTAATGTAGGTAGAGATGTCTGAAACGTAGAGCATCCAGAGCTCAAGCAGAGAGGCCTTCTGGGAGTGCGGTTACCCAGAAACCAGGATGCCTTGCGTCCAAGCGAAAGAAAAGGGTACCCAGCCTCCGCGACTTTAGCGCCTGGGACGGTGCTGCCCTCCAGCGGTGGGACCACGTAAGCATAGCCCCTCGCCCCAGCGGAAAGCTGGGGACACTGGGAGCATGGTGCTTGGAGAATCGACCAGCCCAGCCTAGCTCCAGTAAGGACTAGTTTATTTTGCACAAGACCCGTTCTAAGGCCTTTAGTACCCCCCCCACCTTCCCAAGGTTTTTTACAGAACTTTGAGGTAATTTAATTACGAATGGTGGCTCGATTATAGGTTAAAATGCGGCACCTTCTGCAGGCCTCAGTCTCCCAATCTGTCAAATGGGCATCTTAAACAGCTAGGGGGACAGCGAGAGGAAAACGTTCCCGGCATTGTGTGCGACGCCAGGCAAACGGCCTGAGTCACCGCTGCTAGTTGTATTTTTCCATCTCCTGGGCGCCCCTCCCAGCCCGCACCGTTTCGGTGGGTCCTACAGGAAGCGCCCCCGCGACGCCGGGCTTTACACGCCCTGGCCACGCCCTCTGCGCGCCGCGCGTTAGCCCCGCCCACAGGAGGATCCGCAGATTCGCTAAGCCAGCCATCAGAATTACCTGGGCCTCTCTATACTCGGCTGGAAATTCTCATCGGACTCCGAGAGCAGCTCTGGGCCGTAGCCATTTCCCCGGGGTCGGAATTGGGCATCCCCTAAGCTCTGCTAGTAAGAAAGATCCGGAAAAAGTGGCCAACTCTGCCAACGGGGCTTGGCTAACCAGGCATTATTTTCTTGACTCCACCAAGGCGGGTGAAGGGAGGCGACAGCTGAGGCCAGGACCACAGGACCTGTGGCGAATCTGCAGCCTTTCAGACCTTTGGCCGCACAAGGAAGGGGCAGGAAAGAAGAGCCAAGGAGCGCGCATCCCATCCACCGATTCGCCCCGCCCGCCTGACGAATCTGCGCCTGTTCAACGCGCCACTCAAATCTCCCCAGCTCTGGCTGGCCTCCTCCCCTCCGCCCCGCCCCCTTTCCCTCAGGGATTAGTCGCTGCTTTCGTCGCCGCCGATTCGTCAAGGACCCCAAGCCAGAGCAGCTGGGTAGTCGTGGTGAAGCCCACTCTCCGGGGAATGCGGCCAATCTCCAGGCTTCCTAGGCCGCAACTCTCGAGCCTAAAAGGGCGCCGGCCGAGGCGAAGCCGCTTTCCTCGGCCCCGTGGGTCTCCCGGCGGCACCCGTGGCGAAAGTGCGAATGTAGACGCTGTGCCCGCTGGGCCTCGCGCAGGTGGCGGTGGTGTTTGGTGCGCGCGCCGGGGAGGTGGTGGTGGGGGGGCGCCGCCGCCGCCACCGCTGCGGGGCCGGGTCTCGCGCTGCCGCCGCCGCCGCCGCCGCCGCCTCGCGCCGCTGAGGTGCCGCGCGGGGTGGGGGGAGGGGGAGCCGCTCGCCACGAGCGGGTGAGTGAGGCCTCGCCGCGCGTGCGCGGAGATGGGGGGGCAGAACGCGCCGGGGCGGGAGGAGAGGGCAGCGGCGCGCGTTCCCCCCACCCCCCCCGCCCGGATTCGGGGCCGAAGCCGGGTCTCGAGCTCGGTCTCGCGGTGTTTCCAACGCCCCGAAGAGGTGCCACCTCTTGGGCAGAGGATCGGGGCGCGGGGACGCAAGCGGGTGTGTGGGAGCGAGAGCCGGGCTTGGCCCGGGCCGCTGGCCGGTGAGGAGGCGGGAGGGGGCGGGGCCTGCCAGGGGGCGGGGGAGGGGTCTTGCTCTGAGGCCAAGTGGGGCGCGCGCTAGGCAGAGCGGGAAGGTAAGGGGGCGCGAGATGGGCCTGGGGGCCTTAGGGGAGAGTTGGGAGGTGGAGAGAGAATGGGGTGTTGTGAAAGAGGGTACTTGGGGGAAAATCTGGGGGAGCCATGGGTCATGGTGAGGTGTGGAAACTGGGATGATGAGAGGACCTGAAGTCTGGGCTGGTCGGTGAGGGGCAGCAAGGGAGTCAGGCCTAAGTCCTGAACCCCCCTGCGTATTCCTCTTTCCTAACAGTGTAAATGAGCAAAGATGGATCAGGAAGGTGGGGGAGATGGGCAGAAAGCCCCGAGCTTCCAGTGGCGGAACTACAAGCTCATCGTGGATCCTGCCTTGGACCCTGCCTTGCGCAGGCCTTCTCAAAAGGTGTACCGCTACGATGGAGTCCACTTCAGTGTCAACGTGAGCGCCCCAGGCCTTGGCATCTAGGGAACTCCAGGCTCCATTCTCCTCTGTTACCTCTGTTCAGCACCCTGAACTCCCATGCCCATAGCCTGCCTTCTTAAAGTGGGCAACCAGAACTCAGCTCTTTTGCGTGTGGGTCTCCAAATGGGCTGCCTAGAACTCAACAGCATGGTTTCACCTTGAGCTGTCTTTCTCTTCCTGCTTTCCTTCCTAGGACTCAAAATACATACCAGTCGAAGACCTCCAAGACCCCCGTTGCCATGTCAGGTCCAAAAACAGAGACTTTTCCCTCCCAGTCCCTAAGTTTAAGGTAAGTATCTGCTAGACCCTGGTTTGGGGGCCCTTGGGAGGTGTGGAGGATCCATCCTGGCGGTTTTTGTCTCAACATAACCTGGTAAAAGTGGTTCTCCTGTGACAGGATCATAACCAAGTCTTAAAATCTCTGAGGCTGTGAGACTGAGTTGTTCTGGAGAGGAGTTGTGTTTATCTTCTAGAAAGGTATAGGTGAGGTGTCTCAAGCAGGAGTGCTGACTTCTTGAAGGATGGAGTAAAGGCACCTTTAGTTGCTGTACGTATCGTTGTGCACTTCAGGTCACAGCATGATAGTGCCCTGGTATGATATGCCAGTTTCTCAACAATTAAGAGGAGTGACAAGGCCAGGAACTCCATCCTTGGAGTCCTCTGCTCTTCACCCCTTGTTTGGTTCTTTGCTTCTTCATCTTGTTTCCTCAAAATATTCCTCTTCCCCTGTGAGGCAGGATACTCATCAGGCCTTGGACTGGCCCTTGAAAATTGGTGGGTCTTGGTTTCCTTCACTGATTCTTTATTCTTCCTTATTAAGTAAACATTTGTAAGGTTGCCACTCCATGTTTTTTCACCTTGTGTATTCTCCTTGGACAGTCTCCTTCCCATGCACAATTTTGACTGTTCCTGAAACATGAGTGATTTCTAAATTTCTGTTTCCAGCCAAGATCAGTCTCTTGAACTTCAGACTTTTATGCTTGGTAGAGGGACAGCTCCACCTGGAGGCCCCACAGACATCTCAAACACAAGGGGTTGAAAATAAGTTCTCTTTACTCCTTGATCTTGGTTTCCTTTCCATTTCCCTTTTACTGATGAATGGTACTACTCAGCTGCACAAAGTAGGAACCTGGGAGTCATCCTATGGTTGTCCTCTCCTTTATAACATAATCTATCACCAAGTCCTGCTGACTCTTTTTCCTGAACACATTTCTTTTTTATCTTAATTTTTCTATTTTGCTGATTTTTTAACAGAACACCTGTATTCATTTTATCGGGTTTCTTGTCTCATTCCCTTTTCCCATTTCATGCTCCACCACAAATAGCCCCTGTCATTTGTCTTTTTTATTTGACCCTTATATTGTTTTTGTTGTCAAGCCCATGTTTTTGTGCATTGGCGCATATGATTATAGATCTGGCTAAGCCTCATCTCTTGCCTTGATACTGTACATCTGTGTTCCACTCTACTATACATTTTGCAGTTTCTAGAAAATGCTAAGTTATTTTGTAGTTTCATGTCTTAACAAGTCCTTGTCATCTCTTAAACTCTTGTTACCCAGAAAGTCAAATAGGAGTGACACCAACTTTATGAATTCTTCCCTGCCTCCGTTCTGAATAACACTTTTCTTCTCTGGGTTCCCAAACACGGTGTCTACACCTAGGCTGACATTTGTGTTCTGTTGTGACTATGTGTATATGTCTCGTCTGCTTTTCTGAACAGGAATTTTTATTTTTCATCTTTGTATTTGTAGCGCCCAGGCCATGGTACAAGCTGAACTAGTAAATTATTCTGTACAATTAATTTCTTTCACGTATATTTATTTCTCAGTTGTATGTTACTTTTCCTGGTTCTTGCATTATTCTATGATGAGAAGAACTCAGAGCAGAGAGGGATCAGACTGATGTATCACTTGTTGGGGCCCCCTTTCGCCATTCCTTTGTCCATGATTCCCAGTCCTCTCTCCTGAACCAGGTTTCCCAAAGGGCAAAGGAACAGTAGTCAGTATTGAGACCCCAGACTCAAGACCTCTCTCCTCTTCGCAGCTGGATGAGTTCTATATCGGACAGATCCCACTGAAGGAAGTGACTTTCGCGAGGCTGAATGACAATGTGCGGGAGACCTTCCTAAAGGATATGTGCCGAAAGTATGGTGAGGTGGAAGAGGTAGAGATCCTTCTTCACCCCCGTACTCGAAAGCACCTGGGCCTGGCCCGCGTGCTTTTCACTAGCACTCGGGGAGCCAAGGAAACGGTCAAAAACCTCCACCTCACCTCCGTCATGGGCAACATCATCCATGCGCAGCTCGACATCAAAGGTGAGGGCTCTCTTGCCTACTGCCTAAGGTTGAGTTCCAGCAGAGACTGTACATGCAAATGCCTGTTGGGGGCAGGCGAATGATCAGGTTCATGATTCCTCGTCCGAAACTCTTGGGGCCAGATGTGTTTGTGAAGGCAGAATATTACAGAGGGATTGTGGCTTTTACGTGTTTCGCATGTGTGTGATCTTTGGCAAGATTGAGTAGCATCTTACAGTCTAGCATGTAACGTGTTCATAAGAAAACATATGAAAAGTTTTAGTAGATAACATCAATAAAATCTAGTAAATAGCCTCAGTTTAGATCAAGTTTTGAGACCAAATTCCAAAAACTGCTTGGTTTTGAGTTTTTTGGGGTTTTAAAATCTTGAATCGAGAATTAGGGACCTGTATAGATAGGTGAAGCAGTCTGGGTTTCTTTGTTAAGAAGAGGTAGGGAGGAGTGGGGGGTCTGTGGGGTACTGTAGAGTACAGTGCTGTCTGAAGGGGATGGCTCTTAGTGGGTATTAGCCAGTTTGCAAGTGGGAATGAGAATTACTGTTGCCAAGTGATGTTTTTATATTAAGCTAGGAATCTAGTTTTTTGTGTGAAATCTCATGGTTTTTTAAGTGCTACAACCTCCTCCCCCATGCCCCCAGATTTTTAAGTGATTGTGTAGGGCAAATAAAACACAGCTGTGGCCTGGATTTAGCCCTCAGGCTGCCATTTTGCAACCTTTAGTTTATAGGATGAAGAGCATGGTGGGATCTAGCATCAGCCGACCTGGGTTTGAATTCCAGTCTGCCACTGACCAACTTTGTGACTTTGTGCAGGTCAATTTTCTTTGAGCCTATAAAATAGGGGTACTGATGGTTTTCTCTCCTGGTGATCATCCAGCTTAGTATCCTATAAGTGGAGATACTTATTTATAGACCTTAAAGTGCCGTTCAGTATGTTATTTGTGGTATCATTAGGTAAAGGTAAGGTAGAAGGTCCCAAAGATAAAGACAAGGTAGAACTGAAGTCCCTGAACCCAGGACTCCGAGAAATTATAGGAAACTTGAGGCTTGAGAAAGAAATGGGAAAGCCAAAGAAGGAAGGAGTTGTTTCTTCCATCCGACTCTGATGGCTCTCACTTTCCTCCCTCCAGGACAGCAACGAATGAAATACTATGAACTGATAGTCAACGGCTCCTACACCCCTCAGACGGTGCCCACCGGGGGCAAGGCCCTGAGTGAGAAGTTCCAGGGCTCTGGTGCAGCCACTGAGATGGTAAGAAGTTTGTGGTTGCCACAGCCCTAGCCATGTGGGCACAGTGCCTGGGTGCAGGAGCAGTATTTGGGAGGTTCTGGACTTCTATTAAGGTTAGCAAGAGGCAAGAAAAGATGCCGAGATGCCTTCAAAAGACAGGAAACTGGGGTTCTTGGTTTGGGGAAGGGCAAGTTGTCATATGGTACTTGATGTCTTCTATTCTCTGTGCTCTATTTTTGCCCTCCAGACTGAATCCCGCCGTCGCTCCTCCTCTGACACAGCTGCTTATCCAACGGGCTCTGCTGGGGTGGGCACTCCTGGCAATGGCACCCCCTGCTCCCAGGACACAAGCTTCTCCAGCAGCCGACAAGACACCCCATCTTCCTTTGGCCAATTCACCCCTCAGTCCTCCCAAGGAACCCCTTACACATCTCGGGGCAGCACCCCCTACTCTCAGGACTCTGCCTACTCCAGCAGGTGCAGAGTAAACACCCTCTGGGACCCCCAGATTCTGGGAGTTGACACTAGGAAGAAGAAACCTGGAGTCTCCCTAAAAGGGAGTTGGGAGTTCTTAGTCCTGGTTTCTCTTGTGAATTCAGCCAACAGATCCCTGTCCACAGGGAACTCACTGTCTAGCTAGAAACCCAGCAGCATTTAGATCTTCCTCTGGGGGCAGTGTTGAGGGCCTTTGGGTACTAAGAACCAGGACACTAGGGTTTGGTCCTACAGAACTGAACCTAGCTAACTCCTGCACTCTCTCTCCAGCACCACTTCAACCTCCTTCAAGCCTCGGCGGTCAGAGAACAGCTACCAAGATTCTTTTTCCCGCCGCCATTTCTCTGCATCTTCAGCCCCCACGACCACCTCTACAGCTGCCTCTGCCACTACTGCAGCCACTGCCTCGTCCTCCTCCTCATCTTCCTCCTCCTCTTCGTTGTCCTCGTCCTCTTCATCCTCCTCTTCGTCCTCATCTTCTCATTTTCGTGGTACTGACTCAAACTACCCAGCGTACTATGAAAGCTGGAATCGCTACCAACGCCATGCTTCCTACCCTCCCCGCCGGGCAACTCGGGAGGAGCCCCCTGGGGCATCTTTTGCTGAAAATGCAGCTGAGCGCTTCCCACCTTCCTACACCTCCTACTTGCCCCCTGAGCCCAGCCGGCCTGCTGACCAGGACTATCGGCCTCCTGCCTCAGAAGCTCCACCCCCGGAGCCTCCAGAACCTGGTGGAGGCGGGGGTGGGGGGGGGCCCAGCCCTGAGAGAGAAGAAGCTCGGACCTCCCCCCGCCCAGCTTCACCTGCCCGCTCCGGCTCCCCAGCCCCAGAGACCACCAACGAGAGTGTGCCCTTCGCTCAACATAGCAGCTTGGATTCTCGCATTGAGATGTTGCTGAAGGAGCAGCGCTCCAAGTTTTCTTTCCTGGCCTCTGACACAGAGGAAGAGGAAGAGAACAGCACCACAGGCCCTGGGTCTAGAGACATAGGGAGTGAGGTGCCTTCTGGGTCAGGTCATGGGCCCTGCACGCCCCCTCCAGCCCCAGCTAATTTTGAGGATGTGGCACCTACAGGGAGTGGGGAACCAGGGGCTACCCGGGAGTCTCCCAAGGCCAACGGACAGAACCAGGTGAGGCTGGGGTTAGCCAGCAGAGATGACTAGGATCTGGGAGGCAGGGCTGGGCCTGGTGGGGCAGGGGAGGGAATTAGGCAAGAAAGCAGGGATTTGAGGAAAAGCCCATGGACTAGGCAGAAGCTTTATGTGACCCTCCTTTGCACTCCTACAGGCTTCTCCGTGCTCTTCTGGAGAGGACATGGAGATCTCCGATGATGACAGGGGCGGCTCACCCCCTCCGGCCCCAACACCCCCCCAGCAGCCTCCACCCCCTCCTCCACCACCTCCTCCTCCCCCTCCCTACCTGGCTTCCCTGCCTCTTGGTTATCCTCCCCACCAGCCTGCCTACCTCCTCCCACCGCGCCCTGATGGGCCACCACCCCCTGAGTACCCCCCACCTCCTCCACCACCCCCCCACATTTATGACTTTGTGAACTCTCTAGAGCTCATGGATCGACTTGGGGCTCAGTGGGGAGGGATGCCCATGTCCTTCCAGATGCAGACCCAGATGTTAACTCGGCTCCATCAGCTGCGGCAGGGCAAAGGATTGACTGCTGCCTCAGCTGGTCCCCCGGGTGGGGCCTTTGGGGAGGCCTTCCTCCCATTCCCACCCCCGCAAGAGGCAGCCTACGGCTTACCCTACACTCTGTACACACAAGGGCAAGAAGGCCGAGGGGCATACTCCCGGGAGGCATACCACCTGCCTTTGCCCATGGCAGCCGAGCCCCTGCCCTCCTCCTCAGTCTCTGGAGAAGAGGCCCGGCTACCTCCCAGGGAGGAAGCAGAGCTGGCAGAGGGCAAGGCCCTACCGTCAGCAGGCACTGTGGGGCGTGTGCTGGCCACCCTAGTCCAAGAGATGAAGAGCATCATGCAGCGAGACCTCAACCGCAAGATGGTGGAGAATGTGGCCTTTGGAGCATTTGACCAGTGGTGGGAGAGCAAGGAAGAGAAGGCCAAGGTGAGGGCCAGTGCTTGGGACTGGGGAAAATCTGGGGGTCCATTGGAGGAAGTAGACTTCTGGCTTCTCCAGGCTCTACCGCTCACAGTAGAGAATAGAAATGATTAAGGCAAGTGGAGAGAGAGACCGTGTGGCCACTTGATGGGGCACACTAGTTGGGCAGAAGAATTGGGGCACACGGAACAGTAGAAAAGCATAAGCTTTGAGGGGCTCCTGGGTGGTTCAGTGGGTTGAGTGTCCCACTCTTGATTTCGGCTCAGGTCATGATCTCAGGGTTGTGAGATGGAGCCCTGCATGGGCTCTATGCTGGGTATGGAGCCTGCTTAAGGTATTCTCTCTCTTTCGCTCGCTTGCTTGCTTGCCAAAACAAAAAACAAAACAAAACCATAAGCTGAGAGTCAGAAGAGCTTTGTCGTGGCTCTACTGGTTGCATGCTTGTGGCAGACGAGGCCCTTAAATCTCTTTGGGCTTCAGTCTTCGATGTGTCCATTTGTAGAGTAGGAATGACAAAGGGGGATGGACTAAGTGAGCAGACTTTCAAGAAATGTCTATACAGGGGTTGGTGCAAGGGAGGTGTGGCATAGATCTGTGTCAAATAGAGGAGTGAGTAGATGCATTTCTGTATTCCTGGGACCTGGGAGTAGTTCTCAGGCAGGAGGCAGGAGGGAGCGCCTGGGTTCTGGGGCTTAGTCCCCCTACTGCCCGCAGCCATTCCAGAACGCAGCCAAACAGCAAGCCAAGGAGGAGGATAAAGAGAAGACAAAACTCAAAGAGCCGGGCCTGCTGTCCCTTGTAGACTGGGCCAAGAGTGGGGGTACCACAGGCATCGAGGCCTTCGCCTTTGGGTCGGGGCTGCGAGGGGCCCTGCGGCTGCCTTCTTTCAAGGTACCCAGAACTGGTCTTGCCTACTAGGGAGGAGAGGGTAGGGTGGGAGTTCCCTTCCTTGGGGTAGGGGTGGCTGGGAACCATGAGAGTTTGAGTTCTAAACAGGCTCTGTCCTTCCCACGCCCCAGGTAAAGCGAAAAGAGCCTTCGGAAATTTCAGAGGCCAGTGAGGAAAAGAGGCCCCGGCCCTCCACTCCAGCTGAGGAGGATGAAGATGGTGAGTGGGAGGTCAGATAGAAGGAGAAAGGGGAAAGGGTGCTAGCTTCTGCTAGGAAAGCAAGAAGCAGGGGTAAAGGGTGAAAATGTCAGAGGGCAAGTAGCCAAATAGAAGTTTTGGTGCGGGGTGAAACGAAAGTTCTGAGATGTGTGAGTAGCTTAAGATGGGGTCATCCCTGGGTTCCGGTGGTGGTTCTTACTCTGGTGTGCTGACTGAAGTTTTCGGTATTTCAGCCTTCCCCTGTAAAATAGAAACAATTTCAACATTTAGAATCGTAGCATTTCAGGGTTAAACAGGTCATCTACCCAAGTTCCCCATGTAAAGCTCTTCTGCAACCTCCCTCCCAGTTTGCCTAAGTCTGAGCTATTGGTTGACAGCTTACATGGCTAGGAAACTTCCTTCTTGAGTCTGATTTGCTTCCCTGGAGACCCATTGGCCTTAGTGCTATTTTCTTCGTCAGGCATAACAAGTCCATTCCCTCTTCCATCCAACCCAGAAAAGGATGAAAGGTAAAATGGGTGCGATATGTTTAAACTCTATAAAATGTTAGGTAGCTCTGAGGTTTTGGGGTTTTCTCTGTTGAGCTCCGGCCTCTTGTCTGTAAAATGAGGTCTGTCTTGTCGGACTGTCAGGAAGATCAGAGGTGGTGTGTGCAAAGCTCCCTTCAGGCCAGGGGAACAGGAACTGTTATTGCTGATGGTAAATTACCCTAACTGCCACTCACCTGGGCCTAGACCCTGAGCGAGAGAAGGAGGCTGGAGAGCCGGGACGTCCGGGGACCAAGCCCCCAAAACGAGATGAAGAGCGAAACAAGACCCAGGGCAAGCACCGCAAGTCCTTTGCTCTGGACAGTGAGGGGGAGGAGGCATCCCAGGAGTCCTCCTCAGAGAAGGTGAGGGGCACCCAGTCCCTGCCAAAAGCCTACTTCCTGAGTTCCTGTCACCATAGTCACCTTCTCTCTGGGCTGGAGCCCAGGTAGCTGTGCCTCCTGGAGGACAGTTGTCCTTCTCCTGTTAGTCCCTGTTTGTCCTTTTCTTTAAGGATGAGGAGGACGATGAGGAAGATGAAGAAGATGAAGAACGCGAGGAAGCCATGGATACTGCAAAGAAGGAGACGGAGGCATCAGATGGTAGGTACAGACAGAACACAGTAGAATTCTGGCTTAGGGAAGAAGGAATTCAGCTGCCTGTCTAGCCCTTCACTGAGTCCACAGAAATTTCGTGCTAGATTTATTGGCCACTTTTGCCTTTCCCAAAAGCAGCTGTCCTTTAGCTCCATCCTTTGGAACGCTTGGCCCATTGTAAACAGTAAGTTCAATACCCAGAACATTCCCTTCTGCTTACCTCCTATACTGAAACTTTGCTCTCTCCTGAAGACAAGCCAGCAGAACGTACTTATTTGCCCAGCCCCTTAAGATAAGTGGTCCGTGTTCTCCTGCCAGCCGTTGATACTAGCAGACCATGCCTTTCTTCCTTGGAGCACTGCTCTTCCTTTAGGGTCCAGCCACCGAGCCATGCTTCTCCTTCCTGTTCTCTCCCCTCAGCTGCCATCACCAGACACAGCTCTGGTTTTCAGTTGAACACCTCCTTCCTCCACATCCATTGAGTCTTGGCTATATGGTTTAGTCTTTCTTCTCATTCATTTGTTTGGAGATCTCTATTGAGTCCCTACTGTGTACCAGGCGCTATTCTGGGTATTGGGGATACATCTTTCACGGAACTTGTGATCGGTTGGAGGGGAAGAGGAGATTTGATGAATGTACAAATAATAGCACCTCGGATAGCGATACATACGTTGAAGAAGAGAAACTAGGTTACTGGGGTAGAGAGTAACGGGTAGGGGAGCTGGGGAAAGATGGGCTGTTCTAGATTTCTTGGAGAAGGAACGCCTCTAAGAGGTGCCATTTCAGCAGAGGCCCGATGGGGAGAATGATGATCTGAGAGCCTGTCTTTTCAGGAAAGAAGAGGGCAGGGTCATCTACTCTAAGGGGGCAAACTGTTGTACATCCACTTTGTCACTGCTTTCTGTCAGTGTCACCACCTCAGTGTTTCTTGGACTTGTTGCCTTCGTTGTTCCTGCTGTTTCCGTCTTCTCACTTAAGAGTCTTCTGCAGCAGTTTTGATTGATTTCCCTGTCTGTTTCCATCCTTCTTCCTCCATTCCAATCCATTTTCCAGTCTGCTGATGGAATTTTCTATTCCCCAGTATACACCTGACCCTGTGACTTCCCTGCTGAAAGTCGATTTCTAGCTCCCTGTTTTCTATAAAATGACTCCTTAGCCTGATACTTTAGGCCATCCGTAACCTAGCTCCTATTTATCTGTTCAGCTCCATCTCACCATTCTCCAGACCCATCCCTAGCCACCAGCACTGTCTATTCTAATCTATCCAGTTGTGTTTCTCAAACACTTCAAAATCCTTAACTTCTAACAGAGTTCTTCCAGTGTATTCTCCTTTCCCAGAGGCATAAAACATGTAACACTTTTAAAGATGATTTTATTCTGCAGTCCTTTTTATGAGTCTGTTGTCTAGGCAGCATTTATAAGACCCACTTTGGGAAAAGCTTCAGTAGTTAAAGCAGACCTCTTACTGGTCTCCAGGTGTCTTATCTTCCCTCACCTTTGACATCCCTGTTCAGCCCTCATGTCTGCTTAGCGTACTTCTTTTTTTTTTTTTTAATGTTCATTCATTTTTGAAAGAGACCAAGTGCAAGTGGGGGAGGAGCAGAGAGAGAGGGAGACACAGAATCTGAAGCAGTTGCCAGGCTCTGAGCTGTCAGCACAGAGACCAACGCAGGGCTCAAGCTCACAAACTATGAGATCGCGACCTGAGCCGAAGTCGGACGCTTAACCGACTGAGGCACCTGGACACCCCTGCTTAGTGTACTTCTACCTGTCATTCTTAACTTCAGTCAGCATCTCCCTCACAGGGATCCCTTCCCTGACTGGATCTTCCAGACAGAATCCAGGACTTCCCTTTGCCATGGTCCCCTAGTCTTTCATACTGAGGTTTATCTCACTGTGAACAAATAGTGTGCTTATTCAACTCCTTGAGGGTTGGACTCCCCAGGACCTAGCACAGTGCCTAGCCTGTCCATGGTAGTGAGTCAGTGAGTGAATCCGTGGCTTGACCAAGGGAGGGGTGTTCCCACCTCGCCTGATTGCCCCTTCTGGATTTCCAGGCGAGGACGGGGAAAGCGATTCGTCCTCCAAATGTTCTCTGTATGCCGACTCAGATGGTGAAAATGATAGCACGTCGGACTCCGAGAGCAGCAGCTCATCGAGCTCCTCATCTTCCTCATCTTCCTCCTCATCGTCCTCATCCTCCTCCTCATCATCTGAGTCCTCCTCTGAAGAGGAAGAGGAAGAGGAGCAGCCAGCAACCATACCCTCTGCGTCACCTCCCCCCAGAGATGTCCCCGCACCCCTGCCAGCACCTGTGGAAGAGCCCGAGCCAGAGCGAGTTGCAGGCTCCCCAGTCACACCCCTCCCTGAACAGGAGAAGTCTCCGGCAAGACCGGCAGGTAGGTGATGTGGAGCTGTTCATTTGGTCTCTGTTTGTGAGTCTGGCTTTGTGAGAACAGTGAAGGGTTAGCAGTTTTCAATTATGTAAAAGTATGTAACTTTGAAAACGTACAGGTTGGACAGAAGTCACCATCTCCTGTCAGCCCTCCCTTGGAGACATTTACGGCCACATTCAAACTGTGCTGTCATGAACGGTTTACAGAGCCAGGGCGGGGTGTTTGGCTAATAAAGGAAAACAGACTGGTCTCTAAGTTAATTAAGGAAAACATTCCCAATTTAACAAGTTCCTCCTATTTTTCTTGAGCCTGTGCCTTAAATGTGTAGTTCATATTTGCTGGGGATTAAATGGACAAATAGGTGGAAAGCAACTAATAACAGCATTGCTTGGAAGTTAATTTGATCTTTGCTTTCCTTTGTGGATTTGTACATTCAGTTATTGTTTCATAGCACATACACTTAATTTGTCTTTCTGAGTGAACTGTTCATTCAGGCAATAGGTATTTATTTACTGAGTATATTTGACCCTTGAACAATGCAGGGGTTAGGGGTGCTAACCCCCTGTGCAGTTGAAAATCCACCTATAACTTTTAACTTCCTCCAAACTTAACTGTTAGTAGCAGACTATTAACTGGAAGTCTTAACTGATAGTAGTAGGTTATCACATATCTTGTATGTTGGATGTGTCATGTGCTACATTTTTACAAGAAAGTAAGCTAGAGAAAAGAATGTCATTGGAGCTTCAAGGAAGAGAAAATACATTTACAATACCTTACTGTATTTATCGAAAGAGTTGAGTAAATAAGTGACCCCGCACAGTTCGAACCCGTGTCGTTCAAGAGTCATTTGTACTTTACAGTAGGTGCAAGGGATACAGTGGTAGGCACAGTAGGCCCTGTTCTCACCATCCTGAAGCATATGGTCTATAGAGAGAGTTTAGTTGAGTAATAAATACCTAAGGAAATCTGTGGTTACAAACTTGTAAGCATTACAATAGAGTACTCTGAGAACCTGACTACATCTGTGGAGACGTCTTTGCTGGTCTCTGCTGAAGCATCATTGGGCTGAAATCAAGGCAAAGCAGGCAGCTGGCTGTAATGATTAGCATGTGCAAAGGCCCTGAGGCCAGAGCAAACAGCATGTTGGAAGACTAAAACAAGCATTCTGGATGGTGGAGAGTGAGGAGAAGCTGGGGTGGCTTTCGGTGAGGTGAGCACGGGCTGGGCCTTACAAAATGGGTAGATCATGTCAGGCATTTGGTCTTTATCTTCAGGGCAGTGGAATGCCATCAGAGCAATGACATGATCATATTTGTGTTTTGAAAAGATGCAGTGGCGAAAAACTTGGAGAGGGGCCAGAGTTTGTACAGGGAGATTAAGAGGCTATTGGAGTTAGTAAGTAAGGCAAGCAATGGTGGTACCTTGGAGGGTGTTCTTAGGATGAAATTTATAAGTCAGTTTTCAAGATAGGCTTCATAAATGAACATGACTTTCCAGACATCTCTCCAATATTACTGAGAATTTATGGTCTGAGATGGTCAGTGACCACATGAAGACGCCCCAGCACTGGTGCACTCTGTTCTGGTGCAGACCACAAGAAGAGTTGAGGCTCTCATTAATCCTAAAACACTTACCCCAGCCTCTCCTGAGTCCATCGGTAGCAGAGGAGCTGGTGGTCAGAGGGCGTCAGTCTCAGTAGGGTGGGATGTGATCAGTTTTGCATTTTGCCAGAAAGATCATTCTGGCAGGAAGGGGAGGGATTTGGAGAGGTGAGGAAGGAGGTAGGGTGACCCGTATAAGGGTTTGAAGGGATGCAGGTAAGTGAAGGGCATGAACCAAAGCAGGGGTGCTTATGAGTGAGGTGCAGGGAGTAGAAGCGGGGTTGAGGATTTGCGAGAAATTTAGGATAGAACCACTTGGTTAAACCACTTCCTGGGCAGGGGAAGTCAAGGAGGAGAACCAGAATTAAAGAAAGCTGATGTGCTTCTTTGGGGATGACTTTGACATGCGTCTGGGACCTCCCGGTAAGAAACCCCCAACAGGCAGTGGGAACAGTAGATCTGAAGCTGTGGAAAGAACCAGCAGGCTGGAAATGAGGTAAATACTTGGGAGCAGTGCAAGTTCGTGTGTGAATACGCTCAGTGTATACCCTAGAACGGCATGATATACCCTAGAACGAGAGAAGGGCTGGCGCCTTACAGTTGTGTAAGAGACAGGTGGGCAAAGGGGAGCCAGAGGAGGCCAAATAGCTATCCGCGAGATAGGAAGGAAACCAGGACGCTCGATTTTCAAAGGGAGGGAGTGGCGTGGATCAACAGGCTGAAAGAAAGGGGGTAAGAGAGGAAGAGCTTCCGTTGGATCTGGCGGTTAGGGGTCGCCAGGGACCTTATCAGTTTCAATAGAGCAGATGAGACTGGAGCCAAGTTACGGGGTGTTGAGTGAGGGCAGGTGACAGATAACCAGCCTTCTGCAAGGGCAGACTACTCTTGTGAAAAAGGAGAGAGTTGACAGGCTGTAATGCGTGATATTAACATTTCTTGAGTGCTTCCTGTGTGCCAGGCTACAGGCCTAGGACATTGCAGATTTGTCGTCTCATTTAGTCCTCATTCCGTCCTTGTTACTCCCACTTTACAGAGAGGAATTTGAAGCTTAGGGAGATGCTCAGAGTTACCCAGCTGGGATTGGAGACACAACAAGAAGAGAATTCAGGGTTGATGGAGGCTTAGTTTTCCAAAATAGGTGAGACTGAAGCATGTAAGGGCAGAGAGAAGGGGGCAGATAGGCCAGGAGAGAGAGCAGTATCTGGGGGTGGAGGGGTGGACTCTAGGTCTGATGCCCGTCCACCCGTAGTCGGGAAGGCAGGGAGATGTGGGATTTCATGCCTGAGGGCCTTCTGTTTCACTCTGCAGTAGGAAAGAAGTGCATTTTCTGAGCACGATGGGATAGGTGGAGGAAGAGCCTTGGGGAAGGAAGGAGAGACAGGGGAGTAAGGATGAAAACAGACCTGGGCTCAGCTCAGATGCCCTGCTGAAACTGGGGGTCATGGGTGAAAGGGATGGAGCGCAGGCCAGAGTTGGGCAAAGTCAGGGTTGGAGGTCTACATACAGGGTGGCCGGGGTGGCTGAAGGAGGTGGAAGGTGCTGTGAAAGAAGACCGAGTTAAGAGCCCTGCAGGCACAAGAAGGAAGGCAGCTCATTTAGGAGGAGAGGGACAGGCTAAAGGGAGCTAGAAGGTGGGAAACTGAATAGGTGCGGTGCTGTGCAGTGAACTGAAAGGACCTGGGGAATTGTGATCAGAGGGCAGGGCGTCAGAGCTGGCACCGTTCCAGGGATAACAAGGTCAGGTACATGACTGGTAGAGGCTGGTTGAGGATGAATGAAGGCAGGCACTGGAGAGGGGAGAATGGGGTGAATGGGTCTCTTAGGTGGGGTGTCTGGGAGGCTGAGTCAGGCGTCCGACTTGATTTTGGCTCAGGTCATGATCACACAGTTTGTGGGTTCGAGCTCCATGTCAGTCTCTCTGCTGGCAGTGTGGAGCCTGCTTGGGATTCTGTCTCTCTCCCTTCCTCTCTCCCTGCTCCTCCCCAGCTCTCACGTGCTCACTCTCAAAAAAAAGGAAAAAAAGAAAAAGGAGTCCCTTAGGTAGATAGCAGAAATGGGAGAGGAGAGGAAGGTAAAAGCAGGTCCCTTGGCTTTTAGAGAATGGTAGGGATATTTGAGTTCCCAGGATGCAGCTGGATAGAGGATATGTGGCCTGATGGCAAGAGAGGGCTTGTTTGGTAGAACCGAAAAGATGGAACTGGACACCCTTTAGGATTTGCCTTCCCCCCCCTCCTGCCCACCCCTTTTCTTCTCTTCTTTTTTTTTTTTTAATATTTATTTATTTTTGAGAGAGAGAGGACAAGCTTGGGAGGGGGAGAGAGAGACACACACAGAAACCGAAGCAAGCTGCAGGTTCAGTCAGAGCTGTCAGCACAGAGCCCAACATGGGGTCCGAACCCATGAACCATGAGATCATTACCCAAGTCAAAGTCAGATGCTTAACTCACTGAACCACTGAGGCGCCCCTATTTGCCTTCCTTCTGTCTTCTGGCATGGTTCATTCCTTTCTCCTGCAAATGGGCTCTCCTGCAAATGGGCTTCGCCTGCTTCTCTGTTCCAGCAGAAGATGCCCACTCTACAGAGAAACCCGCTCCTATCTTGAGATCCTTATTCTCAGGGAAGTTTCTGGTTGGGCTGGCTTGGGTCAGGTAGTCATCAGTTAATGATGGCTGGGGGCAGGGAGTGGGGCAGGTCATGTAGCAGAAACACTGGCTTCTGGGAGTTGTAGACTGGGCAGGTACCCCAAAAGTTGTCTCCCTAAATGAAAGCCATGGCCAGGTTTCTTTCAGGACAGGAAGCAGAAGAGAAATCTATGTGAAGAAGCCAAGCCAGGAGGGGAATTTGTTCCCTCAAGAGTGACACTTCAGAGGGCACAGTGAGCTAGGTTGGAATGGTGGGTCAGAGGCAGGGCTGTCCCAAAACCACAAGAGAGGAGAAGAGGCAAGAAGACTTGGAGAAACTGGAGGACCTCGGACGAACACCTGGGGCCACCTGTGGCTCACTGCTGGCTGAGACCCCAGACGCTGTCCGGAGTCTCAGGAGACAGTAGGCTGAGGACCTTGCTGGGGGTGCCTGGTTGGAGAACATCTGTTAAGGCAGTGGACTCATGTTGATCACCACCTGCTCGGGTCAGGCCTGGAGCTGGCTGCCTTTTGGTTCTGGGAGTGTTAGAGCCAGATGTGAAACCCCGGAGTCCCACTGCAGGATAATCCAGAGGAGCATGGGGAGGTGGATAAGAGCACAGAATTCAACCAGGCTACCTGGGGTGCAGATCGTGTTCTATCATTTGTGAGCTGTGTGACCTTGGGCCAGTTATTAACCCCTCTCTGCCTCAGTTTCCTTATCTGTAAACTGGGTTTAATAATGGTATCCTTCTCATGGGCTAGTTGTCAGGAACGAAATGAGTAGTTGACATACATTAAAGTCTTACTCTGATACTTGGCACAAAATATTAGCTATTAACCTGCTGCTGCCAGACTAAAAATACTGGCACTTGGAAAGCACTGGCCTTCTGGTTCTGAGAGGAAGTTAGTACCAGTGTCTGAAGAAGTTGGGGAAGCCTTCACAAAGAAGGCGTTGAGCTGGGGCTGAAAGCTGCATGTGAGCTTTCCCAATGCGCAAGAGGAGAGAGGCATTCCAAACAAGGGGGGCCACGTAAGTGAAGGACCAGGGGTCTGAAAGGCGATGCCTGTTTGGGTGGCTGAAACCTAGGAAGAGAGACGGTCAGTCTGTAAGACGGGGTCTGCCTCAGGGAATTGTGTGTATCTTAAGCTGTGTTCAGACCCTCTGTTGAGACCCCCCAACAGGGAGGATGTGCCCCCTGTCCGGTAGACTGGGGAGAGAGAGCACCACCTGCCCAAGACAACATGTCCCCTCCCTAGGCCACCCCCCATCCTTAGGATCTCAGCTTTACCCTCACTTTCTTTAGAGGAGTCGTCTTGACCCCTGCTCACTTTACCAAATCTCTAGTGCTATTTGGCATGCGGTGGGGAGGAAACAAATTTTATGCAGTCTGTTAGTATACAAAGATTTAGCTTTTTACATTGTATCTTTTTCACCTCACTAGACAGAGAACACTGTTTGTAGTTGAATTAATGGATACTTTAATTCAGAGTCTGGTTAATTGCATCCTCATTGTACACTGCCATTGCCTTGGCCTGTGTGCCTGGTTCTTGGACACAGTTCAGTCAGTCACCCCCAGTCTTGGTAACAGGCTAGAGTCTAAGTTTTTGTTTCCCTAGAGCCCCCATCCCGACTCTTCACAGTTTGGGTTGTACATTTGTTTCTCGTCATTGTCCCCATTGGATTATAAGCTCTGTGAGGGTTTTGAAAGTGTCTGCTTGACGGGTTTTTCCCACGCCTGACACGGAGTTGGTGCTCAGTGAGTGTTTGTCGAATCTCCTGCCACAGGAGGACATGAGGACATCGCAGCTGTGAGGCAACGGTGTGTTTGCTGAGCGAGCACAAGTGTCTGCCGGCAGTGGAGGGCAGCATGCAGCCTGTCAAAAGGCAGCCTGGATGTGGGCTCCTTGGTGAGGCGGGCCAGTGCCCTGCCCGTGAGGAATCTCTCGTCTGATGATGTTGGCCCAAGTTGCTGACCCTCTCCTTGTCCCTGTGTGCTTCCTTCCCCAGGTTCCACTGAGGAGCCACCTCCCAGTGTGCCCCAGCCTCCCCCTGAGCCGCCAGTGGGTCCCCCAGCCCCTGCCACCCGCCCTGACGAGCGCCCCTCCTCTCCTATCCCCCTCCTGCCCCCACCCAAGAAACGCCGGAAAACCGTCTCCTTCTCTGCTGTGGAGGAGGTGCCAGCGCCAGAGCCTCCCCCGGCTGCCCCACCGCAGATCAAGTCTCCTGGACCCGTCTCTCGCAAAGCTCCCCGGGCCGTGGAGCGGACCATTCGAAACCTGCCCCTGGACCACGCGTCCCTGGTCAAGAGTTGGCCCGAGGAGGTGTCCCGAGGAGGTCGGAGCCGGGCTGGAGGCCGAGGCCGCTCTACCGAGGAGGAAGAAGCTGAGCCAGGGACAGAAGTGGACCTGGCAGTGCTAGCCGACCTGGCCCTGACCCCAGCCCGTCGTGGGCCGGCCGCCCTGCCTCCTGGCGATGACTCTGAGGCCACAGAGACATCAGATGAGGCGGACCGCCCAGGCCCCCTGCTCAGCCACATCCTCCTGGAGCACAACTATGCCTTGGCCATCAAGCCGCCACCCTCCACGCCAGTCCCTCGGCCCCTGGAGCCGGTTCCTGCCCCTGCAGCCCTCTTCAGCTCCCCAGCAGATGAGGTCCTGGAGGCCCCTGAGGTGGTGGTGGCTGAGGCAGAGGAGCCAAAGCAGCAGCAGCAGCAAGAGGAAGGCGAGGAGGAGGAGGAGGAGGAAGAGGAGTCCGAGTCATCCGAGAGCAGCAGCAGCAGCAGCAGTGACGGGGAGGGTGCCGTTCGGCGTCGCAGCCTCCGCTCCCATGCCCGGCGCAGGCGGCCTCCACCGCCCCCCCCACCCCCTCCACCTCCCACCTTCGAGCCCCGCAGTGAGTTTGAGCAGATGACCATCCTGTATGACATTTGGAACTCAGGCCTGGACTTGGAAGACATGGGCTACCTGCGGCTCACATACGAGCGGCTTCTGCAGCAGACAAGTGGGGCTGACTGGCTTAACGACACCCACTGGGTCCATCACACCAATATCCTGGGCCCTAGAGGCCAGCCTGCTCTGGACAGGAAGGCAGGCCTGGGAGGGGGGGCGGTGGGGGCAGGCTTCCCTGGGGTCCCACAGCTGGGTAATGTTCCCCTCAGATTGCAGCTAGCATCTGTTTATCTCCCTCCCTGTCTGGTTCTGTCTGCCACATTCAGCCTGGCTATGCCTCCTCTGGCATTCAGTTCTCTGTCTCCTGCCCCTTCTCTGCCTCCCCAAGTTTTTCTGGCAGATAATGTGGGATCTGAGACTTCCTTCTCTCTGTTTTCCTGTCCTCACACTAAGTATGCTAAGATCTGTCACCCTTTCCTTGGGCTGGGACTGGAGAGACAGAGGGAAGGGGGCCCTGGGGATCTGGCCAGTCAGGATCCCATTTTCTTCCTTAACACCCTGCACTCACCAACCTGAACACTCCAAAACGCAAGCGGCGGCCCCAGGATGGGCCCCGTGAGCACCAGACAGGCTCAGCCCGAAGTGAAGGCTATTACCCCATCAGCAAGAAGGAAAAAGACAGGTACCTGGATGTGTGCCCTGTTTCTGCCCGGCAGCTGGAAGGAGCGGACACTCAGGTAAGGCTCTGCCCTGGAATCTGGCCCACTGGGATCTCTTCCTGTGGTTTCTCCTGTTGCTTACCTCACCTCTGTCCTATTTCTCCCAGGGGACTAATCGTGTGCTTTCGGAGCGCCGGTCTGAGCAGCGGCGGCTACTGAGTGCCATCGGCACGTCTGCCGTCATGGACAGTGATCTGCTAAAGCTAAACCAACTCAAGGTGAAGAGCAGGGACTTGTGGGAAGAGAGGCTTGGTGGGAGGGCAGCATCATGGAAGTCCCCTAGGGGTGGGCATGGAGGTGAGTGGCCAAAGAAGCCTCCTGCTCTAGAGGTCTGCAGGAAAGGCAAGGAATTGGGTTGAGGGAGGCGCCCAGCAGCACGGTCTGCCTTCTGCCCTCTAGTTCCGGAAGAAGAAGCTCCGATTCGGCCGGAGCCGGATCCATGAGTGGGGACTGTTTGCCATGGAACCCATTGCAGCTGACGAGATGGTCATCGAGTACGTGGGTCAGAACATCCGCCAGGTGAGGCCCTGAACCCAGCCCCGGTCAGAGGGGATGCTAGCATGAGAGCCATCCGGTCTCTGGATAAAGCCCCACATAACCTCCCGGCTCCAAGACATAGTCGGTGAAGCCTGCCTCTTTCTGTTTTTCCTTCCTTCCTTCAACAGTTAGTGACGGGCACTAGTAAAACTAGATGGTGGTGATCCGGCGAGAAACAAGACCGGTATTCTCTGCCCCTTAAGTACCTCGCACAGTTTAGTGGAGGAAGACCGGCTCTGCACAAACAACCGCAGTAAAGGATGGTTGATCAGAAAGGGGCTCAGGGAGATGGCAGCGACGGGCGCACTGTGATGTTTAAGGCAGGAGCTGAAGGATGATGAGGAAATCCCAGACTCAGATGAGGGGAAGGGCACTCCCAGTTGCCAGGCAGCACGCAAAAAGGCAGGGTAGTCTTAGGAGGGCAAGGAGGGCGAAGTGACATAACCCTGGAGAGGCAGATGGAGCCAGTCTCCTCGGAGCTTGGGAGCTTGGGAACCATGTTAGTGAGCTGGGCCAGTGGGGAGAGGAGGGAGGCCGCCACGAAGCACCAAGCACTGGCCGCAGTGGGACAGAAGGGACAGCTAGAGGCGAAGACCATCGGGGGCGCTGTCACGGAGATCCCAGTAGACCCAGGTGGCCTGGAGTAGTGGCAACCGAGGTAACAGAGGAGTCTGGGTCCAAGGTAGCTGGCAGGACCAGACAGCAAGTTAGCTCTGGAGAGTAAGGGCAAGGGGGAGGTGAGGCCACCTCTCAGTGCTGCTTTGAGCAGCTAGGGTAGGTCGCCTACCAGTGAGGTGGGGAGTGAGTGAGCTCTGTGGTTGAGATGAGTTCCATCTGGGACATGTGGAGTTCCAGGGCCCCAGGGACATCTAGAGGATGACGTCCAGCAGCTCCACGGAGGTGGGTTTTGGCTAGAAACGGAAGTTTGGAAGGAGTCCCCACCACTTTCCTGGCAGTTGAAGCCCTGGAAGAAAGTGAGATCACCCAAGGAGCAAATACAGGGGGCTTTATCATTCCATTTCCTGGGAAATAGCACAAGAATGTGGGCACTAATGGTGACAGGCGGCAGCCAGTGGGTGCTTATTTTGGAGAGAGAGTGGGTCCTGGGAGAAGAGATGAATAGCGGTCGGCACATGAAATGGCCACTGTCATCTGGGGAAGTGGTCTGGCTCCACAGCACACTGGGGGCTCCACTGGGGGCCAGGCAGATGCTTCTTGAGGAGCCAGTGGCCGCTGTTCCTGCCCAGTAACCACCACAGTGGCAGCCAAAGGTGTCAGGGTTGGCGTGGCCAGAAGAGGGAGGGCTCCCGGAAGCAGTCGGAGAATCATCACCGTAGGTTGACCGGAGCCAGAGAAGAGCTACAGATCCAGGACAGGTTGATGTGGCCCCCGGGGTGGTAGGTGGGAGACTGTCCCGATCCCCTTCACGGGGGCCGGTGGGGTCAGGCCCGGTCTGGCAGGGAGCTGAGGGATGGCACCCTGACCGTGGCGGCACCCCGTCCTATCAGATGGTGGCCGACATGCGGGAGAAGCGCTACGTGCAGGAGGGCATCGGCAGCAGCTACCTGTTCCGGGTGGACCACGACACCATCATCGATGCTACCAAGTGCGGCAACCTGGCGAGGTTCATCAACCATTGCTGCACGGTGCGCAGGGGGCCGGGCCGGGCCGGGGTGGGGTGGGCGTGGGGGTGGAGGGCGGCCCCGGCTCACACTGCCCTCCCCTCCTGCAGCCCAACTGCTATGCCAAGGTGATCACCATCGAGTCCCAGAAGAAGATTGTGATTTACTCTAAGCAGCCCATCGGTGTGGACGAGGAGATCACCTATGACTACAAGTTCCCCCTGGAGGACAACAAGATCCCGTGTCTGTGCGGCACCGAGAGCTGCCGTGGCTCCCTCAACTGAGGTGGGGCAGGACTGGTGCCCACGCCCCTATTTATTCCCCTTGGTGCCCTGAGCTCCCAGCCCCCCAGCCTTAGCGGGCTCAGCAGGGCCCACATGCCCCCATCTCCAAATATGGGGTTGGGGGGCCTCCGAGCCCAGCAAGGGAGCCTCAGTCCCTTGAGGCAACTTCTGCCTCCCCTTGTCGCCCCTGCCCACCCACCCCCTAACTTTTTTTTCTTTGCGGAGAAGAAGCTGTAAATGTTTTGTAGCTGCCAGCAGCTGTTTCCTGTGGAAACCTGGGGTGCCGGCCTGTACAGATCTTGTTCTTGGGGGGCTGCGTAGCCCCCTTGCTTTGTGTTAATGGGGACTTCCCCTTTGTGCCCTGCGTGCACCCCTCCCCAGTTTAGGGGTCTCTAGGGGCAGTGGCCATGTTCTCCCCCTGGGGGGGGGCCCTGTGCCCCCAGTCCTAGGGACTCCGTGCCTGGAACCCTGCCTCATCTTCTGTTCCTGCCAGACCCTGTGGGTCACCCTCCCACCCTGGTGTCTGGAAGCTCCTGCTCCACCAGGCCAGGATGGTGGGGGGGGCGGGCCCTTCCTGTTGGGCTGGATTGTACATATGTTAATAGCGCAAACCCAACGCCACATTTTTATAATTGTGATTAAACTTTATTGTACAAAAGTGCTTGGTCAATAATCTTTGGGGAAGAGTAGGGTGGGGGGATGGGGGTTTAGGACAGAGGACGGAGCAAGTGAAGAGAGGGAGAAGTGGATGGCCTGAAGTTTGGGGTGGGTAGACCTAGACTCAACCACTATTGCTCTGGGTCACCTCATAGGCTGGAATAGTCATCCAGAAATCCCCCACCAAGGTCAGCCAGAGCTGGGCCAAGGTCAGGCCTCCTTTTCCTTCCCAGAACCACAGTTGCTGCTGGGCTTCTGGCATCCTGGGAAATCCAGCAGAAGGGAAGGACTGACCTCATGCAGTGGGAATGAGGTCCCCCCCACCTGCTCCATCCTCCATAGCCACCCAGCCCGTTCAGGCTTCCCTAGCCCCTTCCCCAAGTTCTTTGCTGGAACCAGAGGGCAGAGTGGCCACCAGGGGGCGCTCTGTGGCAAGAGTGTGGGGGACGCAGGGGTGGAGGCTGGGCTGGTGTCTGTTCCTGGAATGGGCTAGGAGGGAGGAGGAGCAAGCGGAAGGGGACGGTGTGTTGGCCGGCTAGCCCAGGCGCGACAGAAGACCGCCCCTCCAGCGGTCGGTTTGGGCACCCTGGGACCGTGGCCGCAGGTAGGCAGAGGTGATGCCAGGGCCCTGGGGTCCCTTTCCCTAGTTACAGTATTTCCCATCTCCCTCTCCCTTCCTCCCCAGCCCCTTACCTCCTACCCTCCATTTTTGTCCCAGAACCTCCCCCTCCAGCTCAAACCCTGAGCCCTTCCCAAACACCAAGCCCTCCCCCTTCTTAGCTCAGTAACTGCGGTCAGAGGGCAGGTTAGCCTGGCTGCTGCAGCCTCCAGGAGCAGCCCCGGCCCCTGGGTCGCTGATCCAGTCCCCTGGGCCAGAGGCCCTGTCTAGGAGCAACAGGTGTGCTGCCAGCACTGGGGTAGGTGATGGCAGGCAACTCCGGTTCTCCTCCCCAGCCAGGCATGGCAGACTCTGCAGAGACCCGGAAGCTGGTGTACCTGGTCACAGGTGGCTGCGGCTTCCTGGGGGAGCATGTGGTGCGGATGCTACTGCAGCGGGAACCCCGGCTCTGTGAGCTGCGGGTCTTTGACCTGCACCTGGGTCCCTGGCTGGAGGAGCTGAAGACAGGTGACCGCGGTGCAGAGGGCAGGGGGGGTGGCGGGTGGACTTCCTTTGCCGTGGTGGAAAAGATGATGCCTGTTTATGTCTTCCAGTGCACATGGATGGGATGAATGAGTCACCTTGGGAACATGTGGCTCCCGAGGGTGTAGGCTGAACCCAGCTGCTGGCCGGTGGCCCCAGCTCTGATACTGCCTCTGCCTGCCCCTATCCCTACCAGGGCCGGTGCAGGTGACTGCCATCCAGGGGGATGTGACCCAGGCCCATGAGGTGGCAGCGGCTGTGGCTGGAGCCCACGTGGTCATCCACACAGCTGGGCTGGTGGATGTGTTTGGGAGGGCCAGTCCCGAGACCATCTATGAGGTCAACGTGCAGGGTGAGGTGGCTGTTTGTTCCCCAACCCCCCTTTGACCTTGACTTCTGTAATCCTCCTGTGAAAACCTGTCCTCCGGGCACTCCTGCCCCTGTAATGCCAGGTCAGCGACACTCACTGACCTGCTGTGGGACCTGGGGAAGGAAGCCACAGGCCCTCACCCAGACTGGGAATGGCGGAGGCGGGGGGAAGATACAGAGAGGGAGGAAGTTTTAGCTTGGGTACACCCTTCCTTTCCCCACCACCTCTCCCAGGCACAAAGAACGTGATTGAGGCTTGTGTGCAGACCGGAACACGGTTCCTGGTCTACACGAGCAGCATGGAAGTTGTGGGGCCCAACATCAAACGCCACCCCTTCTACAGGTAAGCTGAGATTCCCCTCAATATTTTAAGAGCCCCGTCTCCCCTCAGCATTAAGAATTTCCCCTCTCCCCAGGGCGCCTGGGTGGCTCAGTCAGTTGAGTGTCCACCTCTTGAGCTGGGCTTAGGTCATGATCTCACGAACCCTGAGATCGAACCCCACGTCGGGCTCTGCGCTGGCAGCGTGGAGCCTGCTTGGGATTCTCTTTCCCTCTCTCTGCCCCCTCCCCTGCCCTCTCTCTCAAAATAAATAAAAGAAACATTAAAAGAATTTTCCCTCTCTCCTAACTAGGGGTAATGAGGACACCCCATATGAAGCAATACACAGACACCCCTATCCTTGCAGCAAGGCCCAAGCTGAGCGGCTGGTCCTGGAAGCCAATGGAAGGCAGGTGAGACCGGAGAAGAGACACAAAGGGTGGGGTGCGGAGGGCTCCCGGTCAGAGGCAGAGCCAGGGCCAGCAGGACTTTTTTGCATCCTGCCCTGGGCACCTCCCTTCGATCTCCAGGTTGAGGTGGCCAGGGCTAAGTGCAGGCTACTGGGTCCTAGGTCTTAGCTCTCCCTGCCTTTTGCCCCCAGGTCCATGGGGGACTGTCCTTGGTGACATGTGCCCTGCGTCCCACTGGCATCTACGGCGAAGGCCACCAGATCATGAGGGACTTCTACCACCAGGGCCTTCGTCTGGGGGGTCGGCTCTTCCGAGCCATCCCAGCCTCTGTGGAGCACAGCCGGGTCTATGTGGGTAAGGCTCAGCCTACACAGCGGGGAGGCTAAGAACAGGACAGGACCCATGTGGTCCCGGGGGCAGGGGGGGGTGTGCCCTGGCTAGAGAAGAGTGAGCCACATGTGGACCAGCGCGGACGGGGATGTAGGCGCTGTCTGCGCAGGCCACACAGCAAACCGCAGTTGTGCGAGGTGGGAAGGCTAACGTAGAAAACATGCCACTGGCTGAGGACAGGACTGCAGTTGTGGGAGCAGCCTCTCCCCAGGAGAGAACAGGGGCAGCATCCCTACGCAGGGCCAACCGAAGAAGCAGCATCCATGCAGGCTGGCCCAGGAGGGCTACAGGGTGGAGGAGAAAGCAGCCTTTACAAGGGCCGTGGCTATGTGGGCACGTCTACATGAGCCCAGAGAGGGGGTGGCTTGGACTCGGGCTGGCCCAGGAGAGAACAGCATCTGCATGGTCTCCAGGGCACTCAGGGGCACATCCGCCTCCCCTCTCCCACTGGCAGGCAATGTGGCCTGGATGCACGTGCTGGTGGCCCAGGAGTTGGAGCAGCGAGCTGCACTAATGGGCGGCCAGGTGTACTTCTGCTATGACGAATCCCCCTATAAAAGCTATGAGGACTTCAACATGGAGTTCCTGGGCCCCTGCGGGCTGCGGCTGGTGGACACCCGCCTGCTGGTGCCCTACTGGCTGCTGATGCTCCTGGCTACTCTCAATGCCCTGCTGCAGTGGCTGCTGCGGCCGCTGCTGCTCTACGCCCCCCTGCTCAACCCCTACACGCTGGCCGTGGCCAACACCACCTTCACCGTGAGCACCAACAAGGCCCAGCGTCATTTTGGCTACAAGCCCCTATTCTCATGGGAGGACAGCCGGACCCGCACCATCCGCTGGGTACAGGCCATGGAGGGTTCAGCCCCGTAATGGTGGAGTGGGGGCCTGGAGCCCAGCCTGGCACATCCATCCAGGTCCAGAGCCCTCAGACCCTGGGTGGGCAGGGAAGGCTGCGTTCTAGAGCTGGAGGAGGGGTCTGGTGCCACACTGGCTATCCTACAGCTCCCCCCATTTTTAATCCACGAGCCTTCTAGTCCATGTCCTGATGCCTCTAAGTTCTAGGGCAGGGTTTGGGGGCAGCCGTGTCTTCACTCTCAACCCAGGCCTGATGGCCAGTTGGCGAATGTCTCATTCCCTCGATGTTCTCAACAGCCCCATCCCATTCCTGGCTTTTCAAGCAGGAAGTGAGTAGGAGTTTCATGGGCTTCATGCTGGCTTTCTGAGGTCCAGCCGTGACCCTCAGGCCTGGATTCAGAGTGAAGATACTTTCTGGCTCCTCCCACCACCTTTGGCCCTCCCTGGGGGTCAGAGCCCCATTATTTTCAAACATTGATCACCTTTGGATGGCTCTCTTTTCTCTTCAATGAAGCCTAAGCAAATCTGTGTATTCTCCCTTCTTCCCACCCCTCCACCCAAATTAGCTCCTGCAATATTGTTCGATCTCTGCCTGAGGACGCCCCAGTAATGCTGTACCTGGCCAAGCCCTAGATTAAAGTTCCTTATCCAAGCCTGTGCCCTCCTGCCTGTCCAGCTCCCCCCACCCCCCGCCTCCCATGTCTCCCGGCTCCCCACGGCGCCCGTCCCATGTGGGGACAGAAGGAAGTGAGCACACAGCACGCCCGCTGTTGGATTGGTTGCTATTTCTCCCGTCCCACGGGGCCCGACCCGGCCCGGGGTGGGGGTGGGCGGCTCTGGGGACAGGACATGCAGGGCAGGGGGCGGGGCAGAATTTTCCTGTGTTTTATCCATTTGCAACTTGGTCACCAATAGAGAGAAATGGGACTCTGAGGGCTAACAGGAGAGGGTGGCCTGGCTCTGGGCCCCCAGCCAGGCCCCAGGAGTCCTGTCCCCTCTGGGGAGGAAAGGGAAAGAGCTCTAGAAACCAACGGAGAAACAGAAGGGGCAAGGGCTCATGTCAGCAAACACGGCTACATCACGTGACACGCCAGCGACACGGAAACACACGCCAACGCACACGGCTGCACAGCGGGCAGGGGGTGGTGGGGGGAAGAAGGGAGCCGGGGGCCACCCATCTTGTCCTCTGCGGGGCAGGCTGGGGGGACAGGGCGAATGCATAGAACACATCATGTACACACGCTCAAGGCGTGGCAAGAGCGTGCATCGACCCACAGGCACATGGGATGGACACGCAGTGTGCTTCGTGAGAGATGGGGCTAGGGGAGAAAGGGGACAGGGAAGCAGCGAGCCCTGGCCAGGCCCAGGACCACCCACAGGGCACACATGGGCTTGGTGGTTGTGGGTGCATGGAGGGTGAGCAGCACACACTCGTCCGAGAACATGCAAAAGACACCAGCCCCCAGACAACATTCCAGGACACATAGAGACACAGCAGCCAACAAGCAAACACACCATATGACCTGTGGGACGTGCAGAAGGTGGGGACAGCAGACCCCCGGGGATCCTCCGGTCCAATGGAGACCCAGGGACGGGCAGCTATGGACCTAATACCACTCAAGGAGGCAACGGCATCCCTCCAGCCATGGCTCCACCCTTGTCCTTGTGGCCCAAGGCTAGGAATTCCGGAAACACCGGGGCTGCAAGGGTGTCCTGGCTAGGCGGCAGGAAGGAAACAGGGTGGGGGTGCTGGGGCTTGCTCTGATGTCCCCAGAGAAGCCTGAGATGAGAGCAGGAGGGCTGTAATCAGACACTGGGGCAAACTGCCCGTCCTGAAGGACATTCTTGGAAGGGACAGACAGGCTTCCCTCCTGGACAGAGCCTGCCTTGGGGATTACGTACATTGGCCTCACGCAGGGCAGGGCTCACACAGCTCAAGTAGGGAAGAGGTCAAGCTACTTGAGCTGGGGTGGGGGTGGGAGGGGTATTGTGTTCCAGAGGTCACATCTGCATCGTCTCCCTGTGTCTCTGTTTCCCTCTCTCTCTCTCACACAGGCGCGCGCGCACACACATACACACAAACACACACACGCCACTTCACATGAAGTGGGACCCTGGGAAACGATCTGCACACACACCCCCAACCCTGGGGCAGGGCATACTTCCGAACTTGTGTGTTCAAGCCTATATATGCAGGTCCTTTGCTCATGCACCTCCCACCCGCCACCAACTTCACCCCCGCCCTCCCACCCTCCCACCCCCACCCCCACCCCCATGCATAGTGCATGTGTTGTCTACACAGTGAGGGAGGAGCCGGGCCTTTCTTCACCCTCAGAAACTCAGGCCTGTGCCTCACCTTCAGTCTCAACCCAGGGGATGGGCAGGGGTGGGGACTGCTGCCAACATTTCAGCAGGGGACGGGGTCCTGGGACTCAGCTCACCCTGAGTGGCTGCTGCCAACTGGCCTTTCCAGTACTCCTGAAACAACAGTTCCAGTCCCTGAGGCAGAGCCCAGAGCATCTGATGCAGTGGTGAGGACAAGCACTGGCCAGTTCTGAGGTAAACGTGGGGAAAGTAGGAATGCCCTAATTTTCGGTCAGTCTGGGGCGGCCCTTGACCTTCACCCCATCAGTAACATTTCCCACAAATAGCCCTTTCGGGTGGCATCTGCATGCAAGTGGGCGCAGCCTGGATGGGCACCCTGCCCGTGTTGGCATGCTTGTTCCGGTGTGTATGCATGTGCCCGAGTGGGCCACCTGCACGAGGCCTCATCAGCCTGGGCACGTGTGAGCACACTGAGGTGCACTTGCTCTCACAAAGGTCTACCCTCTGGCAGAGACACAGAGAAAGACAGGCGTGTGAGCACGTAGGCACAGGGGCTCTGAAACCTGGCAGGGCAGGAAGCTGCAGTTGCACAATGTTGATGGGATGGTGTGTGACCACACGAGCTGTTGGTCAGCAGCTCCGGGGAGACGGGGAGAGGGCAAATACATTCGGATAAGCAAACCTGGACGGGGCACATGTCTTTAAAGAGAAACGTGTGTGTATATAATACACAGGTAGGCAGAAACACACTGTAGAAAGCCTCTATACACACACGTGCGCGCGCGCACATTCTCACACGGATGTAGTCTACGCAGCACAGAAATACAGGTTTTTTGTGCCTACCCAACACAGCTGTCCGGTGCACAATAGGGAGGGCTCTGTCTGAGGAGACGACCTATCAACATTGGGCACATCCTTGAGACACACACACACACACACACACACGTATTCCTCACATTACCTGCTGGGGGAAATGCACATGTATACACAGGCCGAGCTAGGTTATTTACACGGGTATACTTCCACTCACCTGCGGCCACTCACCTTGGCTAAACTCCACAGGCTCACAATGCACACACATGCACACACACGCTCCCTGGGACACATGCCGGCCCCTGGGGCGACGAAGCCAGGAAGGTTCGCTCAACATCACACTGAGGTGTTTGCCATGGCCTATTGTATCTGGGCCCACGTGGATCCTCTGGACATGTGAGTGTGAGCGTCTGTACACTCACGACCCGCCCTGCCTCTAGCAGACACGGGGGAGGCGGGGGTCAGTGGAAGAGGTGCCACTGTGTTGGACTCAAACACTCAAACACAAAATTCCATGTACACAAATTGTGTGTCTGTGGATCTGTGGCCACACACACACACACACACACACACATCTATTCACAGAAGACAGAGCGGGGCTTGGTGGGCTGCTGTGTTATACCCAGCCACAGTCTACACACAGCAGCCCGAGGGAAAGGGGGAAGCTCAGAAGACACACAGACCTGAGGTGGGGGGCCAGAAGGGCGATTTGGTGCTTCTACACACATCTACACATGTACACACACACGCTGGGGTGTCCACACGTCTCGAGCATGTGCCGGCGGCATGCATGTTGGTGTGCATGTGTAATCACGCCTGCTGCTATCTACGTGCGGGGGCAGGGGTGGTCCATGGCGGGGTGAGGTCCAGAGACTCCAGGGTCTCACGGAGAGGGGGGGAAAGGGGGCTGCCTGGGTCTGTCTTGGGGGTGAGCCTGGAGCAGGGGATGGAAGGGGGTGGTGGGGGTATTGCTCCCAATGTGGTGGGGGAAGGGTCTGGGAGAGATAGGGGTGGGGGGCCTACAAGCCCAGCGTCCCCCCAATGGATGACGCCAAGACCACCCCCAGCACCACACAGCAAATGATGATCATGATTTTCTTCTGCAGGCAGAAAGGGCGACAGGGAAGGAGGAGGAAAGAGATGAGAGATAGAGAGACAGACAGATGTGGGGAAAGATGGGGGAGGAGGCGTGAGGAAAAAGAGGAGGGGAGAGAAAACAGAAAAAGGAAGAGGTCAGAGCCAGAGATAAGGCCTCCCTCTGGATTTCATCACTCACCTCAGCCCTGGCCTGAGCCCAGTCCCGACCGCTCAGCTCCAGCCCACCTGCCCCACAGGCCCACCTGCCCCAGCTCACCCTCCGGGCCTTGCTCTGATATTTCACAGCTTTCTTGGTGTCAGACACAGCTCGCTCCACATAGTCCACGGAATGTTCCACGTTGTACTCAATGCGGTCAATCATCTCACCCTGCGGAGAAGATATGCATAGGACGGGGTCGGGGCTGGGCTGGACGTACGGCAGGCTCCTAGGATGTGTGGGAAAGGCAGTACCTGGCTTTCCACGAGCATGGCCATGTCCACAAACATGTCATGCAGCTCTCGGATACTGGTTTCCAGTTTGATGATCTCGTTGTGCCTCGTCTCGATCTCATTCAGTGCCTGCTTTGTCATCTGCGAGTCCATTTTGATCTAGGGCGACGGGGGTGGGGGGCAGAGGGGAGGAGCTGCAGACCACCCTTCACTCCCATGAGTTTGGATTCTGCAGCCAGAGCATCTGGGTTCAAATCCGACCGTCATTTACTAGCTCTAACCGTGGGAAAATTGTTTAACCTTTCTGGGCCTCAGTTTCCATACCTAGAAAAGGTGGGTAATAGCAGTGCCCACCTCCCACGGTTGTTGTGAACATTAAGTGAGTTAATATGCATACACTGGTTAGAACAGTCCCTGGCACACAGTAAAGCACTAAAGAGGCCTGTTAAGATACAGGAAATAACAGGGCTTCCTCTAACACACACACTGGGAACCCCAGGGAAGAGAGAGAGGGGGGTGCAGAGCCACCACTAGTACTGGGGGCCCCCTTCGGGTCAAAGGCAGACAGGGTAATGAAAGAGGACACAGCAGAGAAAGCAAGTAGGAGAGGAGGCCCAGAGGAGAAGGCAGTGTGCCCACTCTGGGGCCCCTGTGACATTAGATGGGGGAGAAATAATAAAGAAATGCACTGTAGTCCTCACGAGTCAGGGGGAGAGAGAGAGATTCCAACCCTCAATCAGATATACCTCCTCTCCACACACACCTGGCCTGAGCCAGGCCACTCTCTTCCCAAAGTGCTCACTGTTCAGACCTCACGGAGCCACTCCTCTGCTCTAAGACCCTCCAGGGGTCTCCACTATTCCTCCCCACTCCCCACCACCACAGGCTACACACCTTTACCCTAGCCAGGGCTCAGTCTCCCTTTCTGCCCTCATGTCCTACGTATCCTCTATGAGCCAAAATCATTCAATGGCTCTTTCGCAAGCGGTCCACTCTCCCTGTCTTTGTTCAATCTGTGCCCTTTGTCTAGTGGGCCCTTTGCCCATCTCACCATGTACAAATGTTCCTTGTTTCTTAAAGTACAGCTCAATGCTACTTCCCACAGGAATCCTTCCCTGACTCCAGTAGTTAACCTTAGTTAACCTCCAGTAGTTAACCTTGGGGCCGTGTCTGCAGGCTGAGCATCCCTCAGAAAAGATCCCAACCGCCCAGCACGGTAATGATGCGTTTCCATTGCAATGGTGGTGGGTTTGTTGGCAGGGATCAGTTCTACCCTCTTGGAGCCCACCAAGTTCCCCTCCATTCTCAGAGAGCCTGGGCAGAGCTGTTGGGAGAGTCTCCAGGTTAACTGGCCCTAATCAATTTGCTCAAAGCTAATGTAACAAAGATCAGCTCTCTAAATAACAATTTGCTGAAAACTGCTAGATAGTCACTGAACATACTTGAATTCTGATCTAGAAATCTAAGCCAGAGCCATTCTGCCAGCAGAAGCAGAGAGACAGAACTGGGCAGGCCAAGGCAAAAGCTACAAAGAGAAAGAAGAACTACCGCGGGGAAGCCCGTCCACTCACACTGAAGGTGACAAGGGCAGGGTGCAAAACTTCAGCAAAAGTAAAACTGGCATTTTAAAAAATGTTTCAACATGTACGTGAATTAGTCATTTGGTGAAATGACCCGCTGCAGGAGGGAGTCGTGTATCTTAGCACTGAAGAGCCCTAGCCCTGAGAGGAGACCGCAGGTCCGGATCCTGGCTCTGAGGCTGGGGGCAAGTTATTTAATCTCCTCATCGGTGAAATCTGGCGGCCGGGGAGGGTGATGGTGAGGGCTGAATGAGGTAGCAGGTAATGGTAAATATGTAAAGGGCTTAGGACAGTGCCTGGCTACTCAAAGTGTTGGCCATTTTAATGGGGGTGCCTTCCTGCCCTGCTCCCATGGAATTCCCCAGTTCCAGGTCCTGGCTTGCCACTCTTTGTTATTCCAGGGTGGACTTAGGACCTTAGCTCAGCCTCAGCTTGGGGAGGTTTTCCAAAACCAGACCCACCCCCACCCGGGGCTCACATCATCGGTGAAGATGGCCAACTTCCCGCTCTCCAGCATGTCTTCCAGTTCTTCGTTCGTCGTGGTCCTTCCAGCTGTGGGGAGAAAGCCCTCCCTGCTCAGGGACTGGGCCAGTCTGGGGGCCTGAAGTAGTGGGATGGGGCAGAGACCCAGGAGCCCACCCTCCCACCTGGCCTTAAGGTCTCCAGGGAGAGGAAGGGCCTGGAAGAGGGCTGGGGCAAGCCTGGGGACTTTGAAAGGGGGCACACGCACTGATCTCCAGCTGCCGCTGGATCCGGTCCTTGCAGCGGTCCCGGTACTTGGACTGGGTCGCGTTATATTCGGTCATTACTTCCACGAACTTCCGGGAGAGTGTGGAGTGCTAGGGTAGGGGTACAAACACATCAGGAGGGGGGGCAACGAGGCAGTGGAGGGAGGAGGAGCCGAGTTGGCCTACGGCCCTTCTTTAACTCGCGCCGCGAACCCAACCCCAGACAAGTGCTCAGTCGCTGGACGCCCCCGCCCCCGGGCCCCGTATCCAACTCCCTAACCAGCGGGGTCCCCACAGGCGCGCAGAGATAAGGCCCAGCTCCGCCCCCCGCTAGAACCCCGCCCAGGCTCCTCATTGGCCACGCCCAGCGCCTTGCACGGCTTTGGCCCGCGCGCTATCTTTTCGCCCGGCTCGCGCCAGGAGTCCTCCCCCGCCGGATCCGGTCCCCGCCCCTCCAGGCTGCCACCTCGTACCTGGGTCTTGCGGATGCGCAGGTCCGCGGAGGAACGGTTCAGCCCCTCCTCTTGTTCAATGCTTTGCTCGATCGCTACGGGAGAGAGGGTGCAGTGACCGGCGGGAGACCCGGGGCATGTGGGGCGGGGGTCCGGGATGTAGGAAGGGTCGACACCCCGAGGCAGGCCCCAGGCCTGTGAAGAGATGTCACACCCATGGCGAGGGCAGACAGTAAAGGATCCAAGGGGCAGGGGCAGGAGGCGGGTGAACAGAGGAACAGCCGTTTCAGGGGGGTCTGGAAGGCAGGTAGGAGGGGAGGTTGCGGGTCCATGGGTCATCAGACAGAAAGGGGCTACTTGTTCAGGAGGAAGGGTTGGGTCTTGGAAAGTCCCACAGCTGTAACTGGTGCTTAACCTCACTGAGGGGGTGTGGGCCCAGTCCACTGGAGGGTCTCCAGTGTGTGGAGAACTCTCCATTTCCTACGGCCTCTGGAAAGAGGGCAGGAACCCATCCTGGGGTTTTTCTGGCAGAAGGCAGGCACTTCCGGGTGGGTCAGGTTCTAGTGGCCGCCCTTTTCTTCCAAAATCCTAGGGTGAGGGAGGGATGTTCCAATGGAAAATAGCTCTCCCCAGCCCTTCAAGGTGATCCCTATTTTGGGAATTCCCACTTCTAAAGGATGTTCTGGAAAAGTGCACAGATTAGCCGGGAGTACTGCTTCTGGATCATGCACTCCTGACATCTATCATTCAGATTTTCTAAAAAAGAGCTTGTGTGTGATAAGATCTACAGTGCTCTGAAAATGCAGCAGGGATGAATCACCAGGCCCTCCAGACCTGGAAGGGCCTCCAGGCCATTCTTGAGAACATCACTTCTCTGTTCTGCTGGCAGCAGGGGAGATATGGGGCTGAACAGCAACCCCAATGCTCCCCTGCCAGCAATGGTGGGCACAGTGACACCTCTGGCCCACCTGCTGCTGGAAAAGCACAGAAACACACACCCAGAGATGTCAGAACCTCTGGCCCATACTTGGGACCCTATGGTCAGACTTGGGGCTGGAGCCAAGCCCTGGAGTGAGGGGTCCTTTACGGGATCTCATTGACTTCTTACAACAATCCTAGGAATTCAGCCCCTGTTTCACCCTAGAAAATGAGGTTCAAATGGATACAACTCACTCAAGGTCACACACAAAGCCCGAGCTCATGCCACCAAATAGCTGGAGAAAGAGGGAGAAGAAGAAAATTTTCTCTCTTTTTCCGGAGGTCTGGAAGGTCAGCTTCTCTACATCACTGCTACTTTTCCCCTTTCTTGGTCTGTTCCTGGACTCATGATCCATGGAGCCCACTTCTCAGTCAGAGCTCAACGGGCCCAAAGAAATCTTTGAGCCCAGGGATTTGTAAACGGGGTTCCGTGGAACCCTGCTTCTGAGAAAGAACCTCAGAGACTGTTGCCAGGAGTCAAGGGGAAGACGAGGCAGGTAGGGCCCTGGGGCTCCCAACCACAGGGCAGCCAGAACAGTGTGACTTTTACATGTTGTATATACTGGAATTCTTGGTAAGATTTCATTTAGGGGGAAAAAAATGGCTACCAAAAAAAAAACAACAAACCAAAACAAACAAACAAAAAAAAACCAAACCCAAAAGCCTGCTTTAAAATTGCTTCTGTTTTTCTTACTGCACCAATGAGAAAGCTGAGGGGAGGAATGAGTTGATGATCGAAGTTGAACTCAGTCTGTCTGGATTTGTACTGAATGTGCTCCCAGTTTGGGTCATTTTCGTTTCCAGCACACAAGTATAAACGGCTTATTTTTACAGATCAGCACTGGAGGCTCACACATGACCTCCCACTGACTCCGGGAAGGCATGGAGTCCACGTTCTCATCTCTCTGGACAAATGTTAGTATGCTCAAGGGCAGGCATCTGACACGGCACCTTTTCCCCAAAGCCCAGCAATGTGCCCCAGACAAAGTAGGTGCCTGGCAAATGTTTTCTGATGCTGAATTACCACATCACGGTAACACTGCGATTCCCCTGGCACCAGCAGACAAGGAGGTTCCCAACCCACAATGCTTTGAGGGAAGGTGGTTATTACCAGCACCCAAGTCCTTAAATTAGAGCGAATACATAAGCATTTGGCAGGTCCCTCCTGAAAGCTTGCCAGCTCCTGATGTCAGCCACACAGTCCAATCTGTCCTGAGCCGACGATACCAATTCAGAAGCATTTGCTGAGCCCACCTACTGGGTGCTTAGCGCTAGGCCCGGCACCTGTTCTGGAGAAATAAGGATTTAATGAAACTAAAGCCACTCGGAAGACGGTATTTTCTGGTGGATCTTCCTGCTGATGGATCCAGCAGAGCGCAGACGCAACTTGGGACAAAAACCCCCCTCTCCCTCATTTCCTCGTCATGTTTCTTTCTCCAAAGAATCTGGAGCAAGGAGGGAAATCTGGGGTTTTGTGCTTTCTCACTGTTTAGGAATCTGGGTCCTGGACATGTGTAGGCATTCCTTATAGAAAGGCATGTTTGGTCCAATGAGGGCACAGTTGTTTTTCTCCTTAATCTGGGGATTGCATTCCTCACCTTTCAACTTGGACCGAACCTTGTTGGCAGTCTTCTTGATGTCTGCAGTGAGGTCCTCCAGCTCCTGTTTGGTCTCTGAGGGGAAAGCCAGAGACGATGACATGTATGGATGGGAGCCCAGATGCCGTCCCCCCCCTGCCACTCCCCTACAGTCTAACCCCATCCCCCTCACAGCCACCCAGAAGCAGCACTCACTCTCATCTGGGTTGGGGGCGGCCAGGATGGCACTGTGCTGTTTTTTCACTTGCTCCACATCCTCTGACAGCTTCTCAATGCAGCCCCGGATCTCTTCCACCTGTGGCAGCAAATCAGCTATACTCAGCCAAGTCGCTGAGCCAGACAAGGGGCCCCGGGGGCTTAGATAGGGTTCGGGTAAATGGGCCAGATTTAAGGGCCAAGGGGATGTAGAAGTGGAGAGCAGGGACCGGAACAGGGAGAAGGAAGTCGTGGGCTGGGGGCCAGCTTCTGGGTCTGAGAGCATCAGAAGCTCAGTTACCTGTTCGAAGAACTCATCCATAAAGTGGTCCCGATCCACATGGACCACCTCCTCTTCATCATCACTGTCTTTCGCCTGGGAGGCAAGAGAGGCAGAATCCATGAACAGTCCCTACCCCGAGTCTGATGCTCGCTGCTCTAGGCTCAGAGCAGAGAGGTCTTGGGAGAGGTCATATGCAGGGGGCAGGTCATATGCAGGTCATACGCAAGGGCACCAAGCAGTCAGAACCAACACTGGCTCTCCTGTGGAACGGGGTCCCGGAAGCCAGGTAGCTGACAGCCCAAAGGACAGGGTGGAGGGAGGGAATTAGCAAAAAGCACCCTCTCAAGGGTGGAATTGGCCCAGTCACCCTGGAGGTGGGTGACACTCAGGACAGCTGCTATGAACTGGTATCATACGAACCGGCTGAACGTCAGCCTTGCCACAGTTGGCTCTGGGCTCCCGGAAGGGGTCTGGAATGAAGGCTCCGGATCCTGACCCTGTCCACTACCCCCCGGCCGCTCCTGCCCAGGCCTTGCTTTGCTCCCCCTCTCTTCCCCTCCAGCTTCCACCCGGCCAGCCAGTCCCCCGTGCAAGGTCACTTCACTGCCAGCTGCGGGCGCCAAGTTGAGCAAGCAGTCAAGCCCAGGGAGGGCTGGAGGAGGGCCACAGGCAGCACCCCCTCCTCCCTGGCTCCCTGCGTCTTCCTCCTGCTGCCTGCTCTCACCCCCTCAGCTGCTCTGCCCCTCGAGCGTATTCACTTCTTTCATCCAGCCTCTCCCAACTTCACACCCACCTACTCTCACTTGCTTGGATTTCCCAGTTGCAACCTGCAGCTGCTCAGCCCTCCACCCCCAGGGCTCAGAGACACAAAGGGATTTACCCACCCACACCGCCACCGCCACCGCCACCGCCAGACAGACCAGTGACACGGACAGAAGGGCTGACACACAAGGCACACAGAAATAGGCCCACTGACACCCACACGGAGAGACGCTGACATGCTGACGTTCACCCACACCCGGCCCCACAGCAAAGCTGCCTGCTGACACGTGTGGCACCCCCAGGGACAGTCGGGAGGGCCCTCTGTGCCTCTCCGAGCCTCAGGTCTGCACGCTCATTCAGAGCTGGGACAGAGTGGGCTCCCCAGCGCTACACACTCTGGGCTCGAGACTCTTCTTAGGCGGCGCCTGAGTGGCTCAGTCGGTTGGGCGGCCAACTTCGGCTCTGGTCATGACCTCACAGCTCGTGAGTTCGAGCTCTGCGTCGGGCTCCGTGCTGACAGCTCAGAGCCTGTATCTTGCTTCAGATTCTGTCTCTCTGCCCCTCCCCTACTCACACTATCTCTCTGTCTCTCAGAAATAAATAAACATTAAAAAAAAAAACTAGAAAAAAAAAAAAAGAGAGAGAGAGAGAGACTCTTCTCTGCTTGGGCCAGAAGTCTGAGGACAAGCGCTGAGCCTGTCAAGCTTAATTACACACAGAGCCCTAATCGGTCCCGGTAGAAATTTAAACAGAGTTCATTCTGACTTCCAGAAAGAACCTACCCAAAAGAGGACAGAATCTGACTACCAGGGCCTGAATGAAATCAAGACAGGATCCAAAAGTGTCCACCTGGGGTAGAGCCTGTTGCGATCTAAAGACGGGAGCTCCACGGAATCTCCACAGTTTCCGAGCAGATCACAGACAGGACCTGACAGAAACCAGACAGGCTCCGACCGAACTAGACTCGGTGCAGACAGATCCCAGACAGCTCGGATCGAACCAAGACAGAGCCAGATGGGAACTAGATGCAATCTAGGCAGCCAAGTGAACTCGGAATCAGCAGAGCCCCAACAGCACCGGGAGGAGCCCTCCAGCTGCACGCTCTCAATGCCACCCCAGCCCAAATGGGACTCAAGGGATTCTCCCCACAGACGCTGGGCCCCACCCCATGTCAGAAAACGTGTTCAGCACTTACATTTAATTTCCAGACAATCCTGAACATCCACTGGGAAAGGGAGGCTCCTCTGTCTCTGCCCACAGCTGCCCTCAGAAGGAGGGGTAACACCAGGCCGGGCTCGGGGACTCTGATAGGACTTCAGGCTTCTCAAGTCTCCACCAGACCAGGGCTATCCCGATAAACTTTGGTCCGGAGAGGCTCTGGGATGCTCAGCTCATCTCTGAGGACCCCTGGCTTCCCCTGATGCTGTGTCCTCAAGCCAGCTGCCCCACAAGGTCTCCTTCCCCTACAGCCAAAGCCACTCCTCTGCCACTTCTCTGACTTCGGCCCTCTGCCCAGCTGCCCACCGGGTCATGAGGCGTCTCTCTGGCCCAGGTGCCTGGGAACTTTCCTGTTCTCTGTCTCTTCCCCATACTGGCTTTAGATTTTCTGAAGTCTAATTTCCCTCTCCCTTGTTGTTCCCAGAGCCAGTTCCCTTAGATTCTGCCCTGGGGCACCCCTGGCTGCCTGTTTGCTTGTCCTTGAGAGAGGAAGAAAGGTAGAGGCCCAAGGATGACTTCCGTGGTATAATAATTACAGAGAGCTGAGAGCTAATAATCCTCTCCGGTATACAAACACTTTTACATCCATAATCCCTTTTGATCCTCACCACACAGGCCCGAAAGAAAGGCTGAGCAAATGTCACTGTCCCCATTTCACAGATGAGGGAACAGGAGGTCACAGGGGGAGAAGGGAAAAGACTTGTCCAAGGGCACCCGGGCTGAATGGGCTGGAAATCATAGGCATCTAAGATATATCTCCCCCACAGCCCCTTCGAAGGCTCGAGATCAGGCCACCTCCTTCCACCAACTCTGCCATCACCTATTTTCTCTCAGGGCAGCTCCTGCCAAGGCCCAATCTGGGTGAGGCTCTGTGCCCTGAAATCCTAGGAAAATATCATCTTACAGTAACACCTTCTACATAGGTCTTATATTCTTGTTATCTCATTTAATCTTTATTTAAAGTCTATAAGGACCATCGGCATGCATAATTATAATTATGGCAAACATTTACGCAGCATGTCACAACAAGCTGGGCACCATTCTGTGCCCTTTGTGTACATTTGTCCATTGAATTCTTACAATAGCCTCCCGAGGTAGATATTATTATGGCCCCCTTTTATAGATGGGGAAACTGAGACAGAGAGGCTAAAGAACTTGCCCAGGTTAGCAGCTGCAGGGCCACATGATTTCTGCCTTCTGAGCTTCAGCCTCTGCACTTGCTGAATGGCAATAACGTCTACTCCAAATGCTGGGCAGGTGAGGCAATGAGACCAGGGAGGAAAAATGCCTAATGCTGCCAGAGAGAAGCAGTGTTTAGTGAGGGTTGGCTATTACCTGCTGCCCCTCCCATGTTGCAGATGAGGAAACAGGCTCAGAGAGGTGGCCTGACCTGCCTAAGGCTTCATAGCAAATAAGGCCAGAGGTGGGACCTGAACTGCCTGGTGCTAATCCCAGGCTCTGTCCCCTCTGTCCTGCTCTGCTGTGTCCCCAGTACTGCTGAACTCCTGTGGCCAGGAGAGAAAACCAGTGAGAGGCCAGGCTGCAGGAAGAGCCCCGACAGGAAGCCAGGAGTTCTACCTCCCCGTGCCCTGTTCTGTGATCCTAGGCAAACCTCAGCCCTTCTCTGAGCCCCAGTTCATCTGCAAAAAGGGCAGGCTAGTGCACCGAGGGCCCTCCCTGCTCTGCAGTGTGCATGTTTACTAATGAGCACGGCCTCCATTTCTGGAAGAAGTTGGCCAGCCTAAAAGAATGCAGGCTACGGGCAGATGAGATCACCCAGAAAAAGATGATCGGATGCGCTGGATCGACTTTACGGACAATTCAAGCTTCAGTTTCCTCGTATGCAAAACGAAGAAGATAAGAAATCTAACACATATGCACTGACTGCAGTGAGCTGCGCCCTGTGAAAAGTGCTTTGAGTGTCTCTCATAACCAAGAACAGTAGATACTATTCTTATACCCATTTGACAGATGAGGAAACTGAGGTACGGAGAGATTAAGTGACTTGCTCAAGATTATCCAGCGGGTGCTGCATGGGGTGCGGCCAGGGTGGCACCTGGGTTTGAACTCAGGTTCTCTGCTCTTCCTACTCACCAATTCCTCAAGTGCTTGAAAGGATTAAGTGACAGAGGGCAGAGGTCCTGGGCACCTTCTGGAACCGCCTTGGGAATAGGGGGCATCAGATTCAAGTCTCTGGCTTCAGTCTTTCCCCATCAGAGCCACAAGGGCCCTCGTGTATGTTGGTGTCGGGAGACAGATGCGTGGATGGAAGGAGGGGGACTGTGAGCCAGCAGGTCAGAGACCAGAGACAGATGGTAAGAAGGTGACTAACACAGAGGCAGAAAGAGCCTGGTGTTGGGTGACAGAGGAGTCAGGCAACGTGCGCTTGTGTGTGTACGTAAACACACACGTGTGCCCATGCGCACCGCACACACATGCTCACATGTGCTCCTCAGGGGTGCGAGCATCATTTGATCTAGAGGCAGCAGCCTCTCTCCACCGCACCCCCGCTCCTGTCCATCTGTCTCCCTGACTGGGGCTCTCCGTCCTCCCAGCACCCAGCATCGCCCTCCCACCCCAACCTCGCCGCTCTGCCCTCCCCTCCTTACCCGCCTACTCCCTTCCTCATCCTCCCTGGGCCCCACAGAGTCACTCATTCACCGAGCAGCTAGGGATGAGCTGAGCCAAGTCCTCTGGCTGCTGCTGAGAACACAGTGGGGGACCAGACAGGAAGAGGCGCCTGCCTCCAAGGAGCTGACGTTCCATTGGAGGGAGACGGAGAATGTACGAGACGATTTCAGGCTGCGCTAACTGGTAGGAGGGAGATGAACCCGAGGTGAGGGAGAAACGGCCATCAGGGGTGGCTTTTTACAGGATGGTCAGGGAGGCCCTTTCCAGGGGGGTGGGCTACATTTGACGACACAGAACTCAGGTCGGAGGGAATAGCGGTCCAGGCAGAGGGGAGAGCGTTCAAAACAGGGGGACCGGCAGAGGAACGGCAAGTGCAAAGGCCCTGAAGCGGGGCTGAACTTGCTGGGTTTGCACAGCAGAAATGCCCCCCAGCTGCACTGGGGGGCAGCGGTCCATCACCAGGGGTCTCCTGGTCCCTGTCCTCTCACACCGGGCTGCTCTTTCCTTATTTCAGGCCTATCATCCAAAGCCCTCACGATGCCTATCCCATACCTGAGCGCTACACTGATGAGTCAGTCCCTGCCCTTAGAGTGTGTGACTTGTCCTTTAACATCCCCCATTCCCACCTGGCCCTAAATCCAAGCCTCTTTCCCTCCAGGCCTCATCTTCCCCACGCCCAGGCCTCCTGCCTTCCCGCTCCAGAGTCCGCCACGCAACCCCACAGGGCTCTCTCTCTCTCCTCCATCTTCCTCTCCAACTCACTTGCTCCTGTTCTCTCCTCTTGAGCCCTGGCCCTGGCTCTGCTCCTAGGACGCGGGGACAACAATCCAGCCGATAACTCCCCATCGCGGCCTCCACTCCAGCCCAGCGCCTCCCAACTCATGCCCAAACGTGCTTGGTGAACTGGAAAACAGAAAACCCTGGTTCAACACTAGCAGTTGTAGGACTTTGGTCCAGTTGCCTCTCTGGCCCTCAATCCACTCCAAAATAAATTAGGGGTCACATCCTGCCCATCTCAGGGGGCCGCTATGACGTTCAAGGGAAATAAGCAAGTTCACCGTGGAATAACAAACACTCACAGAGCATGGCTGTGCCCAGGCCCCTTCTTGGTACTTTTTGCTATTACCTCATTTCAATCCTGGGGACAATCCTGCGAACAGGTACTACTGTTACTCCTAATTCAACATGAAGAAACGGAGGACCAGAGAGGTTAAGAAACTTAACCCAAGGTGACACAGGAAGTAGCAAAGCTAGGATCTGAACCCAGACAGTCTTGACTCCCAAATCGGTGCCCTCGTTGGGTATTTGATAAACAGATCTGAGAACCCCTGGGGAACTCCAAAGTATTGTTGGAAAGATGATCAGGTCCCCTGAGCTGACATCCCCTCCCACCACTGCCCCCCATCACTCTCAGCGTCTCTGAGACCCCTGTCCGGTCTCTCCTGCTTCCCAGTCTCCTCTCTCTCAATTCTGGTGGGGAGACCCTTGCACTCCCCACCTCCCCCTCCCAAATCCCCAGTCTCTCTGAGCTGTGACTAACCCCAGAGCCACCTTTACCCCTCCAGACCACCTCCCCCACCCCCCACCCCACCCCGCGGCTCACACCCGCGGCTCACACCCCGCAGCCCCAGCAAACAGGCTTCCTTGCCTCTGGGCAGGGGCTCCCTCACCCACTTGGAAGAGGACTCGATGCCCTGCCTCCCTTTCCATCCTTGTCTTGGAGTTTCCCTCCCTCTCTCTAATTATACCACACTTTCACCACTATGTCGCCTCAACTGCTTTCCGTTTCTCTGCGTTCGGGAGTGACAGAATTGTCTTGGCAGCAGAGGACCTGGGTTCAAATTCACGTTCCTCGCTTGCCGGCTGTGTGACCTTGGGCAAGTTATTTAACCACTCTGGGCTTCAGTTTCCTCAGCTTTAAAATGAGGTAGTTTCTCAGCCCACATACCTTACCAGGAGGTCAGTGAGGGGCTAAGGAGTTTACAGATGGCAACCTGCTTTGAAAACTGCGTGGTGAGAGAAGGGGAGTCGAGGGCACCTTCGAGTTCAGAGCCAGCTGCTTGCCTGCCCGTTACTAGCTATGTGACCCTCATCCAGATCCCTGATCTCTGATCCTTAACCTTTCTGGGCCTCAATTTCCTTATCTATAAAATGGGATCAGACCAGGCGTCGAGGTGAGGATCAAAATGAGTAAATATGTATAAAACACTCAAAACAATATCTGGCACTAGGAGGTTAGTTATTTTTATTAGTGCCATTTTCTGGATGCCTGACTCTTAGATTCAGTGAAAGTTTAATAAAGAGACCTTCAAAATTCCCTATTCCACCACCAGTTTCTCCTCCCCTCTCATTTGCCAACCCGTCCTTCCCCAGAGACGACAGTCACTTAGCTTCAAGCCCCTTCCTCTTGTCTTTCTCTAATCGGGTTTCCCATCCCCATATCCAGGGGGCTCTCCAAAGACAGAGCTTTTTACCCCCAGTGTTGAGACTTCGGTTTCAAAGACCAAAAAAGCAGAGACACATGTCAACTTGCCAGACTGGAAACCCAGATTCCAGTCTGATCTTCCCACCCACTTGCTTGGTGACCTTGGACAAGTCCCTGCTACCTCCAAACCTCAGTTTCCTCATCTGTCAAATGGGGTAATAAGCCTGGGAGCAGGGAACCACCAACAGGCTCCTCCTGGGAAAGACCCAATGCATCAGGATACATCATGGCCGGGGCTAGTACTTTAGTAACATCACACCACAGGCCCTGAGCACACAGCAGGCTGCCAGCTTTGCCTCCTCGGCCCCCAGGTCGTTTCTACAAATCCCCCAATATTCTCCCTACCCTAGAAACCATTCTCATCAAGCCCCCACTCCTCAGCCCCTCCAAATGGCAGCCTTCACAGCGGACATGAGTGCTGCCCTCCTCCTCCTGTCACCCAAACACAAACTGCCTGGCCAGACTCCTGGAGCTGGGCCTCTTGAGGCCTGCAGACCAGGGGCCCACATCGACCTGCCCCTGACTGCTCAGAACGCCCCAATTCCCCCCAGCAGAGCAGTCCGTGTCACACAACCCAATTCCGTGGCCCTGTGCATGCAACCTCCTCCCCCTCTCCTCTGCAGCCCCATCTCCCACCTCTGGGGTCACCCCAGCTCAGGCCTTGGCCCTCTGGCTGTCCCCGGAGGCCACCACTTCCCTCCTTGTCTCTGAGGGGTGCCCCCTCCCCACAGGGAGCAACACATGCGTGCACACACAAACATCCACTTCATTCACTGCCAGGTGTTGGCATCTCTGTCCCAACCTGTGTCCTTCCCCATAGCACCCCCCAAATCTGGGTCCCGCTAGACTCAGCCTGGCCCAGTAACCGCCCCCATCTTTCTAATTCCGCAAATCTGCTCAGGGGATGACAGTACCCTCCAGTTCTCTCCTGATGTTCACTCTCTCCCATCCCCAGATTCGACCCCAGGGCTCTCCTGGGAATGTGGGTATCCAAGGCCCCTGAAATCTCTCCTGCCCCCTTGAGTCTTAATGGCCTCCAACCTCTTCCAGCCGCTGTCCCCAAAATGCAGGTTCACTGGAGACATCAGGTGCCTCCAGATATTGGGGTGCCCTGCCACCAACCTCCAGTCCCATCATTTGCCCCCACGTCCCAGCACCTCCCCCACTCCACCCCCACGCGCTCCCCCAATATTGGGGTCCCGCCCCCCCATCTCCCCCACCCCCAAGCTCACACTCCGCAGCTCCTGAGTCCGATCCTTCATCCTGCGACGGCTCCTCCTCCTCCTCCTCGTCCTCCTGCCTCTGCTGCTGCTCCCTGCCTCCTGCCTCGGTGCTGGAGGCCGGAGTCTGGGGGTGCCGGGGGGCACCGGAGCCGCTGAGGGGGGGCCCGCGGGCGGGGGCGGGGCCGGGGGCGGCGAGCCGAGGGCCGGGCAGGGGCAGGGGCCTGGGCCGGGCTCGGCTCTGCCGGGGCTGCGGTGGCGATGCGGCTGCGGCACAGGCTCGGATGGAGGGATGCGGGAGCCGAAGCGCGGGGGAGGGGGGCGGAGGGAGGTAAGGAGGAAGGGAGGGAGGGGGGAACCGGGAGGGGGCGGGGAGCAGG